>QRFJ01001140.1:213549-237291 GCA_006176705.1 Cocos nucifera
CTTCTCCCTTGCTCTCCACGTCCAAAAGGTTTTGGATTTTGTTGGTGCATTCAGATCAAAGAAAGGCGATCAAAAGCAAGAAGGCTGCGCTGCTGCAAAGGACGACTAGATCTTCAAAAGAGTTTTGAAGATCCTCCAGATCAGATCCAGATCTATTTTTGGAGGATGTGATTAGAGAAGAAGAGGATCTTCAGATCCTACCGAGTGGATATCGGTAGAGGCCAGGCGCTTGCGTGGCTAGATCCAGAACCTTCCGCTGCAATCAGGATCATCATAGGGTAATTAGGATTACCCAAAATCAGGATAAATTAAATTTATTTAATTTAATTTTTATTTTATTTTATTAAAATAATAAGAATCAGATCTAAAATTTCAGATCTGAATTAGGATCAAGAAAAAAATTTTTGAAATATATCTCTTGATCTGATCAGATCTGAACGAACTTGACCGAAAATCAGGATTTCCCTTCAAACTGGTATCAGAGCCAGGTTCTAAAATTATTTAGATCTAATTTTAATTTTATTTTAATTAGAAAATAAATGATTTTAGATATCACATGAGATGTGATCAGATCTAAAATTAAAAAAATTAAAATTAAATAATTTGGATCTAAGATTAGAAAATATGCATGACTAGTTCTAGGAATAGAATAGTTCTATAGAATAGTCTTGCATGTTTTTAATTTAATTTGATTAATTATATTTTAGATCTATTTATTTATTATTTTTTGATATTATAATATTATAATAACATCTAAAAAATAAAATAAAAAATTATTTAATTTTAAATCATATGAGATATGATAGATGCATGTCTTAGACTAGTTGTAGAATAGTTCTACATAAATTATCTAGAATTAGAATTTATTTTGATATGATCAATTTAAATCTAATTTTTTAGATGTATTATGAGATAATTTAGATCTAAAAATATGCATGATATGATACATGAGATGTATGCAAAATATGCCTTGATTAGATCTAATTTTGTATATGAGATATATGATATAGATCTAAAACTATTTTGTAGATTTATCATGTTTCTGGATTAAGACGTTCTCCTTGGCCATCCGATCATAAGAATGAAGAAGGTTTAAAGGCCCTCTCCTCCCATTCGATGGGGTGTTCTTATGATGTGTAGGGGTCTGCGCATGTTCATCCTTAATCAAAAAATCTAAAACTTACTTTTCTGCAAAATCCTAGATCCTGAAATCCTAGAATTTTATTGTGCATATTTTATTTATGAACCCTACTTAATTAAGAATTAAGATTATGAAATATTATTAGGTCTAAAATTAAGAATTTTTAGATCTAAGACATATTCATAAAATTGGGTTCGGGCTTGGGTAGCTCAATTAGGTCTAAGCGGTTGATCAAACCAATCAAGAGTTGGTTAGATGGGATCAACAATGCTTAAATTGACCAGCCTAATAGGATTAAGTCTGGGTCAAGATCGAGTCACGATGATCGATCAAGTTAAGACCTAATTAGGCTCAGTGGTTAGAGTCTGGATTGTAGGCTAACCCGATTGGTTCTAGCTCAACAATTTGGTATCTAAGATAAGTTTGGCAGATACGATCGACTAATTTTTAATTGGGAGCTACTCGACTCGAATGAATTCTTATCGAGTTAATGGCATATCCCTTCCACCGGTCTCACATACCTAGCCATATTTGTCGACTCAATCCTGATCTAAGGCGGCTAATAATCTGAGCTAACCCATGCCATTAGGTTAGTCATAATGGTTATGGCTATATCAAGTCAAGTTTAAAGAGACCTAAATCAAATCTCCCTAAGAAAAGATTAAGTCTAAGGTCTTCCACCATTGTAGATGTGTGGGCCCTTTTCGAGGTTGATTGTTCTTGATTGATCACAGTGGTTGAGTTGCACCGAAAAGAGGAAACCATGCCTGTTAGGCATTTGATGCTATGGGCTGGAGGATGGATTAGGCTCAATATTCGAGATACAGTGAGAGATCCAATTAAAAATTCAATCTATGCAAATGGTGGATCTGACTTAACTAAGGAGTGGATCAATATTTCGGGCACGGTGAGATTTATAAATTAGAGACCAAGCCTGGGTGCACCATGATTAGAGAATTATTGAACAAAAGTTGTTCACTCATTGGCTAACCCATCACCAATAACTGTTAGGTAAGGTGATGAGTCAGTTTGTGGAACTGCACCACCCACTAGAAATCAATAATCATGGAGATTTTTGCATCTCTACAAAGAAAGTGTAGGAATCCAAAAAAATAGTGGGAGCTAATTTATTTAAACATCAAACTCCTAAATAAATTGGTCAAATCTTAATTACAATATCTAACTAGAAACTTTGACTTCTAAAGAAAAAAGAAAAATATCTACGTCCAATCCACTAGCCTATATCCTTGACACCCATAGACTGACCGAACCAAATTACAAGGATTGGCTCTAAAACTTCAAAATTATTTTGGATTCTGAGAAGTTGATACATATAATGGACCATGATCCCCCCACCTTACCAACTCGTCCATTCGTTGAACAGAGAGCATCTCTTGACAAATGGATGGATGAAGATAATAAGGCTAGATACTACATATTGGTCTTAATGTCTGATGAACTTCAGCATCAACATGAAGATATCAAGACTGCCCGCTAAATGTTGGCTCACCTGTAAGAGTTGTTTGGTGAACAGAGTCATGCAGCCAAATATCATATCACTAAATGACTGTTTAAGGCTAAAATGCATGATGGGTAATCAGTCCAAGATCATTGTCTGATGATGATCAAAGACTTGGAAGAGCTTAAGAAGCTCAAAGTGAAGTTAGATCAGGATCTGTAGAATGATATAATTCTGCAATCCTTGACTGATGTGTATGGGCAGTTCAATATGAACTACCATATGCATAAAGTTAAAAATACTCTGGCCGAGCTTACGAATATGCTGGTTACTGCTGAGCTTTCTATGAAATATTTTAAAGGCTCAGTACTTGCTATGAAATAGACTTCTTCCAAGAAAAAGTTTTTTGGAAAGAAGAAGAAGTCTGTAGAAAGGTGGAAGGTGGAAGATGGAAAGAAAAAGAAGGCAGTGCTGAAGAAGAAGGCCGCTAATAAAGGAAAGTATTTCCATTGTAATACTGATGGCCACTGGAAGTGGAACTACCCTACATACTTGGCCACCCTGAAGAATAAGAAGGAGACAGGTCCTTCTAGAGGTATGCTCGTTATTGAATCTAACCTTATGATTATTTCTGCATCCAGTTGAATGCTTGACACTGGTTCTAGTGCTCATTTATGTACTTGTATGCAGGATCTTGAGGATAGCAGGAGGCTGAGGGATGGTGAGATCGTGAGATAATCCTATGCATCAAAAATGGAGTAAGGATTGCTATTGTGGTCGTGGGAATCTACCCTCTTCGACTACCATCTGGCTTAGATTTAGTACTTAGGGATTATTACTATGTGCCTGCTACAAGCAGGCATTTGATTTCTATTTCATGTTTAGCACAAGAAGGCTATGTAATTAGTTTTCTTAAGGACCATTATAATATTCTTTATAAAAGAAATAAAATTGCAAGTGGTTTTTTTGTTAACTGTCTCTATCAGTTACATATTGATGTATCTATCTTTAATATCAAGCAAAATATGAATGCCATAAGATCAAAACGACCCAAGGATAATCCAAATGATAGGTATCTATGGCACCTAAGGCTAGGTCATATAGCAGAAGATAGGATTAACAAATTGGAGAAAATTGAACTATTGAGTCCATTGACTTTTGAGTCATATTCAATTTGTGAATCATATCTTTATGGCAAAATCACTAAGCTCCCTTTTGTAGGACATGGGGAAAGGGCTATGGATCTACTTGCCCTAGTACATGCTGGTGTGTGCGGCTCATTTGATATGCCAACTAGAGGCAACTTTGACTACTTCATAACCTTTATCGATGATTTATCTCGGCATGGATACGTATATCTTATGAGACACAAGTCTAAAGTCTTTGAAAAGTTCAAGAAATTCAGACATGAAGTTAAAAAGTAAACTAAAAAATTCATTAAGATTCTTCGATTAGATCGAGGAGGTAAATACCTTAGTCAAAAATTTGTGAACTATCTCAAGCAAAATGGCATAGTCTCTCAATGAATTTCACCTAAAATACCTCAACTCAATGGAGTTTCAGAATGGAGGAATCAGATCCTATTGGATATGGTTCGATCCATGATGAGCTTCACAGATCTTCCTGATTTTCTTTGGAGATATAATCTATTAACTGTTATATATTTATTGAATAGGGTTTCCTCTAAAATCATTCCTACCACACCATGTGAGATATGGCATGGTAAGAAACTAAGTCTGAGTCATCTCAGAATTTGTGGTTGCCCGATTCATAGGATATGTCAAAAGATAACAAGCGGACAAGTTAGACTATAGATCCTTTAGAGCTCGATTCATAGGATATCCTAAAAAGTCAATAGGATATTATTTCTACATTCTAGAAGACCATAATATGATTGTGAATCAACATGTCATCTTTCTTGAAAAATAGTTTATTCAAGATAGCGACATTGGAAAGCAGATCAAGCTCAAGGAGAAAGTCTCATAAGAGCAACGAGCTAAGGATCCTATGGAATCAAATTAGGTTGAGTCAATACAATCACTACCTCCTCCACCTCGTAGATCGAAAAGGGTTTCCCATCCCCCTGAGAGGTACTTAGGTACTATCTCAGAGAAAGTAGAGGAAATGTTCCTCGTAGGTAATGGGGTTCATGGTGATGATCCCAAAATCTATGATGAGGCGATATCGGATATTGACTCCAAGAAATGGTTAGAGGCAATGAAGTCGGAAATTGACTTGATACACTTAAACCAAGTCTAGATTTTGATAGATCCATCTGAAGGTATAGTACCTATTGAATGTAAATGGATCTACAAGAGAAAGATTGGTGCAGATGGAAATGTGGAGACATTCAAAGCTAGATTAGTAACAAAAGGGTATAGTCAGCATGAAGGCATTGACTATTAGGATACCTTTTCGTCAGTAACTATGCTAAAATTCATCCACACATTGCTTGCTATTGCAGCCTATTTCAATTATGAAATATGGCAAATGGACGTGAAAATGACATTCTTGAATGAATACCTTGAGGAAGATATCTATATAGAACAGCCACTAGGTTTCACATCTAGTGATGTTGATCACAAAGTATGCAAGCTGCAAAGTTCCATATATGGACTTAAGCAAGCATCTTGGAGCTGGAATACTTATTTTAATGATGTCATCAAATTATTTGGTTTCATCAAAAATGAGGAGGAACCATGTATTTTCAAAAAGATCAGTGGGAGTGCTATTGTCTTCCTCGTACTGTACGTGGATGATATCCTTCTTATTGGGAATGATATTTTCATGTTGACCATAGTTAAAATGAAGTTATCTAAAGAATTCTCCATGAAAGACCTAGGAGAAGCATCCTTCATTCTAGGAATTAAGATCTATAGAGATAGACCAAATAGGATGCTAGATCTTTCACAGAAGATGTATATGGAGGATGTGTTAAAAAGATTTAGCATGAGAAACTCCAAGAGGGGATTGGTACCCTTCAGACATGGCATTCATCTCTTCAAAAAAATATATTCCAACACATCTGAAGAGATTGAACGCATGAGCAAGATCCCTTATGCTTTAGCAATAGGGAACCTCATGTATGAATGTTATGTACATGACCTAGTATAACCCATGCTGGGAGTGTCACAAGTAGATATCAGTCGAATCTAGGTAAAGAACACTGGACTTCTGTGAAATGTAATCTTAAGTACTTAAGAAGAACTAAGGATATGTTGTTAGTTTTTGGTAATGGACAACTCCAAGTCTAGGGGCATATAGACTCAGATTTTATGTTCGATATAGATGATCGAAAGTCGACATCTGGGAGTCTGTTTGTGTGTAATAGTGGTGCTGTTAGTTGGAAGAGTTCCAAGAAGATAGTAATAGCAGATTCCACCATGGAAGCAGAGTACATTACGGCATCAGAAGCAGTGAAGGAGGCATTCTGGTATAAAAAGTTTGCCGCAAAGATCGAAGTGATGCCATTCCTCTATATTATGATAATAATGGCACCATAGTCCTTGCTAAGGAGCCGAGGTCTCACCAAAAATTCAAGCACATCAAGCGGCGACACCACCTCATCCGTGATTACCTTGAGAAAGGTTATGTCGAGGTCAAGAGAGTCAACTCCACATACAATGTGGTAGACCCACTCACAAAATTGTTGGACTAGTAGAAAATCGAAGCCCACCTTGAGAAGATGGGACATAGATTTGTAGCCAATTGGCTTTAGGTCAAGTGGGAGTGTGTTAGATATGTATGCCCTAGAAACCAGATCGGCTGACACTTGTAATACACTTCTAAGGGCAAAATTATAATTTTGATCATAAATAATAAAATGAATTATTTTCTATCATAATGTGTATTTGAAAGTATCTGTGATACATCCCTTGAGTTAATGGTAATAATAGTTCATATTTTTAAGAGTTAAAAATTTAAGATATGAATTTTCACTGTTAACTCATAACATGCTCCCGACTGTAGGATCATCATGAGGATGGTGATTGATCTGAAAGATTGGTGTACAATCACTTTTTTAGGATAGATAAGTCTTATGTCTATGGGGTAGAGACATCGGAGTGAGAGTACAGGTACTCATTAGAGAATGAGGGCACTGAGCGTGACCACCTCGAGCAATCATGAGGAAATCTACCATCTCGTCGATGATTGTTTTGAAGCTGCAATGGTGTGTCTGGTTCTTTGACCTGAGGTGCATCGATAGTTCATCTTGAGGGTGTTATAGTTTGACTACACCATAACTCGATCTCCTAGCCATTCGGAACCCTGTGGTGTATGTTAGCTATAGCATGTTCATTGTAGGAATTGGATTGCAGCAATAGGTGATCTATCTACCTCGGTAGAAGAGGAGCAACCCTATGATGATCATGAGAATCAACTCCATAAGCCCATGGACATGGTAGAGTGAAATAATAGAAAGAGTTTTTATTAGGATTTTCACATTGGACTTGAATCGAATGATTAATTCAAATAATGGAAATTAGGGTTTGACGAGATCACCTTAACCCTAATCCGATCGGGGCTCAAGATAGAGGAACTTAATCACACAGGTAACTACATCGAGAGGTTCATTTTTAGTTCTGATGGGTTGCCACCATATGCTGCTAGGTGTCACTGGTGGATTTTGGAAGCAATTAGATTGATTTGGATGATCAATCATACTAGTTATTTGAATCAGAAAAGTTCTAATCCATCAAAAGATGTTTCGATGATGTCGATGATAGAGATCATGACATATCCCATTACCATACGTTACTGAACCTAATTGGGTCACACAAACAAGGGTTTGGATCTGGATATCATCAATTGGATTAACCCAGTTCAATTGATTTGAATAAGATTTAACTAGGTTCAAGGAAATCATGCTATCACACGATTGAGCCTAATGTTCTCCTCTAACAATCATTAAAACTTATCTCGACTGAGCCAAATATGTTTGGACTCACTCAAGAACCTTTATTTGATCTGACTAGGGCTTGTTCAAGTTAGAAAAGGATTGTCTTAATTTATGAGATAAATTTGAGACAATACCTGCCATTTTTCATCACCTGCAAAATCTTATCTTTGGACTTTGGTCAAATGTTGACCTTTGATACTTAGACATCTGCCCATGTGTCATGCACCCATAGGAGAGAACCTTGGTCCTTGACCCCTGCTAAAAAGCAGATAGATAAGGGGTGCATGCCTAGGAAGGCATGCGCCCCATGCAGATAAGGTTTGGACTCCCATACAGATGGGACTCCAGTTGCTTCAGGGAATCAACCTAGATGGTGCCAAGAAAACTTGTTTGACCTAGTCTTGGCACCATCTAAGGAGAGTTTTGAGGGACTCTAATTTGATTAGATCAAATGATGTCATCCTATCAGTTTGATTTAGATCTGATTGCATAAAGGGCCGTGATTAGTCGGGATGATGTGGCATTGCATGATGCAGTAGGATCTATAAAAATCCTAACTACGCCAAGAATTGAGAGCTTCTGCTTTAGCCCATGCCACAAAGCTTTTCTCCCTCCTTCTCTATGCCACCCTCTGGTCCTCTCTCTCCTCTCCATGCCTAAGAGGTTTTTGGCATGAGTTAGGTGCGATCCAAGCAGGCAAAAGATGATAAGAAAGGAAGAAGACAACACTGCAATAAGAGATAATGGTTATTTTTCAAAAGCATTTTTGAAGACCTTCAAGATAAGATCTAGATCTAATTTTTGGAGGATTAATTAAGAAGTAGAAGATCTCTAGAACATGTCCGAGTGGATATCGATAGAGGCCAGATGCTTGCATGGCTACGTCCTGAACCTCAGGCAAACATCAAGATCATCACAGGATAATTGGATTACCCAAAATAGAGATACAATTAAATTAGATTTAACTTAATTTTTAGTTTATTTTATTTTATCAGATCAATAAGATCAGATTTGAAGAGTCTCAGATCTGATTAGGATCATAGAGAAAAATTTTTAACATATTCCTCTTGATTCAATCAGATCTGAACAAACCTAATCCAAAAAATAAGGTTTTTCCCTTCACATTGCTCCCAAGCCTTGGGAGGCCACAGGCGGAGCCAGGGTGAGGGTTCTAGGGAGGCTAGGATAGGTATGGTCCTAGGGCTAGGATAGAAGTTATCCTAGGATGGAGGTGGCATGTAACTCTCCATGGGCTTGAGGTTCGGGTATTGAGGGCCTTAAGGGGCTTGGTTGGTGCTTTAGAGATCTGAGATTCAAGGTGGAGCAAGAAACTAAAGTCAGAGAATCAAGACTATAGAAAGAAGATTTTCTGTAGGTTAGTCGGCTAAGTCTTAGAGCACAGACAAAATAAAAAGATCAAGTTTTAGAACTACAAGCATGGCATAGGACTGGGCCGACTCATTTTCAGACTGAGCCGACCTAGTGGAACTTAGCCGGCTCAGTGCTGAGACTGAGCTGGCTCAGTGCGCGGGCAAAGATACATGAGGGTCTATTTTGGGCTAGGGTCTTAGTTGATCTTAGTGGTCTTAAGGCATGATTTTAGAGGTCTTAAGGGGGCTAACTCATGTATGGGTTGGGATTAGATCCAGGGGATGAGAGCACATAAGGCTTAGGCTCGGTGAGTGCTTTCATGTATTGGGTTAGCCTAAAGGAGTTTTGGAGCTGTGGTTTATTAGGATTCATGTGGAAACTTTAGGGTATATAAACTAGGACATTATAATTTTTACAATGAAGATGGGAATACAATTGAGCTTTTCTCCCTAACTCTCTTCTCTCTAGTTCCAACACCAAAATCCTAGCTTCTATCATCTTTCTTAGATCTTCTTCAGTTTGCTGGATTAACACCCTGGTTCATATAAGAGATCGGATCTATGGCTGTGGCTCCAAGCAGTCGTAGGAACAACAGAAAGGCAAGGCCAAATTGAGCAAGGATTGGGGCACCCAACTCAAAACATTAGAGAAAAATTAGGTGATTTGGTGCCTCAAAAAAATAAGAAAAGATGATGCATCAAACTCTATCCAATAAAGACCTAGGTCAAAATAACTTATTTTTTTTGACCTATTCCACTACTAATTTTCTTCTAAAATGGTGGAAGACATAAAAAAGGTGTGGATACACTCTACAAATAAAATTTTGCATAAAAATTCAAAGAAAATTGGTGTGGGCGGCAATGAAAAGCAAGGTCATACAAGATGGAGAAATCCTAGTCACACTAGGAGTTCTAGTTTTGTCTTGATCCTACTTATTATTTGAATCCAATTAAATAAAAACTAATGCAACCCAATTAGAGATAATCTTATTCTTATTAATATCCTAATTAATTCTGATTAAATTAAATTTAAATCTAATTTAATTTCTAATCAAATTAGGAATTGGATGCATACAAGTCTCAATTGAACAGGGACTTATTCTTCCTTGCAATTAGCTCATCCAATAAATCAATTGGACTTGATCCAATCAAGCTCAAATAAAATCTAATTAATTCATATTTATTTATACGTAATCTTAGCCCTTTGGCTTAATCAAATTAAGTCAATTAATAATTTAATTGCTAATCAATCCTTCGGTAACACTTGTACTAGGTCTAACATTAATTATATTGATTGTTTGGCCTTAGAACGATTCTAAATCGTTGATCCACCATCCAATCAGATCAAGATCTCTTATGTATGTGATCTCATAGGTTTGAACCTATGCTGATAGTACAGAAATAAATTCTTGTACTAATCAAAGTGACCATGTAATAATGATATCCGATGATTGGATAGGTCGAATGTGTAAAGCAACATTCTTAGAACCCATTTGGATATAGTTTTCGTATAATTCATCCTCTTGACCTTAATGCTCATAGAATGACTCAGAGTTCAACTATCAACCCTGATTAGGTCATCCACATTATATTTTAAAATATCAAGTATATCTCATGGATTATCCTGACTAAGATTTTGCTAAATTAAAATACAGTGATGCATTTTCTCCAAACCCTTGGAGTGGTCAATCCCATCTTGATCATACACCAACTTTATAAGTACTTGACTATGCCCAGAAATCTTTCATCATTGAATTAAAAATTCAGATAGTTTAGCACTAAAGTATAGTGAGTTACTTATAAGCCATCGTGGTGATATCAGGTCTAAGTGATACTTATACCCATATTCCATCAAAGCAATTCTTAACAGTAGAATGATCTAGAGTTGGTCATATTTAGTGATGATGTATCCATAGATCTCACCTATATGCCATTTCAGTGTCTCCATACTCCTTGGGTAAGAGGACAACCAACCTATATGGCATACAGCGACCTATACTCGATAAATGTTGTCATCCTAATTAACAACATATCATTTTACTGTGAACAATTTAAGGACTAATCAATAAATCATCTCTTTATCGAAACTAAATAGTCCTAAGGACTTCATCACAACAAATGGAGTTCATTAGAAGATGTAGACTTTATGATGAAATGATAGAATATTATTTTATTCAATAATAAATTATTTATAAATATGAAATAGTACAACCATCAATAGATTGATAATTAACTTTGGGATAAAATTTCCAATACTAACATGGGTGAAGGCCTTTGGTTCTTAAACAAGAGGTTAATCATGTAAAAAATAGGAGGAAGATCTCAACCTAACATGGGTGAAGATTCTTACGAGGGATATGAAGGCCTCCAGTTCTTAAATAGGAGGTTAACCATGTTAGAAATAAGAGGACCTCATCCTGATGTGGGTGACGACCCTTACGGGGGATAAGAAGGTCTCTAAATTTTAAACAAAAGATTAACTACCTTCAAAATAGGAGGAGGACCTCGTCCGAACATGGATGAAGGCCTCCAATTTTTAAACACAAGGTTAACCACATCAGAAATAGGAGGAGGACCTCGTCCTGACATTGGTGAAGATCTTTAAGAGGGACGTGAAGACTCCTAGTCCTTGAATTAAAGGATAAATCTATTCCTAAGCTAGCCTAAAAATTCTCTATTTATAAATAAGGGGGACAGGTCTTCAAGATATCAAACAAAATTATTATTTTAAAATAGTATCAACATTAGGAATAACAAGAAAATAAAGAGATCAACAAGCATCAAGCAAAGATTGAACATAGAAAAACAATTGAAAGGAAAGTGATTTCATTAAATTGAGGTTTACTACATTAGTCCTTGAGACTAATTACAAGAAAAAGAAGGGAGAAAAAAGAAAAAAAAAGATAGAATCCTATTCGAACTTTGGACTAACCATCCCAGCTATTACAAGAGAGTGCTTTAAATCATTTACTCCACTCTAGAGCTCTTTCATTGCCTCTAAACTCTTGCCAAGTAGTTTTTGAGCTCTTCTAATATCCTCCTTAGTCTTCTTTATTCTTTTCCATAAAACAGCAGACTTAGCCTCGACATCCTTCACAGCATTTTCTTAGTAGGCCATTTGAATTTTTAGTTGAAGGAGCTCGGACTTATTCTTCTCATATGTCTCAAAAAGAGTTCCAAGGGTATTCTTTAGAGAAGCAACTTCATCTAAATCTACACTTGGGCCAACCTAGGCTCTATTTGCTAATTGCTTCCAAAGTCGAGTTACTTCATCATTAGCCGCCCAAAGTTTCCACTTAAGTTTGGTAATTTGGTTGCACCTGCTAAAGTCTGTAAGTGTCGTAAGCCTCCTCGGCACCATGTAACTATTTTTAAATGTCAGAAACCTTCTTCGACCAATCATAGCCATATTCTTCTTGACTTTGAGCCCAGGCCGAGCCACTCTCCAACTACTGAATCTTCTCTTTCACCTCTCAAGAGAACAGATCTTCATGTTTAAGGTTCAGGACTTCTCACTGGCTTGTTTGGATGTCTGCTCAAGCTCTTTAGTTAAATGAAATTTTTTGACAGTGTATTTCTTGAAGGTCTACTTGGAAGCCTGGCAAAGATGATTAATTTTGATCGAGGCAATGGCATAGTTGTTTTTTTGATTTTAGAAGTTCGTCTTCTGCTTTCTTCAACTTCTTGTTGGCATGCCAAATTTTCTTCTTCAAATCTTTGATAAGGCTTTTTAGGAGGATGGCCCAAGGTAGTGGCATAGCCTCGGCCCATGACTATGTCCCATGGCAATATTTGCAAGTTGAATTCTGAGTTACAGGCACATCACAACACATAGAGATATGAAAAGAAGAAATTTAATTTCATTGACTAAATTTATGAAATGCAGAAGAAAAATGAAAAAATGTAATTAGCAGAGGTCTCCGACCACTAGAGGTGAGGTAGCAGAAGAGCTCAACATGGCCTTAGTAGGTGCTGGCTCCTTAGCAAGTGTAGCGGTAGGCTCAACAGGTTCAGCAACAGTAGGCTCAACATGAGGAAGATTGGCTCTGACCGTAGAAGGCTCTACCTCATCATCAAAAGAATCCTCTAGTAAAAAGCTTAAGTTCAGCTTGGAAAACTTCTCGACAACCTTTTTCTAGCAAAGGTCAAACCCTTTACCGAAAGCTTTTTGAGCGAACACCACTTTGATGCCTTCCAACTTCTTTGAAGAGTTGAAAGATGAAATGGCCCGCTCCTTGGCTTCAGTTATCTGCTTCCTTTCCTCAACGACTTCGGTCTTAGCCTTCTTCCTCTTTCCTTCTTCCAAAGCTAATGTAGCCCTCAGCCCCACCGGCGCCTATTCTTCTTTTTGTAGCACTTTTTGGAGATGCCCAATCTCAGTAGAATGTACCTCATTCAGATGCTCCACTTTGGTCTTATACTCTCTGTCTACCTCGACAGCCTTTAAAGCCTCAGCCTTGTAGAGGTTGAACGCCTCCACATTTGCAAAGAGGTGGTGCCCCAGTTATAAATAACCAAATACAAGTTATTACTAGAGAGTGTGCATATATTCAGTCAAGTACAAAAAGGAAGAAGCAATTACCTTGATGAAGGCTTCAAAGGAGTATTTCTTTCTCTCCTCATCATCTACCTAGAGAATCTTCTTAATAATGTTTGGGATGATGCAACCCTTCATGAGGGGTTGGACGACCTCTCAATCATCGAGGGAACCTCGGTCCAGATCGGCACTATTGCTATTAGATTCATCAGAATCTTTCTAGACCTTCTTAGCAACAGTCTTCTTTCTCATCTTCTCCACCTCGTTCTTCTTATCGAAAGGCGTGGAAGCAGTGATCTCGATGGACAAGGTTGAGATCAGTGGGGGTGCTACAGCCTTCGGGGTAGAAGCCACCTGGGCTAGAGTGGTTGAGCTTGGGTCTCCGACATTTGCTCATTTTGATGTCTCTCTCGAAGCACCTCTCTTTCTTTTCTAGACCTGAAGTCCCTTGGATAATAGCTTTAGTTCCTCGGGGTTCACCTCTATAAGAATGGTTAGGCCAAAGTTAGAAGAAGGGATAAAGGAACAAAAAAAGAAAGCATAAGTTTATGCCTTCAAGGTTAAATGGGCTTAGGCCGAGGTTGTACAAAACACGATCATCTACCAAATTGGATAGTAAGGCGCTTTATAAATTTTGGATTGATGGAGTCGAGGTCCTCCCGCTTTAACCTAGGAGCCCTACTTGCAATCAACTCACTATGCTTTAATGCCAGACTATCTGAATTTATAATTTAGTGATGGAACATTTCTAGGCACCGTCATGTACTTGTGGAGTCAGTGTGTGAGTCAAGATGGGATTGACCATTTCTGATTTTAGGAGATGTGTTACATTGTGTTTCAATTTAGCAAAATCTTGATCAGGATAGCCCTTATGAGGAGTCATAGGACTGATTAGGTTGAGACATATTATGGATGTACTGATAAGAGTTGACAGTTTAACTCTAAATCATCTTAAACATGGAGGTCAAATAGGTGAATTATATGATAACCATATTCTAGTAGGTTCTAAATGTTGTTTTGTATACATTTGGCTTATCTGAACATGGAGTACCATTGCTAGATGGTTATCATTGTGGATAGAATTGCTTTCGCCAAAGTCCAACCAGAAGTCTGATCTTGGTACAGCATCATCTAGGGTTGTGATGATCAAATCCAAGCTTCACTCAAGTTGACCCCCCGGTCCAGACTAGTTTCCAAAGATCGACCTTCTAATATAATTAAGTTCAGAGCTTCGATCAAGGATAGTTCATCCTAGAAACCATGACTACTTCCATCAATGTCCAATTTTTTGTAGTGGTCGAACTTCTTTATCCCAGCTCCATGGTCTCATCTTGGTAACTGCATATCCTATCGAGATTACACTATAGATTATGACCAGACAAGCTTGAATAGTGAAAGGAGTTTGCCATTTGACTGATTCTGATCTCCAGTCTAAAATAGGCAGCAGCCATCCCATAAATATTGGACTATGGCATTGTCCAACCTCAATGGTGATCAACCTTGGATGCCAGCCAAACTTCTCTACTTTATCCTGTGGATGGAAGATCTTGCTGATTCTACACCAAGAACCTTGGCCAGATGAACTTGAATCAACAAAAGGATCTCACCACCAATATAAGTTCGATCTTCTACTTGGTGTAAGCAGTAACTACTTCATAAGCATTGAACCTCAGCACTCCTCCATCCTAACTTTAGGACGACCTTGGGTATTGGCTGAATTTCTTGAAGAGGGCTTGGTTGCAATCTCAATTAGGAAACCTATTGTCCCTTTCCTACCTCCAGCCCTCCAGACCAGAGTATTCGCACTCTCTCCTGGCCGATCTTGAAGGTGGTCGAATTTTTGAAAGCTTTCAAGATAGCTCCATCAAGGATGGAACTCAGAACCTAATTTATGAGCCTATCATCTATAACTTAGAAGCCAATCATCAAGCTTGGTTAGCCCAACCTCAAGTTCTAAATCTCAGCATGAATACCATGCTACCAAGCTTAGAAATCTCCAATCCTCCATTCAAACCTAAGCAAATAAAATTCAACAGCTAGCATGTCATGATAAATGACAGTCCACTCTCTATAACAAACTTTGAGTGATCCAAACGATCTTCTGATATTCTGTTATGGCTGTCATTATCATTCTATTACAAGCTCCATCTGTAAAAGCGATCCTTCAGATACATTTTTCTCTCTAAGCTCTCTTCTCCATTCTAATCTTCTATGTACTCCATTCTTGTTGGCTAGGAAACTAACATGATCATCAGAGGGTCCACATTGGAGCCACCCACCTCTGGCCTAAACTTTATCTTGCAAGTCTTCCCAGTGAGATCATCTCCTCCACCTCCAGTGAACTCAAACCACTGTCCATTTTTTACACCAACTATCAAAGCCACCCACCTCCGATCTAAACTTTATCTTACAAGTCTCTTCGGTAAGATCATCACCTCCACCTCCAGCGAACATCGATGGTTGTCCATTTTCTACACCAACAGTCACACCGATTGGTACAAAAATTTGTTGCTATGCTACCAGCTTAGATTCAAATCTATGGGATCACACACAAAAGAAATACCTATCAGATCAAGATTGCTAATCAAGAGTTCCACTGGATTGAGACTCTATGATCAAGAGTTCTACTGGACTAGAACTCTCTCATTATTTAAGAATTAATTAGTAAATAGATTGCTAATTAGCTCAATTTGATTGAGCAATATATTTTGGATCAAATCTAATTGAATCTAATTAGCTCAATTTGATTGAACAATATATTTTGGATCAAATCTAATTGAATTGGATTCAATTTGATTTGACCCAATTAGGTTATGAGATGATCTAATCACTAAGAGAGATTAGTTCCTAATTTGATCAGGACTTAGGTTCAATCAATTTCGAATTTGATTAGGACTTAATTGAGTTGATTTCATGTCTAATTAGATTAAGTTTTATCTTATCTATTTGTCTCTAATTAAATAGGATTTGGTTGGAACCAAATAACAGAAACCTAGAGTCCAAAAATGTTGGACTTCTCCCCTTGCGCCACACTTTACCTCAACATCCACTTCTTAATTCACAAAATGAGTTTGTGCATGAGATAATTACTAGGATAAATCCATCTTGTTGCCCCACTTGGATATGGATTTGGCTGGTTTAAGTTAAATTCAAAAGAGTTTTGAAATTAAAACCCTAGCTTATCATTGTCCACCTTGGCCGACCAACTTGTGAAGGAGTCTCCTTTGGTGCGATAAAAAGGAAGAACTCCCAATCATTCTCCATGCCTAGAACCTTTGTTTGGCCTCCTCTTTGGATTGATAAGGATGAGGATTAGTTGGATGAAGTTTAAGTTCAAAGAAGTTAGAATTTAAACCAAACCCTAGCCCTTATCCTATCTCATCTATATGCATGTTGGAATCTATAAAATCCCATGGTTTTATGCTTCATATACTTCTAATTTTTCACCAAGAAAAATTAGAGAAGAGTGGCCAAAAATCATAAAGGGGGCATGAGGAATTTTGGGTGGGAAGCTAGTTGTTGGTGTGTGAATGTTTAGAGGAAAAATACTTCATCTTGGGTGAGAGATCTAGTCTAGGTGTCAGATATGTGTACCTTAGAAGGCAGATTTGGCTGACACTTATCATACACTTCTAAGGGTAAAATTATAATTTTGACTATAAATAATAAAATAGATTATTTTCTATCATAATGTGTATTTAGTGTCTGTGATACCTCCCTTGAGTTAATGGTAATGATAGTTCATATTTTCAAGAGTTGAAAATTTAAGACATGAATTTTTGTTATTAACTCATAAAATGCTTCAGACCATAGGATCATCATTAGGATGGTGGTTGATCCGGAAGGTTGGTGTATAATCGCTTCTTTATAGTAGATGAGTCTTGAGTCTATGGTGTAAAGACACCAGAGTAAGAGTATAGGTACTCGTTAAAGAATGAGGGCACTGAGCATGACCATCTCGAGCAGTCATTAGGAAGTCTACCTTCTCATCGATGATTGGCTCGAAGCTGTAGTTGTGTGTTTGGTTCTTTAACCTGAGGTGCCTTGGTAGTTCGCCTTCAGGATGTTATAGTTTGACTACACCATAACTCAATTTTCTAGCCATTCGAAATCCTGAGGTGTATGTTGGCTATAGCATGTTCATTGTAGAAATTGGATTGCACCAATAGAGAATCTATCTACCTCGGTGGATGAGGAGTAGCCCTATGATGATCATGAGAATCAAGTCCATAAGCCCATGGCCATGGTAGAGTGAAATAATAGAAAGAGTTTCTATTAAGATTTTTTATATTGGACTTGAATCAAATGATTAATCATATGATGGATATTAGGATTGATCAGAGCTCAAGATAGAGAAACTTAATCACATAGATAACTGCACCAGAGGTTCATTCTTAGTTCTGATGGGTTGCCACTATATACTGCTAGGTGTCATTGATGGATTTTGGAAGCAATTAGAAAAATTTGGATAATCGATCATACTAGTTGTCTGAATCAGAAAAGTTCTAATCCATCGAAAGGTATTTGGATGATGTCGATGATAGAGATCATGACATATCCCATTACCATATGGAACTAAACCTAACTGGATCACACAAACAAGGGTTTGGATTTAGATATCATCAATTAGACTAACCTAGATCAATTGATTTGAATAAAATTCAATTAGGTTCAAGAAAATCATGCTAGCACACGATTGAGCCTAATGTTCTCCTTCAACAATCATTAAAAATCATCTCGACTAAGCCAAATATGTTTGGGCTCACTCAAATACCTTTACTTAGTCTGACTGGAGCTTATCTAGGTTAGAAAAGATTGTCTTAATTTATGAGATAAATTTGAGACAACACCTTGCATTTTTTATCATCTGCAATTCTTGTTCTTTGACTTTGGTCACGTTGCCTTTGACTCTTCAGACATTTGCATGTAACATGCACCCATAGGAGAGATTTGAGCTTTGTCCCTACTAAAAGGAGGAAGGGAGGGGGTGCATGCCTAGGGAGGCGTGCATCCAAGGATGAGTCCCATACAGATGGGACTCCAGGTTGCTTCATGGAATAAACTTAGGTGGTGCCTAAGACTCTACTTTGACCAGTCTTGGCACCACCCAAGGATGTTTGAGAGGGGCTCTCATTTGATTAGATCAAATGATGTCATCCCATCAATCAGATTTAGATCTGATTGTATGAAAGAGGCTGTGATTGGTCGAAGATGATGTGGCACTGCATGGCGCAATGCAGGATCTGATATAAAACCCTATCTGCGCCTAGAATTGAAGAGCTTCTTTCCTTTTGCCCATGCCACATAAGCTGCCCTGCTCCCCTTCTTCCTCCATGCCTACCCTCTGAGTCCTCTCTCTCTCCTCTCCACACCCAAGAGGTTTGGGGCACGAGTTAGGTGCGATCTAAGGCAAGCAGAAAGGATGATGGGAAAGGAAGAAGGTAGCACTACAGCAAGAGACGAACGATTAGATCTTCAAAAGAGTTATTTTGAAAGACCTTCAAGATCAGATCTGAGATCTGATTTTTTGGAAAGGATTGATTGAAGAAGAAGAAGGTATCTTCAGAATTCCTATCCGAAGTGGATACTCGGTGGAGGCTAGGCGAATATGCGTGGCTACGTCCAGAACCTTAAGCAAACATCAAGGATCATCATAGGATAGGATAATAGGATTACCCAACAATAAAGGTATAAATTAAATTATAATTTAATTTAATTTTTATTTTATTTTATTAATTTATCAGATCAATTAAGATCTAGATCTAAAGAGTATTCAGATCTAATTTAGGATCTTAAGAAAAAAAATTTTAAAATATTTCTTCTTGATCAAATCAGATCTGAACGAACTTGATCCTAGGAAAATAAGGATTTTTCCCTTTCAACTGGTATCAAGAGCCAAGGTTCTCATAAATTTATTTAGATCTAATTTTAATTTACTTTTGATTTGAATAACTTAGATGATTTTAGATATTCACATGAGATGATGATTACTAGGTCTAAAATTAAAAAAATTAAAAAATTAAATAAATCTAGATCTAAGATTGTATGAAGATTCATGACTAGACTAGTAGAATAGAATTATTCTATGTATAGTCTAACATGATCATAATTTTAATTTGAATTAATTATAATTTTTATATCTATTTATTTATTACTTTTTTGATATTATAAATATTATAATTAAGATCTTAAAAAATAAAAAATAAATTTATTTAATTTTTGTTCATATGAGATATGATGAGATGCATGTTTAGACTAGTTGTAGAATAGTTCTATATAAATTATCTAGAATAAAATATTAATTTTGATATGATCAATTTAAATCTTAATTTTTTAGATGATTTATGAAGATAATTTAGATCTAAAAATATGCATGATATGATACATATGAGATGTATGCAAACATATTTTAGTTAGATCAATTTTTTATATATGTGATATATGATGTAGATCTAACTAATTTTGTAGATTTATCATGTTTCGGATTAAGACGTTCTCCTTATCCATCCAATCATAAGAATGAAGTAAGGTTTAAAGGTAATCTCCTCCCTTCCATTCGATAGGGGTATGTTCTTATGATGTGTAGGGGTGCCTATGCGCATTCATCCTTAATCAAAAAATCTAAAAACTTATTTTCTACAAAATCCTAGATCCTGAAATCCTAGAATTTTATATACATATTTTATTTATGAACCCTAAACTTAATTAAGAAATTAAGATTATGAAAAATATGTTAGGTCTAAAAATTAAAATTTTTTAGATCTAAGACATATTCATAAAATTGGGTTCGGGCTTGGGTAGCTCAATTAGGTCTAGCGGTTGATCAAATCGAATCAAGAGTTGGTTAGATGGGATCAAGAGTGCTTAAATTGACTAGCCTAATAGGATTAAGTCTGGATCAAGATCGAATCACATGAGTGATCGATCAAGCTAAGACGTAATTAGGCTCAGTGGTTGGAGTCTGGATTGTAGGCTAACCTGATTGATTCTAGCTCAATAATTTGGTGTCTAAGATAAGTTTGGCAGATACGATCGATTGGTTTTTAATTAGAAGCTACTCGACTTGAATGCATTCTTGTCGAGTTAATGGTATATCCTTTCCATCGGTCTCACTTACCTGGCCATATTTGTCGACCTAGTCCTGATCTAAGATGGTTAACAATCTGAGCTAACCGATGCCACTAGGTTAGTCATAATTGTTATGACTATTGTAAGTCAAGTTTAAAGAGACCTAAATCAAATCCTCTTAAGAAAAGATTAAGTCTAAGGTCTTCCATCATTGTAGATATGCGGGCCCTTCCCGAGGTTGATTGTTCTTAGCTAATCATAGTGGTTCAGTTGCACCGAAAAAATGCAACCATGTCTATTAGGCATTGGATACTATGGGCTAGAGAATGGATTGGGCTCAATATTTTAGATACGGTGAGAGCCCCAATTAGAAATTCAATCTATGTAAATGGTGGGTCTAACTTAATTAAGGAGTGAATCAATATTTTGAACATGACAAAATTCATGAATTAGAGACCAAGTTTGGGTACACCAAGATTAGAGAATCATTGGATAAGAGTTGTTCACTCATTGGCTAACCCATCACCAATAATTGTTAGGTAAGGTGATGAGTCAGTTGGTGGGACTGCACCACCTACTTGAAATCATTAATCATGGAGATTTTTGTATCTCTACAAAGGGAGTGTAGGGATCTAAGAAAATAGTGAGAGCTAATTTATTTAAAAATAAAATTTTTAAATAAATTGATTAATTTTTATTTACAAAATCTAACTAGAAACTTTGACTTTCTACAAAAAACTATCTGCATCCAACCCACTAGCCCATATCCTGGACATCCATAGACTGACCGAACCTAATTACAAGGATTGGTTTTGAAACTTCAAAATCATTTTGGGTTCGAAGAAGTTAACTCATGTATCGAACCAGGATCCTCCCACCTTACCAGCCCATTTGTCCGCTGAACAGAGAGCATCTCTCGATAAATGGACAGATGAAGATAATAAGGTCAGATACTACATGTTCGGGTCGATGTCTGATGAGCTTCAACACCAATTGAAGGAAAATGCTGATTTCTCGAATCAGGTTCGTTCAGATCTGATCGGATCAAGAGATATATTTCAAAATTTTTTTTCTTTGATCTAGATCAGATCTGAGATGTTTTAGATATAATCTTTATTATTTTAATAATTAAAATAAATTTAGATAAATTAAATTAAATTTAATTTATCTTAACGTAGGGTAATCCTATTACCCGTTGATGACCCTATAAGCAGCGGAAGGTTCTGGATCTAGCCATGCAAGTGCCTGGCCTCTACTAATATCCACCTAGATTGGATCTAGAGATCCTCTTCTTCTCTATCACGTCTCCAAAAATTAGATCTGAATCTGATTTGAAGAATCTTCAAAATACCTTTTGAAGATCAGCAGTTGTCCTTTACAGCAGCGCAACCTTCTAGCTTTCTGTCGCCTTTCTCTCATCTGGATTGCACCAACTTGGATCCCAAACTCCTTTGGACATGGAGAGGAGAGGGAGAAGATGGACTTGGTGTGGAGGAGGAGAGGAGGGCAGCCTTGGGCGTGGAAATCTTTTTCACTTAGGATTAGGGTTGGGCGCGGGTCTTATTTATAGACCTCTTGTGATCCAACTCCTCTTCCTCTCAACCAATCACAACCCTTTGTGAAATCAGATCTAAATCTGATTGGTTGGAATAGAGACCCCTGGATTCCTCCTTAGAGGGCGCCTAAGACCAGTCAAACTGGATTCTTAGTAGACTCTGATTGGAATCCAAAAAGGAGGTGGAGTCCTTGTCCAACAAGGACTCCTAGGCGCCTCCTACTTGGGCTCACGCCACCCTTGGCGTGCGCCATTCTCCTTGCCAGGTTCTGGCAGGGGGACAAGCCCCCACCAGCTCTCCAATAGGTGCATGACATGTGGTCAAAAGTCAAAGGGTGAATGGTCAATGTTTGACCAGTCAAAGGTAGACTTTTGACCAAAGTCAAAGAACAAGAAATGGCAGGTGACCAAAAATGGCAGGTAATGTCTTACAAATAAGACAACCTTTTCTGACTTGGACAACCTCCAGTTGACCATATGAAGGCCTCTGATTGAGCACAAACTCCTTTGGCTCAGTCAGGACAACTTATTTATGATAGTAAAAGAAGAACGTTAGGTTCAATCGAGTGCTAGCACGATTTCCTTGAACCTAATTGAATCTCATTCAGATCAATTGAACTAGATCGTTCAATTGATGATCACCAGATTCAAACCCTTGTTTGTGTGACCCAGTTAGGTTCAGTTCTGTATGGTAATGGGATATGTCATGATCTCTATCATAGACATCATCGAAACTCCTTTCGATGGATCAGAACTCTTCTGATTCGAACAGCTAGAATGATCGATCATCTAAATCATTCTAATTGCTCCCAAATCCACCAGTGACACCTAGCAGTATATGGTGGCAACCCATCAGAGCTGAATGCGAACCTCTTGGTGCAGCTACCTGTGTGATTCAGTTCTTCTATCTTGAGCCCGATCAGATTAGGGTTAAGGTGAACTCGTCAAACCCTAGTCTCTGTCATATGATGTAATCATTCGATTCGAGTCCAATGTGAAAATCTAAATAGAAACTCTTTCTATTATTTCACTGCCATGGCCATGGGCTTCAGGACTTGATTCTCATGATCATCATAGGGCTACTCCTCTACCACCGAGGTAGATAGATCCCATCTTGATGCAATCCAGTTCCTACAATGAACATGTCATAGCCAACATACACCTCAGGGTTCCATATGGCTAGGAGACCGAGTAATGGTGTAGTCAAACTATAACACCCTCAAGGTGAACTGCCGATGCATCTTAGGTCAAAGAACCAGACACACTACTGCAGCATCGAGTCAGTCATTGACGAGAAGGTAGACTTCCTAATGACTACTCGAGGTGGTCACGCTCAGTGCCCTCGTTCTCTAACGAGTACCTATACTCTCGCTCCGGTGTCTCCACACCGTAGACTCAAGACTCATCTACTAAAGAGAAGCGATCGTACACCAACCTTCCGGATCAATCACCATCCTCGTGATGATCTATGGTCGGGAGCTGTTTATGAGTTAATAATGATTATTCATGTCTTAAATTTTCAACTCTTGAAAATATGAATTATCATTACCATTAACTCAAAGGATGTATCACAGACACTAAATACACATTGTGATAGAAAATAACCCATTTCATTAATTATAGTCAAAATTACAATTTTGCCCCTAGAAGTGTATTACAAGTGTCAGCCAATTTTGGCTTCTAGGGCACATATATCTAACAATCTCCCACTT
>QRFJ01001140.1:238291-296646 GCA_006176705.1 Cocos nucifera
AGCATGAAATAAAAATCAAATTCCTGCTAGCTGCAGGCACATAAAACAGTCTTTCAAAACTAAGTCTAAACAGATGGTAATCGAAGAGGTATGTTTCAAGCTACTGCAGCAATCTTGCTCCATTATCGATGCGTAGGATCATGTCTCCATCCTCAGCCTTCTGCTATCCTCAAGACCCTGCATGGAAGTGCACAGATGAGCACAGAAACCAGAGTCAAGCACCCAATTGGTGCAGAAGAATCCGTAAGGTTAGACTCAATAACGAGCATACCTCCAGAAGGACCTTCCTTCTTTGTTCTTTAGGGTGGCCAGGTAAGTAGGCAGTTCCGCTTCCAATGGCCGTTGCTGTTCAATGGAAATACTTTCTTTGCACGGTTTTCTTCGGCTCTGCCTTCTTCTTCTTTCCTCCTTCCACCTTTTGCTTTTTTGCAGACTTTTTTTTCTTTTTAGAAAACTTTTTTTTGGAAGAAGTCCGTTCCATAGCAAGAACTGAGCCTTTAAAATCTTTCATAGAAAGCTCAGCGGTGACCGGCATATTCATTAATTCGGCCAAGGAATTTTGAAGTTTATGCATGTGGTAATTCATGATGAATTGCCCATATGCATCAGTCAAGGATTGTAGAATAATATCATTCTGCAAATCCAAGTCTAACTTCACACCGAGCTTCTCAAGCTCTTTCATGTCCTTGATCATCATCAGACAGTGATCTTGGACTGACTGCCCATCATGCATCTTAACCTTAAAAAGTTATTTCGTGACTTGATACTTGGCTGCGCGACTCTTGTTCACCAAACATCTCCTACATGTGAGCCAACATTTGGCGAGCAGTCTCGATTTCTTCATGTTGGTGCTAGAGCTCATCAGACATCGAGCCCAACATGTAATATCTAGCCTTATTATCTTCGTCTATCCATTTTTCCAGAGATGCTCTCTGTTCAGTGGATGGATGGACTGGTAAGGTGGGAGGGTCCTAGTCCAATACATGTGTTAACTTTTCAAAATCCAAAATGATTTTATAGTTCCTGAGCCAATCTTTATAATTGGGTTCGATCAGTCTATGTGTGTCCAGGATATGTGCTAATGGGTTGGATGCAGACATTTTCCTATAGAGAGTCAAAGATTCAAGTTAGATACTGTAATTATGACTTGACCAATTTATTTAGGAATTTTATTTTTAAACAAATTAGCTCCCACTATTTTCTCGGATCCCTACACTCCCTCTGTAGAGATGCAAAAATCTCCATGATTAATGATTTCTAGTGGGTGGTGCGGTCTCACCAACTGACTCATCACCTCACCTAACAGTTATTGATGATGGGTTAGCCAATGAGTGAACAACTCTTGTTCAATGATTCTCTAATCATGGTGCACCCAAACTTGGTCTCTAATTCATGAATCTCACCATATCCGAAATATTGATCCACTCCTTAGTTAAGTCAGACCCACCATTTGCACAGACTGGATTCCTAATTGAGTCTCTCACCGTATCCAAAATATTGAGCCCAACTCATCCTCCAGCCCATAGCATCCAATGCCTAATAGACATGGTTGCGTCTTCCCGGTGCAACTGAGCCACTGTATCCAGCCAAGAACAATCAACCCCGGGAAGGGCCGCACATCTACAATGGTGGAAGACCTCAGACTTAATCTTTTCTTAGGAGAATTGATTTAGGTCTCATTAAACTAGACTTGTCATAGTCATAACAATTATGACTAACCTAGTGGCATGGGTTAGCTCGGATTATTGACCACCTCAATCAGAACTGAGTTCAACAGATATGGCCAGGTAAGTGAGACCGGTGGAAGGGATATGCCATTAACTCGTACAAGAAATGCATTCAAGTCGAGTAGCTTCCAATTAAAAACCAGTCGGTCGTATGTGCCAAACTTACCTTAGACACCAAATTGTTGAGCCAGAACCAATTGGGTTAGCCTACAATCCAGACTCTAACCTCTGAGCCTAATTAGGTCTTGCTTGATCGTGACTCGATCTTGACCCAGACTTAATCCTATTAGGCTGGTCAATTTAAGCATTGTTGATCCCATCTAACCAACTCTTGATTCGGTTTGATCAACCGCTTTAGACCTAATTGAGCTACCCAAGTCCTGAACCCAGTATTATGAATATGTCTTAGATCTAAAATTCTCAATTTTAGACCTAATTAATATTTCATAATCTTAATTTTTAATTAAGTAGGGTTCATAAATAAAATATGCACAATAAATCCTAGGATTTCAGGATCTAGGGTTTTGCAAAAGAAAGTAAGTTTTGGATTTTGATTAAGGACGAACGCGCAGCACCCCTACACATCATAAGAATGCCCCATCGAATGGGAGGAGAGGGCTTTTAAATCCCTTCTTCATTCTTATGACCGGACGGCCAAGAGGAACGCCTTAATCAGGAACATGTAATACTACAAAATAGTTTTAGATCTATATCATATATCTCATATACAAATTAGATCTAATCATGGCATATTTTGCATACATCTCATGTATCGAATCATGCATTTTTTTAGATCTAAATTATCTCATAATAATCTAAAAAATTAGATTTAAATTAATCTTATCAAAATAAACTCTAATCTAGACAATTATGTAGAACTATTCTACAACTAGTCTAGACATGCATCAATCATATCTCATATGATGTTTAAAATTAAATAATTTTTATTTACTATTTTTTAGATGTTATTATAATAATTATAATATCAAAAAATAGTAAATAAATAGATCTAAAATATGATTTAATCAAATTAAATTAAAAACATGCAAGACTATTCTATAGAACTATTCTATTTTAGAACTAGTCATGCATATTTTCTAATCTTAGATCCAAATTATTTAATTTTAATTTTTTCTGATTTTAGATCTGATCACATCTCATGTGACATCTGAAATCACTTATTTTTATTTATTAAAATAAATTTAAAATTAGATCTAAATACTTTAGAACCTTGGCTCTGATACCAGTTGAAGAAAAATCCTGATTTTTCAGATCAGGTTTGTTCAGATCTGATCGGATCAAGAGATATATTTCAAAAAATTTTTTCTTTAATCTAAATCAGATCTGAGATATTTTAGATCTAATTTTATTATTTTAATAATTAAAATAAAATATAGATAAATTAAATCAAATTTAATTTACCTTAATGTAGGGTAATCCTATTACCCGTTGATGATCCTATAAGCAGCGGAAGGTTCTGGATCTAGCCACGCAAGTGCCTGGCCTCTACCGATATCCACTCAGGTTGGATCTGGAGATCCTCTTCTTCTCTATCACATCTCCAAAAATTAGATCTGAATCTGATTTGGAGGATCTTCAAAATACCTTTCGAAGATCAGCAGTTGTCCTTTGCAGCAGCGCAGCCTTCTAGCTTTCTGTCGCCTTTCTCTCATCTGGATTGCACCAACTGAGATCCCAAACTCCTTTGGGCGTGGAGAGGAGAGGGAGAAGATGGACTTGGCATGGAGGAGGAGGAGAGAGGCAGCCTTGGGGCATGGGAATTTTTCAATTCTTTTCAATGCACTTTGAGTTGGGCGCAGGTCTTATTTATAGACTATGCATGATCCAACTCCTCTTCTTCCCAACCAATCACAACCCTTTGTGAAATCAGATCTAAATCTGATTGGTGGGAATAGAGTCCCTTGGATTCATCCTTAGATGGTGCCTAAGACCAGTCAAACTTGGTTCTTAGGAGGAGTCTAATTGGAATCCAAAAAGGAGATGGAGTCCCTATCCAACAGGGACTCCTGGGCGCCTCCAGCTTGGGCACACGCCAAGGGTGGCGTGCGCCCTCCTCCTTGCCAGGTTTCTGGCAGGGGACAAGCCCCACCAGCTCTCCAATAGGTGCACGACATGTGGACAGAAGTCAAAGTATCAATGGTCAATATTTGACCAGTCAAAGGTCAACTTTTGACCAAAGTCAAAGGACGAGAAATGGCAGGTGACCAAAAATGGTAGGTATTGTCTTACAAAATAAGACAACCCTTTTCTGACCTGGACAAGGCTCCAGTCAGACCAAGTGAAGGCCTCTGATCGAGCACAAACTCCTTTGGCTCAGTCAGGACAACTATTTATGATAGTAAAAGAAGAACGTTAGGTTCAATCGAGTGCTAGCACGATTTTCTTGAACCTAATTGAATCTCATTCAGATCAATTGAACTGGATCAGTTCAATTGATGATCACCAGATTCAAACCCTTGTTTGTGTGACCCAGTTAGGTTCAGTTCTGTATGGTAATGGGATATGTCATGATCTCTATCATCGACATCATCGAAACTCCTTTCGATGGATCAGAACTCTTCTTGATTCGAACAGCTAGAATGATCGATCATCTAAATCATTCTAATTGCTCCCAAAATCCACCAGTGACACCTAGCAGTATATGGTGGCAACCCATCAGAGCTGAATGCGAACCTCTTGGTGCAGCTACCTATGTGATTAAGTTCTTCTATCTTGAGCCCCGATCAGATTAGGGTTAAGGTGAACTCGTCAAACCCTAGTTTCTGTCATATGATGTAATCATTCGATTCGAAGTCCAATGTGAAAATCTAAATAGAAACTCTTTCTATTATTTCACTCTCTGCCATGGCCATGGGCTTCTGGACTTGATTCTCATGATCATCATAGGGCTGCTCCTCTACCACCGAGGTAGATAGATTCCATCTTGATGCAATCCAGTTCCTACAATGAACATGCTATAGCCAACATACACCTCAGGATTCCGATATGGCTAGGAGATCGAGTTATGGTGTAGTCAAACTATAACACCCTCAAGGTGAACTATCGATGCACCTCAGGTCAAAGAACCAGACACACCACTGCAGCATCGAGTCAGTCATTGACGAGAAGGTAGACTTCCTAATGACTACTCGAGGTGGTCACGCTCAGTGCCCTCGTTCTCTAACGAGTACCTATACTCTCGCTCTGGTGTCTCCACACCGTAGACTCAAGACTCATCTACTAAAGAAAAGCGATTGTACACCAACCTTCCGGATCAATCACCATCCTCGTGATGATCCTATGGTTGGAAGCATTTTATGAGTTAATAATGATTATTCATGTCTTAAATTTTCAACTCTTGAAAATATGAATTATCATTACCATTAACTCAAAGGATGTATCACAGACACTAAATATACATATGCGGTAAAAAATAATCCATTTTATTGATTTTAGTCAAAATTACAGTTTTGCCCTTAGAAGTGTATTACAAGTGTCAGCCAATTCTGGCTTTTAGGGCGCATATATCTAACACCAACATGAAGATATCAAGACTGCCCTCCAAATGTTGGCTCATCTATAAGAGTTGTTTGATGAACAAAGTTGCGCATCCAAATATCAGGTCACTAGATAACTTTTTAAGGCCAAAATACGTGATGGACAGTCAGTCCAAGATCATTATCTGATGATGATCAAGGACTTGGAAGAGCTTGAGAAGCTCGAAGTAAAGTTAGATCAGGATCTACAGAATGACATAATTCTGCAATCCTTGACTGATGCATATGAGCAATTCATCATGAACTACCATATGCATAAACTTTAGAGTACTCTGGCCGAAATTATGAACATGCTGATTACTGCTGAGCTTTCTATGAAAGGTTCTAAAGGCTCAGTGCTTGCTATGGAACGAACTTATTCGAAGAAAAAGTCTTTTGGAAAGAAGAAGAAGTCTATGAAAAGGCAAAAGATGGAAGGTGGAAAGAAGAAAAAGATAGAGCTGAAGAAGAAGGCCGCTGACAAAGGAAAGTATTTCCATGGCAACAATGATGGCCACTGAAAGCGGAACTACCCTACTTACCTAGCCACCCTGAAGAATAAGAAGGATGCCAGTCCTTCTGGAGGTATGCTCGTTATTGAATCTAACCTTACGATTTTTTCTGCATTCAATTAGGTGCTTAACTCTAGTTCTATTGCTCATTTGTGCATTCCGTGCAAGGTCTTGAGGATAGCAGAAGATTGAGGGATGGTGAGATGATCCTATGCATCAAAAATCGAGTAAGAGTTGCTGCTGTGGCCGTGGGAACCTACCCTCTTCGACTACCGTCTGGCTTAGATTTAGTACTTAGGGATTGTTACTATGTGCCTGCTACAAGCAGGAATTTGATTTCTATTTCATGTTTAGCACAAGAAGGCTATGTAATTAGCTTTCTTAAGGATCATTGTAATATTCTTTATGAAAGAAATAAAATTGCAAATAATTTTCTCATTAACGGTCTCTATCAGTTACATATTGATGTATCTATTTTTAATATCGAGCAAAATGTAAATGCCATAAGATCAAAATGACTCAGGGATAGTCCAAATGATATGTATCAATGGCACCTAAGACTAGATCATATAGCAGAAGATAGGGTTAACAAATTGAAAAAATTGGGCTATTGAGTCCATTGACTCTCAATTCATATCCAATTCGTGAATCTTATCTTCATGGCAAAATGACTAAGCTCCCTTTTGTAGGACATGAAGAAAGAGCCATGGATCTACTTGCCCTAGTACATACTGATGTGTGTGGCCTATTTGATGTGCTGGCTAGAGGCAACTTTGTCTACTTCATAATCTTTATCGATGATTTATCCCGGCATGGGTACGTGTATCTTATGAGATACAAGTCTGAAGCTTTTGAAAAGTTCAAGAAATTCAGACATGAAGTTGAAAAGAAAACTAGAAAATCCATTAAGATTCTTCAATTAGATCGAGGAGGTGAATACATTAGTCAAGAATTTTTGGACTATCTCAAGCAAAATGGCATAATCTCTCAATGGACTCCATTTGGAACACCTCAACTCATTGAAATTTCAGAATGGAGGAACCAGACCGTATTAGATATGGTCTGATCCATGATGAGCTTCATAGAGCTTCCTGATTTTCTTTAGGGACATAGTCTGTTAACTACTATATATATACTGAATAGGATTTCCTTTAAAACTGTTCCTACCATACCGTATGAGATATGGCATGGTAGGAAACCAAGTGTGAGTCATCTTAGAATTTGGAGTTGTCCGACTCATGTCAAAAGACAACAAGCAGACAAGTTAGACTTCAAATCCTTTAGAGCTCGATTCATAGGATATCCTAAAGAGTCATTAGGATATTATTTCTACTTTTCAGAATATCATAATGTGATTATGAGTCAGCATGCCATCTTTCTTGAAAAATAGTTTATTCAAGATGACGACATTGAAAAGTAGATCAAGCTCAAGGAGAAAGTCTCATAAGAGCAACGAGCTAAGGACCAAATGGAACCAAATCAAGTTGAGCCAATACAATCACTACCTCCACCTCGTAGATCGAAAAAGATTTTTCGTCCCCCTGAGAGTTACTTAGGTACTATTTTAGAGAAAATAAAGAAAATATTCATCGTAGATAATGGGGTTCATGTGATGATCCCAAAACCTATGATGAGGCGATATCGGATATCGACTCTGAGAAATGGTTAGATGCAATAAAATCAGAAATTGACTCGATGCACTCAAACCAAGTCTGGACCTTGGTAGATCCACTAGAAGGTATAGTACCTATTGGGTGTAAATGGATCTACAACAGAAATATTGGTGCAGATGAAAATGTGGAGACATTCAATGCTAGATTAGTGGCAAAAGCGTATAGTCAACATGAAGGCATTGACTATCAGGATACTTTTTCGCTAGTAGCTATGCTAAAATCCATCCGTACATTGCTTGCTATTGCAGCCTATTTTGATTATGAAATATGACAAATGGACATGAAAATGGCATTCTTAAATGGATACTTTGAGGAAGATATCTATATGGAACAACCGCTAGGTTTCACATCCAGCGATGCTGATCACAAGGTATGCAAGCTGCAAAGCTCCATATATGGACTTAAGCAAGCATCTTGAAGCTGGAATACTCATTTTAATGATGGGATCAAATTATTTGATTTCATCAAGAATGAAGAGGAACCATGTGTCTTCAAAAAGATTAGTGGGAGCGCTATTGTCTTCCTCGTATTGTACGTGAATGATATCCTCCTTATTGGGAATGATATTCTCATGTTGACCATAGTTAAAATATGGTTATCCAAAGAATTCTCCATGAAAGACCTAGGAGAAGCATCCTTTATTCTAGAAATTAAAGTCTATAGAGATAGACCGAATAGGATGCTAGGATTTTCCAAGAAGATGTGCCTTAGCACACCTGAGGAAATAGAATGCATAAGCAAGATCCCTTATGCTTCAGCAATAGGGAGCCTCATGTATGCCATGTTTTGTACACGACCTGATATAGCTCATGATGTGAGTGTCATGAATAGATATCAGTTGAATCCAGGCAAAGAACACTGGACTTCTACGAAATGTATCCTTATGTACTTAAGAAGAACTAAGGATATGTTCTTGGTTTTTGGTAATGGAGAACTCCAAGTCCTGGGGTATACAGACTCAGATTTTATGTCCGATGTAGATGATTAATAGTCGACATCTGGAAGTCTATTTGTGTGGAATGGTGGTGCTATCAGTTGGAAAAGTTTCAAGCAGATAGTGAACGCAGATTCCACCATGGAAGCAGAATATATCGCTGCATCAAAAGCTGTGAAGGAGGCATTCTGGTATAAAAAATTTGCCATAGTGGTTAGAGTGATGCCATCAGATGCCATTTCTTTATACCGTGACAACAATGGCGCCATAGCACTTGCTAAGGTGTCGAGATCTCACCAAAAATTGAAGCACATCGAGTGGCGATACCACCTCATCCGCAATTATCTTGAGAAAGGTTATGTTGAGATCAAGAGAGTCGACTCTGCAGACAATGCGGTGGACCCACTCACAAAGCCATTGGGCCAGCAGAAGATCAAAGCCCACCTTGAGAAGATGGGACTTAGAATTATAGCCAATTGGCTTTAGATCAAGTAGGAGTTTGTGAGATATGTGTGCCCTAGAAGCCAAAATTGGCTGACACTTATTGTACACTTCTAAGGACAAAATTAAAATTTTGACTATAAATAATAAAATAGATTATTTTCTATCACAATGTGTATTTAGTGTCTATGATACATCCCTTGAGTTAATGGTAATGATAGTTCATATTTTCAAGAGTTGAAAATTTAAGATATAAATTTTCGTTATTAACTCATAAAATGCTCCCGACCATAGGATCATCATGAGGATGGTGGTTAATCTAAAAGGTTGGTGTACAATCACTTCTTTATAGTAGATGAGTCTTGAGTCTATGGTATAGAGACACCGAAGTGAGAGTATGGTACTCATTAGAGAATGAGGGCACTGAGCATGACCTCGTCGAACAGTCATTAGGAAGTCTACCTTCTCGTCAATGACTGGCTCGAAGCTATAGTTGTGTGTCTGATTCTTTGACCTGAGGTGCATCGGCAATTTACCTTGAGGGTGTTATAGTTTGACTATACCATAACTCGATTTCCAAGCCATTCGGAATCCTGAGGTGTATGTTGGCTATAGCTTGTTCATTGTAGGAATTGAATTGCACCAATAGAGAATCTATCTACCTCGGTGGATAAGGAGTAGCCCTATGATGATCATGAAAATCAAGTCCATAAGCCCATGGCCATGGTAGAGTGAAATAATAGAAAGAGTTTCTATTAAGATTTACATATTGGACTTGTATCAAATGATTAATCATACAATGGATATTAGGGTTTGACGAGTTCACCTTAACCCTAATCCGATCGGGGCTCAAGATAGAGAAACTTAATCACATAGGTAACTGCACCCAGATGTTCGTTCTCAATTTTGATGGGTTGCCACCATATACTGCAGGTGTCACTGGTGGATTTTAGGAGCAATTAAAATGATTTCGATGATCGATCATACTAGTTGTCTAAATCAGAAAAGTTCTGATCCATCAAAAGGTGTTTCGATGATATCGATGATAGAGATCATGACATATCCCATTACCATATGGAACTGAATCTAACTAGATCACACAAATAAGGGTTTGGGTCTAGATATCATCAATTGGACTAATCCAGTTTAATTGATTTGAATAAGATTTAATTAGGTTCAAGGAAATTATGCTAGCATACGATTGAGCCTAATGTTCTCCTTCAACAATCATTAAAAGTTATCTCGACTGAGCCAAATATATTTGGACTCACTCAGGTACCTTTACTTGGTCTGACTGGAGCTTGTCCGGGTTAGAAAAGAATTATCTTAATTTATGAGATAAATTTGAGACAACACCTTCAATTTTTTATCATCTACTAATTTTTGTTTTTTGACTTTGGTCAAACATTGACCTTTGATACTTAGACATCTGCCCATGTGTCATGCACCAATAGGAGAGAGATTTGACCTTTATCCACCTACTAAAAGGAAAAAAGGAAGGGGGTGCATGCCTAGGGAGGCGTGCGGACAAGGATGATGATGCCTGAAGTCCCATACAAATGGGACTCCAGCTTGCTTCATGGAATAAACTTAGGTGGCACCTAAGACTCTAGTTTGACCAGTCTTGGTGCCACCCAAGGATATTTGAGAGGGGCTCTCATCTGATTGAATCAGGTGATATCATCCCACCAATCAAATTTAGATTTGATTGCATGAAGAGACGTGATTGGCCGAGATGATGTGGCACTGCATGGCGCAGCATGGTCTATATAAACCCTGTCTGCACCTAGGTTTTAAGAGTTCTTCCCTTGCCCATGCCACATAGACCCTCTTCCTTCTTCTCCATGTCTACCACTAATCTTCTCTCTCCTTTCCATGCCCAAGAGGCCTTGGGCTTTAGTTTGGTGCGATCTAGGCAAGAGAAAGACGACAAGAAAGGAAGAAGGCAGCACTGTTGCAAGAGATGACACCAGATCTTCAAAAATTATTTTGAAGATCTTTAAGATCAAATCTAGATCTGATCTTTGGAGGATAGATTGAAAAGAAGAAGATCTCCAGATCTTGCCCGAGTAGATATTGATAGAGGTCAGATGATTGTATGGCTGCATCCAGAACCTCAGACAATCAGCAGGATCATCACAGGATAATAGGATTATCCAATAATAAGGTACAAATTAAATCTAATTTAATTTATTTTTATTTTATTTATTAGATCAATCTAATTAGATATGAAAAGTATCAGATCTGATTTAGATCTAAAAAAAAAAATTTAAAATATTCCTCTTGGTCAAATTAGATCTAAACGAACCTGACCTAGAAAATAGGATTTTTCCTTCACTAGGTGCTGGGATTTTGGGAGAGAGGAATCTATAGAGAGAAAAGCATTTCTCCTATTCTTCTTCCACCACCTAGCATCCTCCATTGATTAGACTTTGACATTGGAAAGGTCTGAGTTGTCTAAGGAAGAAGGTTAGATCAATAATCCAGAAGTCTTCTAAGCGAGTTAGCACTCTAGGAGAAGACTTATTTTAACATGGGCTTTATATGGATGATTCATAGAGATTGATGTTGGAAATTATATCCCAAAACCAATCATCAGTTTGTTGATAGTTGAGCTCATATATATATATATATGTGTATGTGAATTAAAAATTAATAAAATATTATTTGATATTTTCATCAAAAATTTTGAACATCTTCTAACGAACTCCTGTGTTATAATGAAGTCCTTAGGACTATTTTAAATTAATAAAGAAGGATTTATCAATTAGTCCTCAAAATATATTTGCAACCAAATGATATGCTAGTACTAGGATGATAGCAATATCAAGTATAGATCATTATGTGCCATATAGATTGATTATCCTCTTAACCAAGGAGTATGGAGACACTGGTATGGCATGCAAGTGAGATATACAAGTATATTTGCACTGAACATGACCACTTTGGAGCATTCTACTATCAAATCTTGCTCCAAAGGAATATGGATATAGGTATTCCTTAGACCTAAGATGATCATGTGACTTAAAAGCAACTCATTATATTTTGGTACTGGACTACCTGAATTTCTAATTTAGTGATGAAAGATTTTTAGGTGCAGTCAAGTACTTGGTAAGTCAGTGCATGAGTCAAGATTGGATTGACCACTCTAAAAACTTGAAGATAATGCATCATTGTATTTCAATTTAGCAAAATCTAGGCCATGATAATCCATATGATGGATTCAAAATTTGAAATACAATGTGGATGACATATTCAGGGTTGACTGTTAGACCCTAGGTCATCCTCTGAGCATTCAGGATCAAAGGGATGAATTATGCATCAACCATATTCTAGTAGGTTCTGAATATTGCTTTACATTCATTCGATCTATCTGAACATCAGGTATCATTGCTAGATGGTCACTTCGATTAGTATAGGAATTTGTTCCTATGCTACTGGTAAAGAAAATCTAGCAGGGTTAAAGCATCTTTTCAAAATTTTATAGTAGCAGAAGCTAAAATTAATTTAATATTAATCTACTAAATGCAATGATCAAATCATACAATCCTACTTAGGATCTAGACATGCTAATATATAATTAAAAATTTAAATGCGATCGATCAGCAAATCACATTTACTGACCGACTTATGTTTCAAAAATAATATCTGTTCACAGGTTGATGATCTCCATAATCTAAATTTGTAGGAGGAAGCCCTCATGTTGCACTATAGCTGCACACTTCTCTGGCTTCGACGGTGAGTCCACATAGAGCTTCTGATCCCGACCAGCTCCATAAGAGTGTTAGCTCCTCGCTGGGCCTTCGACGATTGATCTCAATCGATCCAATCGATCACCTTCTTTTTGATCTTTCAAATGCTCCAAAAGACCTGATGGTGCAGTATGGAGGATGATGAGATGGTGGTACAAAATTGGAGATCAGGCACTCACAGCGCTCAATCTCTCCACCTGAACCTAGAGTCCCAACCTTAGGATTTTGCACACACTAAAATCCCTGATTTCCAAAAATAGTCTCATGCCCACTCCCTTTGGAATTTACCCGTGAAACAAATTTTCATGGGTAGAGGACTCTCCTATCTATGCACACCTCACTTAGATCCCATCTAAAGTGGGTGTTTAAAAATGAAAGGAAATAAAAAAGTGGCATGAGATATAAAAGTTAGCATAGGGAATTACTTTCTCCTTCTCTGGTCTTTTCTCACCCCTAGGATGTGCGCCCATCTCTGGAATTCTCTCCCTAGAAGACTCCTCTCTATCTCTCATGCATGCACAAAAATTTTCATTTAGACTCACACATAAACTTTACAAGTACTTGACTGCACCCAGTAGCCTTCCATCACTGAATTAGAAATTCAGGTAGTCTGGTACCTAAGTATAGTGAGTTGCTTGCAAGCCACCATGGTGATCTCAAGTCTAAGGGACACTTATATCCATATCTTTTGTGAGCAACTCTTGATAGCAGAAAGCTCCATAGTTGGATCACATTCAGTAAAATGTACCCCTATACTTCACCTACATGCCATTCTAGTACTACATACTTCTTGGTTAAGAGGACAACCAACACATATGGCACATAATGACCTACACTTGATACGTTATCGTCTAGGGTAACAACGTATCATTTGGTCACAAACTAGTTTAAGGACTAAATGATGAACCTTTCTTTATCTAGTCTAAATTATCCAAAGGACTTCATCACAGAAGAGTTCATTATGGAAGATGCACAAAAGTGATGAATTGCCAGAATAAAAATTTTATTCAATTTATAATTCAAGAATAAATTACATTTAACTCAACCATCTATAACTTTGATGATTAATTTTAGGATATATTTTTCAACAACTCCTACTTAGGCAAAAGCCCCTCAGAACAGTATCGAATATTTTTACTCTTCAGCAAGGTAGAAGTAATAACCCCTAGTTTCCTTATAATATCCTATAAACATGCATTTATCAAACCTAGGACCAAGCTTTTCTGGTTGCAAATATTTAACATAATCCAGACATCCCTAAATCTTAAAGTGAGAGAGTGTTGGCTTACGTTCGGTCCATATCTCATATGGAGTCTTTACAATAGATTTGCTCGGAACAGTGTTCATAATATAACAAGTAGTCTCAAATGCATCATCCCAAAAAAAAATCGACAGACCCATAAACCCCATCATGGATCAAACCATGTTTAACAGGATTTGATTCCTCCTTTTAGATACACCATTATGCTATGGTGTTTTAGGAGGTGTCCATTATGAGAGAATCTCATTCTCTCTTAGATATGTTAAAAACTCATTAGAAAGGTATTCACCTCCTCGATCAAACCAAAGAATTTTAATACTCTTCTCAAGTTATTTTTCTACCTCATTTCGATATCATTTGAACATTTCAAATATATCAGATTTACTCTTCATAAGATAGATATATGCATACCTAGATAGATCGTCAGTAAATGTAATGAAATAGTAGAACCCATCTCTAGCACATGTGTTCATAGGTCCATATATATTAATATGTACTAGACCCAGAAGCTCAGTAGCCCATTCATCCTTTCCAATAAAAAGTGATTTGGTCATCTTACCAAGAAGGCAAGACTCACAAATATTTAATGTTTCACAATCATCGATGTCAAGGATATTCTCCTTGACTAACCTTTTGATCCTATTCTTGTTCAATGATCGAGCCTACGGTACCAAAGATAACGATCAGTGACATTATCTAGTTTTGGGTGTTTATTTGACGTGTACATTATACTAATAGATTATGATAAAATATAAATATCATTTCTTAATTATCCTCGTATTACTATAATATTATTCATAATAATATCATAATAATTTTTTTATTGATAAACAATAACCATCTTGGGTCAAAAGTTTAATAGATATTGTATTCATCAAAGATGGATAATAGTGACAGTCACTTAAAATGATATTATTATTTTTAAAAATAAACTCAAAAGTTTTCAATGTCAGGACTAGAACTTTACTTCTATCTTCAATATTAAGAAATCTATCACCATTCTCAAACTTTCTACCAATTTAAAATTCATGCAATAAATAGCATTTATGAATTGAACTCCCAATATCTAATACTGATAAGTATAACAAATTTGCTAATAAAAATATTAATTTATTATTTAATTTATATTAATATTTTAAAATAATAAAAAATAAAATAAATACTAATAATATAAAAATAAAATTAATAAAAATTAATAAAAAATAATAATAATGAATAAATAATAATAAAAATAAATTAAAAAATAAAATATATATTTAAAAATAATAAAAAATAAAAATAAAAAATAAAATATTATTGTCAATAAAAAGATCTTATTTTTTTATCATAACAAAATAAATTTGGAACGAATCAAAGTTAAAATGGATCCAATATAAATTTTTAAAAAAGTAACAGAAAAAAATAATAAAATAAAAATGAATCGACTCAACCGGCTTAGTCGGCGTGCTCAGCCCAGCTACAGAAGCCGACGCATCCTACTCAGCCGATACGCCAACAACCCAGCCCAGCTAGAGAAGCCGGCCTGCTAGCCCAAAGTCCATGCATATCGCTAGCCCGCTAGCCCAATTCCACTCCAGCACTGACGTCACCATGACTTCAGCAGACTACACGATCTATAGTAGACCATCATCAGCTCAGCACCAGACAGCCAATTAGAGGACGTCATGTGGCAGACCAAGACTCTTAAAGGGTATACAAGAAATTCATCATGGCATACAGGGGCAGTATTGTAATTTCATAGGTCAAGGTTGTCGTTGATTAGTCGAGGCTTACGACATACCTGATTCACGCAGTCCACAGCTATAATAATGGCATGATTGGATGGTAGTAGTGGATTTCAATCAAGATCGAATGGCTATGATTTTTCTAGGCTTGATTTGGTTTCCAGCTCACACCAGGTGATGACCCGATAGCAGCGCTAGCTTCAGGCTTGATCCAATGGCCGAAATAACTCTAGGCGGTGATTAAAACACCCTGAATGCGATCAACGACTAGATTTCTCTCATCAAAGCATGATCCAATGGTGAAAACTTAATCCGACTTGATCTTAGCTATTACACATCCATTTTTTGTATTTTTTAAAGTCTTGGATCACCATCTGACAGCCAGAATACACAAGAACTTCATAGAACACAGATCCAATGATTTTCTATTTATTTCTTCAACAAACATGGATCCATACAATCTTTTTAGTCCCATACTGCTTGATAACAAAGTCTCCAGCCCTCCGCAGCTATAAAAAAATCTCAGGATCCTAAAATTGAGACATCTGATCAAAGAGAAGCCACAATAAAGGATGGAAATTAGGCTTTGGCTGAAGGTTGCTTCGAGGCAGATGGTGCCGAGAAGAAGAGCTAGACTTCTATGCCATCTCCATGCCGCTGCTGATTTGAAGATTAAAAGTTTTTTTATTTTTTTTATTTATTGTATTTGAATTCTAAGTTTTAATTTTAATATAAAATTAAGTTTATTGCTCTTTAAATTTTTGTTCTTTAATTTTTGCTCTTTTAGTTCTACTTCTTTAATTTCAATTTCTCTTTAATTTAATTGCAAGTAAATGCTAAGATCTAACTAGTAGATCTTAGTACCAAGTTTAACTTTTCTGCAATATTTAAATTTTGCTTTTTATTTTCCAACTTCAAAAATCTCTTTTTTTTCTTTTCTTTTCATAAAAGTCAAATCAAAAATTAAATCATTACCTTCCTATTGATTCGACTCAACATGCTACCATCTACATGCTCTTAATTATTTTGAAAGAAGTCAAACTAAATTGGTAATTATGATTTATTAACGATAGTATCGTGATCTATCAAGTTTTCGGTGTCACTATCGGAGATACATAAAAAAAATTAAAATTTTTGATTTCTTTGATTTTTTATTATATTTTTAACTTTTTCTTATTTATTTTGCAGATAAGAAAAAGAAAGAAGAAAAAAGGGAACAAAAAGATTAGGGCAAGGAGGAAACTTTCAATCCTATTTGGTGAGATCAATCCTAGATCCTAAATTTTTTTATTGTTATTTATTTTATTTTTAAATTAATTAGAAATTATCTACTTAAACCTAATTAAAAATCTCATGACAAGAGTAGAAATCCTAATTGCTTAGAGTATGCATTATAATAGTTTTATTTTTATTTTTATTGGTGATTGTTCGAGGTAAGATAAGCTTCTTAAAATCCAATAAGTTGCATGCATCTAGTTTAAATTGTATAGAATCCCTTGCTTGAAAAATTTTTTTTACATATTCATATTAAATCAAATTAAGGGCACAAACTAATTAAACAAGATAAGGTAAAAATTTCACCATTCTTCCTTGACCCACAAACAACCAACTATCACTGGATTTGCTCAATTTCCAGGGAAACAAATTCATGAATCATGGAAAAGACTTAAGAAACTTCTTAGAAAATGTCCATACCATGGTCTATCTAAGAGGCAAATTATCCAAACTTTTTATGAAGGTTTAGGAGAACAATACAGACAAATGGTAGATGCATCTTGTGGAGGTGCATTTATGAGTAAAAGTGAGGATGAAGCTTATACCTTATTTAAAATCCTAAGTGAAAATTCGATTAACCATGCTTCATTATCCTCTTATGAAAGATTAAATTTTCATCAAAAATGGATAGGTATGTATGAAATCAAACAACCAGAACTAAGTTCTAAGGCTAACATGAACCTAGTAAATAAAGTCAACCTTCTTGCTAAAAAAATTAGAACATTTTCTAAACCTATGCCAATAATTTCCTGCACAATACACACCACCTTCCAATTATTAGAAGATTTGTTTTATTTGTGCTAGACCAACCCATAGTGTAAGTGAATGTCCTATGGCTGCACAATTTCTACCTTTCATCCAAGAGCAACTTCAAGCTGTTCGAGGTTACTCCAAATCGATCAATGACCCATTTTCAAACATATATAAACCAGGCTGGAGAAACCATCCTAATTTTTCATGAAAATCATAGTAGACTCAGGCTCAGATCCAAACTCCACCAGTACAAAATTATCAGAATAGACCCCAATACCAAAACTATACCTATAACAAAGGTTAGCTTAGTTAGTCTTTTCAGTTATCACATTATAATCAACCCTCATACCCACCTCCCCAATAGACTAATCTAGCCGATGATCGATTTAACCAGCTATAGTAATTAATTCTATCTCAACAACAATTGATTCTAAATCAACAACAATCCATCGCTAGGCTAGAAGCTCAAATAGAATAATTAACTAAGTCTAGTATGAGGAGAGAACTAGATTAGTTACCAAGCCAACTGATTGCCAATCCTAAAAATAACCCACCCAATGTCCACCAACCACCTAGATTTAGTCATCAATCCATCATTCCACCTAAGAATCCCTAATTAGAGAATGCTAAAGCAATTTTTGAACTTCAAAGTGGTAGGATTCTTAAGGATCCACACCTGGATCAGGTGGTAGAGGCTAGTACTAATGCTAGCCAAGAAAAAATTTAGAAGAAGAGGTTAGTACTGAAGCTAACCACCTAAAAGAACCTGAACCTAGAACTAGTACTATATGTCTAAGAGATCAAAAAGAAAGAGAGAAAGATAGTTTTGAGACCAAAACAAGCCCATTTCTCAAGCTTAGAAGTAGGCTCTGAAGGAAAATCCTGATTTTTGTCAGATTCGTTCAGATCTAATCAGACCAAGAGATATATTTTAAAATTTTTTTTCTTTGATCTAGATTAGATCTAGAATATTTTAGATCTAATTTTTATTATTTTAATAAATAAAATAAAATAAGATAAATTAAATCAAATTTAATTTACCTTGATTTGGGTAATCCTATTACCCTGTTGATGATCCTGATTGCAGCGGAAGGTTCTGGATCTAGCCACGCAAGCGCCTGGCCTCTACCGGTATCCACTCGGGTTGGATCTGGAGATCCTCTTCTTCTCTATCACATCTCCAAAAATTAGATCTGGATCTGATCTGGAGGATCTTCAAAACTCTTTTGAAGATCAGCAGTCGTCCTTTGCAGCAGCGCAGCCTTCTTGCTTTTGTCGCCTTTCTCTTGATCTGGAATCGCACCAACCAAGGTCCAAAACACTTTTGGACGTGGAGAGGAGAGGGAGAAGGTGGGTTTGGCATGGAGGAAGAGGGGAGAGAGGCAGCCTTGGGGCGTGGGAATTTTAATTTTCAATTATAATTTGAGTTGGGCGCAGGGTCTTATTTATAGACTATCTGTGATCCAACTCCTCTTCTTCCCAACCAATCACAACCCTTTTGTGAAATCAGATCTAAATCTGATTGGTGGGAATAGAGTCCCCTGGATTCCTCCTTAGAGGGTGCCTAAGACCAGTCAAAGTTGGTTCTTAGGAGAACTCTAATTGGAATCCAAAAAGGAGATGGAGTCCTTGTCCAACAAGGACTCCTAGGCGCCTCCAACTTGGGCACACGCCAAGGGTGGCGTGCGCCCTCCTCCTTGCCAGGTTCTGGCAGGGGGACAGGCCCCCACCAGCTCTCCAATAGGTGCATGACATGTGGTCAAAAGTCAAAGTGTCAATGGTCAACATTTGACCAGTCAAAGGTAGACTTTTGACCAAAGTCAAAGAAAGAAAGAAAAATGGCAGGTGACCAAAAATGGCAGGTAATGTCTTACAAAATAAGACAACCTTTTCTGACTTGGACAACCTCCAGTCAGACCATATGAAGGCCTCTGATTGAGCACAAACTCCTTTGGCTCTCAGTCAGGACAACTTATTTATGATAGTAAAAGAAGAACGTTAGGTTCAATCGAGTGCTAGCACGATTTTCCTTGAACCTAATTGAATCTCATTCAGATCAATTGAACTAGATCAGTTCAATTGATGATCACCAGATTCAAACCCTTGTTTGTGTGACCCAGTTAGGTTCAGTTCTGTATGGTAATGGGATATGTCATGATCTCTATCATCGACATCATCATCGAAACTCCTTTCGATGGATCAGAACTCTTCTGATTCGAACAGCTAGAATGATCGATCATCTAAATCATTCTAATTGCTCCCAAAATCCACCAGTGACACCTAGCAGTATATGGTGGCAACCCATCAGAGCTGAATGCGAACCTCTTGGTGCAGCTACCTGTGTGATTAAGTTCTTCTATCTTGAGCCCCGATCAGATTAGGGTTAAGGTGAACTCGTCAAACCCTAGTCTCTGTCATATGATGTAATCATTCGATTCGAGTCCAATGTGAAAATCTAAATAGAAACTCTTTCTATTATTTCACTCTGCCATGGCCATGGGCTTCTGGACTTGATTCTCATGATCATCATAGGGCTGCTCCTCTACCACCGAGGTAGATAGATTCCATCTTGATGCAATCCAGTTCCTACAATGAACATGCTATAGCCAACATACACCTCAGGGTTCCATATGGCTAGGAGACCGAGTAATGGTGTAGTCAAACTATAACACCCTCAAGGTGAACTGCCGATGCATCTCAGGTCAAAGAACCAGACACACTACTGCAGCATCGAGTCAGTCATTGACGAGAAGGTAGACTTCCCTAATGACTACTCGAGGTGGTCACGCTCAGTGCCCTCGTTCTCTAACGAGTACCTGTACTCTCGCTCCGGTGTCTCCACACCGTAGACTCAAGACTCATCTACTAAAGAGAAGCGATTGTACACCAACCTTCCGGATCAATCACCATCCTCGTGATGATCCTATGGTCGGGAGCATTTTATGAGTTAATAATGATTATTCATGTCTTAAATTTTCAACTCTTGAAAATATGAATTATCATTACCATTAACTCAAAGGATGTATCACAGACACTAAATACACATATGTGATAGAAAATAACCCATTTTATTGATTATTAGTCAAAATTATAATTTTGCCCCTAGAAGTGTATTACAAGTGTCAGCCAATTCTGGCTTCTAGGGCACATATATCTAACAATCTCCCACTTGTCCTAAAGCCAATTGGCTACAAGTCTAAGTCCCATCTTCTCAAGGTGGGCTTCGATCTTCTGCTGGCCCAACGGCTTTGTAAGTGGGTCTGCCACATTATCTGTGGAGTTGACTCTCTTGACCTCGACGTAACCCTTCTCGAGGTAATCGCGGATGAGGTGGTATCGCCGCTCAATGTGCTTGGATTTCTGGTGAGACCTCGGCTCCTTAGCAAGGGCTATGGCGCCATTGTTGTCGCAGTATAGAGGAATGGCATCTGATGGCATTACTCCAATTTCTGCAGCAAACTTCTTGTACCAGAATGCTTCCTTCGCAGCCTCTGATGCAGCGATATATTCTGCTTCCATGGTGGAATCTGCTATCACAGTTTGCTTGGAACTCTTCCAGCTGACAGCACCACCATTGCACACAAACAGACTCCCAGATGTCGACTTTCGATCATCTATATCGGACATGAAATCCGAGTCTGTGTATCCCTGGACTTGGAGTTCTCCATTACCAAAGACCAACATCATATCCTTAGTTCTTCTCAAGTACTTAAGGATACATTTCACAGAAGTCCAGTGTTCTTCACCTGGATTTGACTGATATCTGCTTGTGACACTCACAGCATGGGCTATATCAGGTCGTGTACATAGCATGGCATACATGAGGCTCCCTATTGCAGAAGCATAAGGGATCTTGCTCATGCGTTCTATTTCCTCAGGTGTGCTAGGGGCACATCTTCTTGGAAAGATGAATACCATGTCTGAAGGGTATTAATCCCCTCTTAGAGTTTTCCATACTAAACCTCTTTAGTACTTCCTCTATGTACATCTTCTGTGAAAGTCCTAGCATCCTATTCGGTCTATCCCTATAGACCTTAATTCCTAGAATAAAGGATGCTTCACCTAGGTCTTTCATGGAGAATTCCTTGGACAACCATAATTTGACTGATGTCAACATGGGAATATCATTCCCAATAAGGAGGATGTCATCCACGTACAATACGAGGAAGACAACAGCGCTCCCACTGACCTTTTTGAAAACACATGGTTCCTCTTCATTTTTGATGAAACCAAACTTTTTGATCACATCATTGAAACGAGTGTTCCAGCTCCGAGATGCTTGCTTAAGTCCATATATGGACCTTTGCAGCTTGCAAACCTTGTGATCAGTATCACTGGATGTGAAACCTAGCGGCTGTTCCATATAGATATCTTCCTCAAGATATCCATTTAAGGAATGCCGTTTTCACGTCCATTTGCCATATTTCATAATCGAAATAGGCTGCAACGGCAAGCAATGTGCGGATGGATTTTAGCATAGCTACTGGGGAAAAAGGTATCCTGATAGTCAATGCCTTCGCGTTGACTATAACCTTTTGCCACTAGTCTAGCCTTGAATGTCTCCACATTCCCATCTGCACCAATCTTTCTCTTGAAGATCCATTTACACCCAATAGGTACTATACCTTCTGGTGGATCTACCAAGGTCCAGACTTGGTTTGAGTGCATCGAGTCAATTTCTGACTGCATTGCCTCTAGCCATTTCTCGGAGTCGATATCTGATATCGCCTCGTTGTAGGTTTTGGGATCATCACCATGAGCACCATTACCTACGAGGAACATTTTCCTCTACTTTCCTCTGAAATAATACCTAAGTATCTTTCAGGGGGACGGAAAAACTCTTTCCGATCTACGAGGTGGAGGAGGTAGTGTTCTTATTGGCTCAACCTGATTTGGTTCCAATTGGTCCTTAGCTCGTTGTACTTGTGAGACTTTCTCATCAAGCTTAATCTGCTTTCCAATGCCGCTATCTTGAATAAACTATTTTTCAAGAAAGATGGCATGTCGACTCACAATCACATTGTGGTCTTCTGGAATGTAGAAATAGTATCCTAATGACTCTTTAGGATATCCTATGAATCGAGCTCTGAAAGGACCTAAACTCTAACTTGTCCGCTTGTTGTCTTTTGACATGAGCCGGACAACCCCAAATTCTGAGATGACTCAGACTTGGTTTCTTACCGTGCCATATCTCATACGGTGTGGTAGGAACGGTTTTAGAGGGAACCCTATTCAGTAGATAAATTGAAGTTAACAATGAGTGTCCCCAAAGAAAATCAGGGAGGTCTGTGAAGCTCATCATGGATCGAACCATATCCAATAGAGTCCGATTTCTCCATTCTGAAACCCCGTTGAGTTGAGGTGTTCCTGGTGGAGTCCATTGAGAGACTATGCCATTTTCCTTGAGATAGTCTAGGAATTCCCGGCTAAGGTATTCACCTCCTCGATCTGATCGAAGAACCTTAATGGGTTTTTCCAGTTTGTTTTTCTACTTCATGTCTGAATTCTTTGAACTTTTCAAAAGCTTCAGACTTGTGTCTCATAAGATACACATACCCATACCTAGACAGATCATCGGTAAAGGTAATGAAGTAGACAAAATTGCCTCTAGCCGGCACATCAAATGGGCCGCACACATCAGTATGTACTAGGGCAAGGAGATCTGTGGCCCTCTCCCCATGTCCAACAAAAGGGAGTTTAGTCATTTTGCCTTGAAGACAAGATTCACAAGTTGGATATGACTCGGAAAGTCAATGGACTCAATAGCCCATTTTTCTCCAATTTGTTGATCCTATCTTCTGCTATATGACCTAATCTCAGGTGCCATAGATATCTATCGTTTGGACTATCCCTAGGTCGTTTGGCATTCACGTTTTGCTCGATAGTTAGAAATAGGTACATCAATATGTAGCTGATAAAGACCATTAATAAGGAAACCATTTGCAATTTTATTTCTTTCATAAAGAATGTTACAATGGTCCTTAAAGAAGGTAATCACATAGCCTTCTTGTGCTAAGCATGAAACAGAAATCAAATTCCTGCTAGCTGCAGGCACATAATAACAGTCTTTTAAAACTAAGTCTAAACCAGATGGTAATCGAAGAGGGTATGTTCCCACGGCTACTGCAGCAACTCTTGCTCCATTACCGATGCGTAGGATCATGTCTCCATCCCTCAGCCTCCTGCTATCCTCAAGACCCTGCATGGAAGTGCACAGATGAGCACTAGAACCAGAGTCAAGCACCCAACTGGATGCAGAAGAAACCGTAAGGTTAGACTCAATAACGAGCATACCTCCAGAAGGACCTTCCTTCTTGTTCTTCAGGGTGGCCAGGTAAGTAGGGCAGTTCCGCTTCCAATGGCCGTCGCTGTTGCAATGGAAACACTTTCCTTTGCATCGGCCTTTCTTCTTCGGCTTCTGCCTTCTTCTTCTTTGATCCTTCCACCTTTTGCTTTTTCACAGACTTCTTTTTCTTTCCATAAGACTTTCTTTTGGAAGAAGTCCGTTCCATAGCAAGAACTGAGCCTTTAGAACCTTTCATAGAAAGCTCAGCGGTAACCAGCATATTCATTAATTCGGCCAAGGAATTTTGAAGTTTATGCATGTGGTAATTCATGATGAATTGCCCATATGCATCAGTCAAGGATTGCAGAATAATATCATTCTGCAGATCCAAGTCTAACTTCACACCGAGCTTCTCAAGCTCTTCCATGTCCTTGATCATTGTCAGACAGTGATCTTGGACTGACTGCCCATCACGCATCTTAGCCTTAAAAAGTCATTTCGTGACTTGATATTTGGCTGCGCGACTCTGTTCACCAAACATCTCCTGCAGGTGAGCCAACATTTGGCGAGCAGTCCCGATATCTTCATGTTGGCGCTGGAGCTCATCAGACATCGAGCCCAACATGTAATATCTGGCCTTATTATCTTCGTCTAATCCATTTTTCCAGAGACGCTCTCTGTTCAGTGGATGGACGGGCTGGTAAGGTGGGAGGGTCCTGGTCCAAAACATGGGTTAACTTCTCTGAAACCCAAAATAATTTTGTAGTTCCTGAGCCAATCTTTATAATTGGGTCCAGTCAGTCTATGTGTGTCCAGGATACGTGCCAATGGGTTGGACGCAGACATTTTTCCTGTAGAGAGTCAAAGATTCTAGTTAGATACTGTAATTTTGACTTGACCAATTTGTTTAGGGAAATTTTATTTTTAAACAAATTAGCTCCCACTATTTTCTCGGATCCCTACACTCCCTCTGTAGAGATGCAAAAATCTCCATGATTAATGATTTCTAGTGGGTGGTGCGGTCTCACCAACTGACTCATCACCTCACCTAACAGTTATTGGTGATGGGTTAGCCAATGAGTGAACAACTCTTGTTCAATGATTCTCTAATCATGGTGCACCCAAACTTGGTCTCTAATTCATGAATCTCACCGTATCCAAAATATTGATCCACTCCTTAGTTAAGTCAGACCCACCATTTGCATAGACTGGATTTCCTAATTGAGTCTCTCACCGTATCCGAAAATATTGAGCCCAACTCATCCTCCAGCCCATAGCATCCAATGCCTAATAGACATGGTTGCATCTTCCCGGTGCAACTGAGCCACTGTATCCAGCCGAGAACAATAATCAACCCCGGGAAGGGCCCGCACATCTACAATGGTGGAAGACCTCAGACTTAATCTTTTCTTAGGGAGAATTGATTCAGGTCTCATTAAACTAGACTTGTCATTAGTCATAACAATTATGACTAACCTAGTGGCATGGGTTAGCTCGGATTATTGACCACCTCAGATCAGAACTGTGTCAACAGATATGGCCAGGTAAGTGAGACCGGTGGAAGGAATATGCCATTAACTCGTACAAGAATGCATTCAGGTCGAGTAGCTTCCAATTAAAAATCCAGTCGGTCGTATGTGCCAAACTTACCTTAGACACCAAATTGTTGAGTCAGAACCAATTGGGTTAGCCTACAATCCAGACTCTAACCTCTGAGCCTAATTAGGTCTTGCTTGATCGTGACTCGATCTTGACCCAGACTTAATCCTATTAGGCTGGTCAATTTAAGCATTGTTGATCCCATCTAACCAACTCTTGATTCGGTTTGATCAACCGCTTAGACCTAATTGAGCTACCCAAGCCCGAACCCAGTATTATGAATATGTCTTAGATCTGAAAATTCTCAATTTTAGACCTAATTAATATTCCATAATCTTAATTCTTAATTAAGTAGGGTTCATAAACAAAATATGCACAATAAATCCTAGGGTTTCAGGATCTAGGGTTTTGCAGAAAGTAAGTTTTGGGTTTCTGATTAAGGACGAACACGCAGCACCCCTACACATCATAAGAACACCCCATCGAATGGGAAGGAGAGGGCCTTTAAACCCTTCTTCGTTCTTATGACCGGACGGCCAAGAGGAACGCCTTAATCAGGAACATGCAATACTACAAAACAGTTTTAGATCTATATCATATATCTCATATACAAATTAGATCTAATCATGGCATATTTTGCATACATCTCATGTATCGAATCATGCATATTTTCAGATCTAAATTATCTCATAATAATCTAAAAAATTAGATTTAAATTGATCTAATCAAAATAAATTCTAATCTAGACAATTATGTAGAACTATTCTACAACTAGTCTAGACATGCATCAATCATATCTCATATGATATTTAAAATTAAATAATTTTTATTTGCTATTTTTTAGATGTTATTATAACCATTATAATATCAAAAAATAGTAAATAAATAGATCTAAAATATGATTTAATCAAATTAAATCAAAAACATGCAAGACTATTCTATAGAACTATTCTATTTTAGAACTAGTCATGCATATTTTCTAATCTTAGATCCAAATCATTTAATTTTAATTTTTTCTGATTTTAGATCTGATCACATCTCATGTGACATCTAAAATTACTTTATTTTCTAATTAAAATAAATTTAAAATTAGATCTAAATACTTTTAGAACCTTGGCTCTGATACCAGTTGAAGGAAAATCCTGATTTTCCGGACCAGGTTCGTTCAGATTTGATCAGATCAAGAGATATATTTCAAAAATTTTTTCTCTTTGATCTAATCAGATCTAAAATATTTTAGATCTAATTTTTATTATTTTAATAATTAAAATAAAATTAGATAAATTAAATCAAATTTAATTTACCTTGATGTTGGGTAATCCTATTACCCGATGATGATCCTGTAAGCAGCGGAAGGTTCTGGATCTAGCCACGCAAGTGCCTGGCCTCTACCGATATCCACTCGGGCTGGATCTAGAGATCCTCTTCTTCTCTATCACATCTCCAAAAATTAGATCTGGATCTGATCTGGAGGATCTTCAAAACTCCTTTTGAAGATCAGCAGTTGTCCTTTGCAGCAGCGCAGCCTTCTAGCTTTCGATCGCCTTTCTCTCATCTGGATTGCACCAACCAAGGTCCAAAACACTTTTGGACGTGGAGAGGAGAGGGAGAAGGTGGGTTTGGCATGGAGGAAGAGGGGAGAGGCAGCCTTGGGGCATGTGGGATTTCAATTTTCCAATTATAATTTGAGTTGGGCGCAGGGTCTTATTTATAGACTATCTGTGATCCAACTCCTCTTCTTCCCAACCAATCACAACCCTTTGTGAAATCAGATCTAAATCTGATTGGTGGGAATAGAGTCCCTTGGATTCCTCCTTAGAGGTGGTGCCTAAGACCAGTCAAAGTTGGTTCTTAGGAGAACTCTAATTGGAAATCCAAAAAGGAGATGGAGTCCCTGTCCAACAAGGGACTCCTGGGCGCCTCCAACTTGGGCACACGCCAAGGGTGGCGTGCGCCCTCCTCCTTGCCAGGTTCTGGCATAGGGGGACAGGCCCCCACCAGCTCTCCAATAGGTGCATGACATGTGGACAAAAGTCAAAGTGTCAATGGTCAACATTTGACCAGTCAAAGGTCAGACTTTTGACCAAAGTCAAAGGAACGAAGAAATGGCAGGTGACCAAAAATGGCAGGTAATGTCTTACAAAATAAGACAACCCTTTTCTGACTTGGACAACCTCCAGTCAGACCAATGAAGGCCTCTGATTGAGCACAAACTCCTTTGGCTCAGTCAGGACAACTTATTTATGATAGTAAAAGAAGAACGTTAGGTTCAATCGAGTGCTAGCACGATTTCCTTGAACCTAATTGAATCTCATTTCAGATCAATTGAACTAGATCAGTTCAATTGATGATCACCAGATTCAAACCCTTGTTTGTGTGACCCAGTTAGGTTCAGTTCTGTATGGTAATGGGATATGTCATGATCTCTATCATCGACATCATCGAAACTCCTTTCGATGGATCAGAACTCTTCTGATTCGAACAGCTAGAATGATCGATCATCTAAATCATTCTAATTGCTCCCAAAATCCACCAGTGACACCTAGCAGTATATGGTGGCAACCCATCAGAGCTGAATGCGAACCTCTTGGTGCAGCTACCTGTGTGATTAAGTTCTTCTATCTTGAGCCCCGATCAGATTAGGGTTAAGGTGAACTCGTCAAACCCTAGTCTCTGTCATATGATGTAATCATTCGATTCAAGTCCAATGTGAAAATCTAAATAGAAACTCTTTCTATTATTTCACTCTGCCATGGCCATGGGCTTCTGGACTTGATTCTCATGATCATCATAGGGCTGCTCCTCTACCACCGAGGTAGATAGATTCCATCTTGATGCAATCCAGTTCCTACAATGAACATGCTATAGCCAACATACACCTCAGGGTTCCATATGGCTAGGAGACCGAGTAATGGTGTAGTCAAACTATAACACCCTCAAGGTGAACTGTCCGATGCATCTCAGGTCAAAGAACCAGACACACTACTGCAGCATCGAGTCAGTCATTGACGAGAAGGTAGACTCCCTAATGACTACTCGAGGTGGTCACGCTCAGTGCCCTCGTTCTCTAACGAGTACCTGTACTCTCGCTCTGGTGTCTCCACACCGTAGACTCAAGACTCATCTACTAAAGAGAAGCGATTGTACACCAACCTTCCAGATCAATCACCATCCTCGTGATGATCCTATGGTCAGAAGCATTTTATGAGTTAATAATGATTATTCATGTCTTAAATTTTCAACTCTTGAAAATATGAATTATCATTACCATTAGCTCAAAGGATGTATCACAGACACTAAATACACATATGTAATAGAAAATAATCTATTTTTTTGATATTAGTCAAAATTATAATTTTGCCCCTAGAAGTGCATTACAAGTGTCAGCCAATTCTGACTTCTAGGGCATATATATCTAACAGGCTCTTCACATAAAAAGAAAGAAACACGTAACGAGGAGTTAATGAAACTATTTAAATAAGTGCATATTAATTTACCCCTCCTTGATGCAATTCAGCATGTCCTGGCTTATGCCAAATTTCTCAAATAATTTTGCACTCAAAAGCATGAGCCATGAACTAAAAGAATTATGTTATCTGAGGATGTATGTGCAGTCTTATTAGACTCATTGTCTTAGAAAATGAAAGACGCTGGTGCTCTATTAACTTCATATGTTATAGGGGGTATAACCTTTAACCGAGCATTATTAGACTTAAGAGCTAGTGTGAACCTACTTCCAACCTCGGTTTATGAAAATTTTAGGATAGGAGAACTTAAACTGACATGGGTTATTTTGCAACTAGCCAATAGATCTGTAAAAATATCATGTGGTCTAATTGAGGATGTTTTAGTTAGAGTAGATAAATGTTATTTTCTAGTAGACATCCTTATACTTGACATGGAACTATCTTGAGAGCTAAACCAAAATTCCATAATTCTAGATCGTCCATTCCTAGCTACTGCTAATGCTAATATCAATTGTAAGATAGGAGCCATGGATAATTCTTTTGAGGATCAAAAGGTAAGAATAAATATTTTTAATGTCTCTAAGCACACTCAAGAGGAGGAAGACTGCTTTGTAATTGATCAGATCGATGAGATAATTGAATCTGATTCCTCAGATTTACTCAAGAATGATATTCTGAATATACTTGTCAAAGAAATTTTAGACTAGGAGGTGAATGTCCTACTTGATTCACCTCACCCATCACATACATTATCTTGGTTGATGAAAATTGAACCCTTACTTGAGCAAAAAATTAAACCATTATATCCTTTAATTCAAGCACCACCACAACTTGAACTAAAATCTTTACTTGAATCACTTAAGTATGTATTTTTAGGATCAGAGAAAACCTTGCCAGTAATCATTGCTTCAGACCTAACTCCTAAATAGGAAGATCAAGTAGTAGATGTTTTGAAAAAATATAAGGAGGCCATAGGTTGGACAGTCACCAATTTAAAAAGCATTAATCCATCAATATATATGCACCACACTTATACTGAAGATAATGCCAAACCAACTCGAGAAATGCAAAGATGGCTCAATACTAATATGCAAGTACTAGTCAAGAAAGAGGTAATTAAATGGTTAGATGCAGATATTTTTTATCCTATTTCTAACAACCACTGGGTGAGTCCTACACAAGTTGTTCCAAAGAAATCTGGACTCATAGTTATCTGCACTGACCATGGAGACCTATTACCAACATGACTTTCCACTAGATGGTGTGTCATATAGATTATAGAAAATTCAATACATCCATCCAAAAAGATCACTTCCTGTTATCCTTTATTGACCAAATCCTGGAGAGAATAGCTGGCCAATAATATTTTTATTTTCTAGATGGATACTAAAGATATAATTAAGTAGCAATCTACCTAGGAGATCAAAAAAAGATCACATTCACATGTCCCTATGAAACTTTTGCTTTTCGTAGAATGCCTTTTGGATTGTGTAATACACCTATGATCTTTCAAAGGTACATGATGTCAATATTTTCGGATATGATAGGAGATTTTTTAGAAATATTCATGGATGATTTTTTGATCTTTGGAGAATCTTTTAAGAGTTGCCTCAATAGTTTGAAGAAAACATTGTAATGATATATTGAGGCTAATTTAGTTTTAAGCTGGGAAAAGAGCCACTTCATGGTTCAAGAAGGGATTATGTTAGGACATATAGTGTCTAAGGGAGGGATAGAGGTTGATAAAGCAAAAGTTGACTTAATTTCTAAACTTTCTCCATCCACTTCTATCAAACAAATTCGATCTTTTCTTGGCCATGTAGGATTCTATCGTTGCTTCATCAAAGATTTTTCTAAGATATCTCATCCATTGTGTAATCTACTGGCTAAAGATTTTTTTTTAACTTTGATGAAGAGTATCTTAAAGCCTATGAATTCTTGAGAGAAGTTATGACCAAAGCCCCGATCATTCAACCTCCAAATCGATCACTACCTTTTGAAATCATATGTGATGCTTCAGACTTTGCCATAGGAGCTATCCTATGCCAAAGGGTAAATAAATATCCCATAGTGATCTATTATGCTAGTAGAACTCTGAATGAAGCACAAATAAATTATACTACAACTAAAAAAGAGTTACTAGCCATAGTGTTTGCCCTAGAAAAATTTTGATCATATCTGTTAGGATAAAAAATCATGGTATATTCAGATCATTTAGCTTTGAGATACCTGCTCTCAAAGAAAGATACTAAATCATGATTGATTAGATGGATCTTATTGCTACAAGAATTTGATATAGAAATTCGAGATAAGAAGAAACCTAAGAATGTGGTAGCAGACCATCTATCAAGGATCCTAGTTAAAGATACTAAATCTGCATCAATCGAAGAATCTTTTTCAGATGAGCAATTGTTGATAGTTTCACATGCAAAGTCCCCTTGGTTTGTAGATATTATAAATTACCTAGTAGTAGGACAAATTTTTGATGGCTGATCTAAGAATGAAAAGGGAAAAGGATCGATTCTTTGCTTAAATTAAATACTATTTTTGGAAAGATCCTAAATATTTTAGAATTTATGTCGACCAAATCATTCATAGATGTGTTTCTGAGTCTAAACAGCTGAATATCTTATAATTCTGTCATACTCTGGCTTGCGGAGGATATTTTTCTAGAAGAAAAACTATGGCCAAAGTATTGCAAAAAAGATTTTACTAGCCTACATTATTTAGAGATGCCCATATTTTTAGTCAGGAATGTCTTAAGTGTCAAGTCTTAGCAAACATTTCAAAGAAAGATATGATGCCTTTGAACCCCATCATGGTAGTTGAAATTTTTAATGTTTGAAAAATTGATTTTATGGGACCTTTTCCTTCCTCTAATGATTTTGAATATATTTTGGTGGCCGTTGATTATGTTTCTAAATGAATTGAAGCAATGGCAACATGAACTAATGATCATAAAGTAGTCTTAAAATTTATTCAAAAAAATATCCTTTTTAGGTTCGGATTTTCATGTGCTGTCATTAGCGACGGAGGTACCCACTTCACAAACTACCAATTTCTAATGCTGTTACGAAAATATGGGGTGATACATAAGATAGCTATACCATACCATCCAAAAATAAGTGGCCAAGTAGAAGTATCCAAAAGGAAGATTAAGAATATCTTACAAAAGACTATTAGGCCGGATCGAAAAGATTGGTTAGATGGATTAGATGAGGCATTATGGGCCTATAGGACTACTAATAAAATTTCTATTCAAATGTCTCCTTATAGATTGATCTATAGAAAAGCATGTCACCTTCCGATAGAACCTAAACATAAAGCATATTAGGCAATAAAGCAATTAAATTTTAATCTAAATCAAGCTAGTTCTAATCGAATGTTATAATTGAGCGAATTAGATGAATTAAGGCGAGAAGCTTATGAAAACTCAAAAATCTACAAAGAAAAAATGAAAGCATTTCATGATAAACATATTTCAAGAAAAACCTTCGAGCTAAATCAACAAATTTGGTTATTTAACTCAAGGCTCCAATTATTTTCTGAAAAGTTAAAATCTAGATGGGATGGACCTTATATAGTCAATCAAGTGTTCCCACATGGTGTAATTAAACTCTATGATCCTAGATCTAAGAATTTCTTTAAGATAAATGGTCAAAGGCTTAAACCATATATTGAAGGGATATCATTAAATCAAACCATTGACTAAACAATATTAACAGATCCATAATGAACTGAGCTAGATTATGTCTGGCTGAAGACGATAAACTTAATGCTTATTAGGAGACAACCCAACATTTTTTTTATCCATTTTTTTTTTAGTTTATTTTTTTTAGAAAAAGTGGCTAGGTTGGAGGAGAATCAAAGCTTCATGATCCATGCTAGAAAAATAATAAAATTTTTTATTACACCCTTCCATTTTTTCTTCTCCATTAAGGATAATGTCGATTAAGTTGGGGGTAGAAAAAATAAAATTAAAATGACAAATGTAAAATATAAGTAATAATAATATATATAATCTTTAAAATTTAAGAAAAAAGAAAAAAATATTTGAATAAATCATGTTTTAGAAAAGAAAATCTTGAGCAAAATAAACTAGAAAAAGTAATAAAGTTACAAAGTATTTGCTAATTGTAAGCGCACCAACTGGCGTCACCTCTCCCTAATGCCAATTTATATTCCATGATATCGCTCGAATGCCAATCATCAATGAAATCACAAGCTCCGATATCATGTTGCGGAAGCTCCTGATCTTTAGCATGGACCTGAAAAAATCTATGACATTATCTATGGGCAGCACACCATCGATCCTCCACCTAGATCTATGATGGGCCGCATCCCTCCTTGGGCTTAAGGGAGATGCCCTCCTTCTCTAGGCCTCCTTCAAGAATCCTAGGGTGGCAACTTTAGAGAGAAAAGAAGAAGAGAGTTGAGGAAGAAAAGGTCTGTATTGATTCCAACCTTATAAAATCCTAATACAATCTATGTATTTATACATAGGCATTAGGCCCGATCAAAAAACTCTCCGGCTAACTCAATACATGAAAGCACTCACCGAGCCCATGTACACCCATGTCTACCATGCTCTCATCCTCTGGATCTAGACCTGACCCATACATGAATTAGCCACCTTAAGACCTCTCAAATCAGGCCTTAAGACCCCTAGGATCAATCCAGATCCTAGCCCAAAATAGACCCTCGCATAACTCTGCCCACGCACTGAGCCGACTCAGTCTCAGCCCTGAGTCGGCTAAGTTCCACTGGATTGGCTTAGTTTGAAATTAAGCCGATCCAGTCTAGTGCCGTGCCAGCAATCTTGAACGCACAGCTCTCTATTTTGCCTGTGCACTGAGACTTAGTCAACACAGCTTTGAACTGAGCTGACTAACCTGTAGAAAATTTTTTTTCTACAATCTTGATTCCTCAACTTTGGTTTCTTGCTTCACCTTATGTCCTAAATCTTCGAAGCACCAACCAAGCCCCTGGAACCCCCTGACTCCTGCCGTGGTCTTCCAAGGCTTGGGAGCACCATAAATCCTCACAATCTCCATCTTGATGCCCCAAGCCTCGGCAAACCCCTTGATAATGACCTCCTGCACGTTCCCATTGTCCCTGCGCACTCGATAGCACTTGTGCAAGCATCGCCTCCGCCAATCCACTTCAGCTGTTGTGCAACCTTGAGGCCTTTGGGATGACCACCTCCACCACTGAAGACCTATGCTTGCACCTCTGCACCATCCTAAAATTATAGAATCCCTTCTGCTTAGCAACTGCATCACTTTTCCTGGACTTTCCTGAAGAACCTGCACCATTCCTATAGCTGCACTCGCTGCAAATCCTAACATGGTCTCCTTAGAACTATGCCTGTCGTCCTACACATGCCGCTCTATTTGGAACTGTGCATCACCAACGTTGGTGCTAGGATATCGATCCTCCCACACCCCTCTACTCCGAACTCATGTCAAATTCCTCTCCAATTGTGAAGCCACCTCTCCGAAGCTCCACCTATATTCAAAGTCCACCTGATGTCGCAAAAGCCAACTCTATCATCGAGTCCCTCGAGGCCAACCATCCAATGCTGCACTGCTGGGCCTGTCATTGTATCTCGAACACCATCGTTGCCCCTTCAAACCCTCCATGCTCCGCGGACCCCTTCGAAGCTGTCTCGGATATCTCCACAACCTGCGAGCACCTCCAAAACTTAAGAGCTCATCCAACTCTTCTGACTCCAACGATTGAACCCTAGGAAATTCCACCCTAGTCCTTCTCTTTTGCCCCTAAACTAGCTATCGCTTCAGTTGCACCCACAGAACCATCCTCCACCTGAACCATGACTCTCCCTAGTGCCCCTACAGAAGAAACCTGATCCATGATACTCCCAACTATCTGAGTCCTCTTGGCGCTCCTTGAGATCCCCTGGCTCTCCCTGAGACCTACATCTGGTCTTCTTGAGATACCAATGACACTCTCTACTGAGATACACTCCTCGACTGCTGCACCATCGAGCCTCTCTCAATCTCGTGACTCCAAGAAAGCGCTCCTGCAGCACTCCAGCGCTCCCTGACTCATCTCTATGCCGCTCTACAGCTATCTAGTCTTAACCTACTGGACCTCCATGGATCATCCATCTCCATCACTCCCAAGGCTTCATAAATCCATGCTCTAATCGAACTACCGAATACATCTCTGACTACTTTCCTGCCTTCCAGATATCAAAGGATATATAGTCGCTTCTTCAGCCTTCCTTCGATCATTATTCCTTGGAAAACCTCTCTTCAACAGTCCTACACTATCCATCTTTATAGAGAATCCTGATGCTCTCTACTGAGATACCTTCCTCGGCTGTTGCATCGTCAAGCCTCTCTTAGCCCTGCATCTTCAGGGAAGCGCTACTGTAGCACTCCAGCACTCCCTGCCTATCATATAACCATCATACACCCCAACCTTTCCACCAAGACCGATCAGCAAATCATGCACCAAATCCTTCCATCCTGAAAAAATCCCTTTTTGTTAATCCTCTCAACCTCCACCTTTAATCCACTGCTCTCAGTTGGCCAAACCACAACAATAATAAGATAGATTTGAGACATATCATGGAATCCTTGTGCAGATTTTTGATTTTATCTTATACGACTTCTCCTTTACTTTCATGCACCATCAAGCTTTGAAACTTGGCTCTGATACCATATTATCATCCACAACATTCCAGGCATCACCAAGCTTTGATATCAAATTGTAGACCCATGATATCGCTCAAATGCCAATCATTCTTGGCATCACAAGCCTCGATATCATGTTGTGGAAGCCCTTGATTTTTAGCATAGATCTGAAGGAACCTGCAATATTTTCTATGGGCAACACACCACCAATCCTCCACCCAGATCTATGATGGGATGCCTCCCTTCTTGGGCTTGAGGGAGATGCCCCCTTCTCTAGGCCTTCTTCAAGAACCCTAAGGTGGCAACTCTAGAGAGAAAAGAAGAAGAGAGTTAAGGAAGAAAAGGTCTGTATTGATTCCAACCTTATAAAATCCTAATACAATCTATGTATTTATACATAGCCACTAGGTCCGACCAAAAATCTCTTTGGCTAACCCAATACATGAAAGCACTCACCGAGCTCATGTACACCTATGTCTCCCATGCTCTCATCCTCTGGATCTAGACCCGACCCATACATGAATTAGCCACCTTAAGACCTTTCAAACCAGGCTTAAGACTCCTAGGATCAACCCAGACCCTAGCCCAAAATAGACCCTCACGTAACTCTGCCCGTGCACTGAGCCGACTCAGTCTCATCATTGAGCCAGCTAAGTTCCACTGGGTTGGCTCAATCTGAAACCGAGCCAGCCAAGTCCTATGCCATGCCAGCAGTTTCGAATGCATAATTCTCTATTTTGTCAGTGCATTGAGACTTAGCCGATCCAGTTTTGGACTGAGCTAGCTAACCTATAGAAAATCTTCTTTCTACAGTCTTGATTTCTCGACTTTGGTTTCTTACTTCATCTTGTGTCCCAGATCTCCGAAGCATCAACGAAGCCCCTGAAATCTCCGGAGCCAAACCCCTGACTTCTCCCATGGCCTTCTAAGGCTTGGGAGCACCAGAAATCCTCACACTAATGACTGTAGCGAGCTAGAAAGTAGATTAGTTGGTCAGACTTTTAGCAGCCAACTTAGGTCATTTAAAGGCTATCAGCACTTCAAATTGCACATGCATACTAACGAGGTAAAGTAAGTCTTGATTATAAGGCTAACTAAAGATTTAATTAATATTAAAAATTAATAATTATTATATATCTCAATTAAAAAGATTTGAATTTAAGAAAAGAGCTACATGTCCAAAATAAAAAGTGCAAAATACAGAGTATATGTGGATTATCCTAAACTTAGTAACTAGATCTCTGCACCTAAGTCAAGTATGGACGTTCATGTCAAATGGTGGAGGGAATGCCAAGATGCTCAGCACATGTAAAAAAGAGAGAGAGAGAGAGAGAGAGAGAGAGAAAGGCAGTATGAAAGCTACCTTAATTCATGCACTTACTTTGGGGATGTATAGAAACTTAACCAAAATATATGATAATAGAAGATACATTTATCCTTTAAATTAACATCCAAATACTAAGTTAGACTTTACAAATACAAGTACTATACATCTTTAGATGAATTCTAACGAAGTTTTTGATTAACCTGACTACGAAATTTGCTTCTAAAACTCAATACGTAGTAATACTATCTAAACTTTTGAACTTTAAACCTAAAGCTATTTTTGTGAAAAAGGATCTTAATAAAATATGGTGATTAATCAAAAACTAGCATTATATTTCTAAGGGACTAGCAATGAGTAAGTTAAGGGGTGTGATAAGTATCACAAATTTACTAATAAAAGTAATAATTTATTAATTAATTTATATTAATACTTTTATGATAATAAAAATAAATAATAAAATAATAATAATATAAAATTAAAATAAATAATAATAATAATGAATAAATAATAAATAAATATATATTTAAAAATAAAATATATATTAAAAATAATAATAATAAAATATTTTTTTAATAAAAAAAGTTTATTTTTTTTATCATAATGAAATAAATTTGGAGCGAATCAGAGTTAAAATGGATCCAATATAAATTTTTAAAATAAATAAAAAAATAATAAAATAAAAATGAATCAGCTTAGTTGGCTTAGCCGGTGCACTCAGCCCAGCCACAAAAGTTGGCACGTCCCAACCAACCGATGCGCCATAAGCTAGCCCAACCAAAGAAGCTGGCCCACCAGTCCAAAGCCCACGCATATCGCCAGCCTGCCAGCCCAATTCCACTCCAATGCTGACATCACCATGACATCAGTAGACTATGCAATCTATGGTAGATCGTTGTCAGCTTAGCACCAGATAGCCAATTAGAGGATGCCACATGGCAGACCAAGACCCTTAAAGGGTCTATAAGAAATTCATAGCAGTGTACAAGGGTAGTATTGTAATTTCATAGGCTAAGGTCGGTGCTGATTGGTCAAGGCTTATGGCACACCTGGTCCATGTGGTCCACAGCTACAGTAATGGCATGATCAGATGGTAGCAGTGGATTTCGGTCAAGATCGGACGGCTACAATTTTTCCAGGCTTGATTCAGTTTCCAACTCATGCCAGGCGACGATCCAACGGCAGTGCTCACTTTAGGCTTGATCCAATGGCTACAATAACTCCCGACGGTGATTAAAACACCCTTAATGTGATCAATGATCAGATTTCTCTCATCAAAGTGCGATTTGATGGCCAGAACTTAATCTAACTTAATTTGGGCTATTACATGCCCATTTTTGGTATTTTTTGAAGCCTTGGATCACCATCTGATAGCCAAAAAATACAGAAACTTCATAGAAGATAGATTCAATAATTTTCTTTATATTTCTTCAACAAACATAGATTCATAAAATCTTTTTAGTCCTATACTACCTAATAACAAAATCTCCAGCCCTCCAGTAGCTATAAAAAAACCTCAGGACCCTAGAGTTGAGACATCTGATCCAAGAGAAGCCATGATAAATGATGAAAGTCAGGCTTTGGCTAAAGGTTGCTTTGAGGCAGACGGTGTCGAGAAAAAGAGCCAGACTTCTATGCCATCTCCACGTCGCTGCTAATCTGAAGATTAAGAGTTTTTTTTTTATTTATGTTTCTTTTCTTTTTAATTATTGTATTTGAATTCTATGTTTTAATTTTAATATAAAATTAAGTATATTGCTCTTTTAATTTTTATTCTTGAATTTTTGCTCTTTTAATTATGTTTCTTTCATTTTAATTACTCTTTAAATTAATTGCAAGTAGATGCTAAGATCTAACTAGTAGATCTTAGTACCAAGTTTAACTTTTCTACAATATTTTAATTTTGATTTTTATTTTCCAACATCAAACTTCTCTTTTTTTTTTATTTTATAAAAATCAAAGATTTCAAAAATTAAATCATTGCATTCTTGTGGATTCGACCCAACTTACTACTATCTATGTGCTCTTAATTATTTTAAAAGAAGTTGGACTAAACTAGTAATTACGTTATTTTAACGATGGTACCATGATCTATTAAATACCAAGGTAAATATATCATAAACGAAGAAATTGCAAGGTGTTGTCATATAACAGTCTTGACCAACAACCACTTGTTGATTTTTTTTGTTCATCCTATTTAGGTCGAGAGGACAATTTCTCTTTGAGTCTGCCAGATTTGGGTTAACACTAGACCTCTCGTTCTTAGGTTCTAAATGCTTATCACTATCTAACAGTGAATGGAGCGGACTTACACTAGCCATTCTATTTATCTAAAAGAAAAATATGAAATCTTACTAGTACTTGAATTAATTAAAAATAATGATTTAGACTTTAGTCTAAAGATCCTTTCACTATTTTAATGAATTGGTAGTCTCTACCTCTAATTCGAGAAATTACACTAACTCCTTAGTGGGTACTAGAATCTACATAGACTACAGACGGGCCCAAGGAAAGCTCTGGCTAACTCGTGTGCATCTATGGGTAGGTTCACAATCAATCATTTTCTTAAATAATTTTAAAATTAAGGTTTTGCCCCAGAAGGCAATTTAGTAGGCTATGGCCTCCATTGAAAAGGTCTGGTTAGGTCCAACCATTAACATGATTGACTTCGATGTATCAAACAAATGATAGCCAGGCTCGAGAAAAGCTCTGACCAATCTGATTACCATTAAGAGAGTGTGACCTAATCATCATATGATGGATAGTAATTCCAACATCCAAATAAATATTAGGTGTAAAACACCTCCAATATCCATCCAGAAAATTGGACTCATTACTATTCACCTAAATAGGAGGCTATGACTCGATTATCCCCATAACTTAGTTATTTTAAGGACCTAATAATTTAGAGGATTTAGGTTACCAGTGACTTAAGGATAGAAAAGAATATGGACCTATTTTCTCTCACTGACTTCACCAAGTCAATAGATTAGGATTAGGATCAATTTAGGTCCATGGACACCTAATTCAATCCTACTAATTGAAAATAATCAAACTCATTCCTAGTGACATGGGTCAGCTCGAATCACCAAGTGATCTAATCAAATCCTAATCGACCATATTGGCCAAGTATGTGAGATCAGTGGATGGGATATGCCATTAACTGGTCAAAGATCGAATCAATGTAATTAGCTCCCAATTAAAAATCACTGATCTTAACTGCAAAACTTATCTTAGATACCAACCGATTAATTAGGTTCAATCTGGTCGACCTAGTAATTTCAAGCTCGACTGCATAGCCATGAATCAAGTCCATCTTAGTCTTTGTTAAAGATATGGACTCATCCAACTACAACTATTGAAATTAAATCTAGAGAGTTCTTAACCTAATCTAATTCAACATTTGGTTAGATTTGATCAATTTATCTAATTTAGTCCATTCTTCAACTAACCTTATGTCTAACCCAATTAATGGACCTAATTCATCCAACCCTTTAACCCACAGTTTTATGCTTTATGTTTTAAGATCTTTAATTCATAATTCTAGATCCTATGAATACTTAATTCTTTTAATTAAATTTTTGGCTTGATGTGTTGAGGTTCAGTATTTCAAAAATAAATTTTAAATTTTGAAAGATTTTATTTTTTGTTCACCAAATGGATTGACTCATTTCACAAATGGGTCAACTCATTTCATAAATAGCAATCCTATTTCTAGTTTCATAATAGAAAATAAAGCACACACTAAAAATTAAATCATGAATCATAATTTAGATCTAATCTAATATATTCATGTTTAATTTTAGATGGAAATAATTTCAACAATCCCTTTCGCTGCTTCATCTTCAAGGGCAATAACCACAATGGCACCCCCACATGCCATAGGAGAACCCCATCAAATAGGAGGAGAGGGCCTTTAAACCCTACTTTTTTTCTATGACCTGACTGTAATGGTAATCTACTCAATCAAACTACTTGCTACTAGGGATTAACATAACAAATATGTAAATATTTAATTTTTCTAACTACATATTAAAGCATGTCAAGCAACCTAGTTGCTCTGATACCATTGAAGGAAATCTAGTAGGGTTAAAGCATGCTTTTTGAAACCTTTTTAAAAATTTTATGGTAGTGAAAGCTAAAATTAATCTAATATTAATCTACTACATGCAATGATCAAATCATACAATCCTACTTAGGATCTTAATATGCTAATATATAATTAAAAATTTAAATATGATCGATCAATAAATCACATTTGTTGATCGACTTATGTTTTGAAAACAACACCTATATGCGGGTTGATGATCTCCATGATCTGAATCCATAGGAGGAAGCCCTCACATCATGCCATAGCCACATACTTGTCTAGCCTTTACGGTGAGTCCACATAGAGCTTTTGGTCCTGACCAGCTCCACCGGAGTACTAGCTCCTCATCAAGGCCTTCGACGGCTGATCTTGATCAATCCAATCGATCACCTTATTTCTAATCTCTCGAATGCTCCAGAAGATCAGATAGTATAGTACGAAGGATGATGAAATGGTAGTACAAAATTGGTGGTGATCGAACACTCATAGTGCTCAATCTCTCCACCCAATCCTAGAGTCCCAACCCTAAGATTTTATACATACCAAAAACTCTAATGCCCCAAAATAGTCTCAAACCAACTCCCTTTGGAACTTATCCATGAAACAAATTTTCATGGGTAGAAAACTCTTCTATCTGCGTACACCTCACCTAGATCCCATCTAAAGTGGGCATCCAAAAATGAAAGAAAATAAAAATTGGCATGAGATAGAGAAGTTGGCATAGGAAATTACTTTCTCCCTCTCTGGACTTTTCTCACCCCCAGGACATGCACCCTTCTCTGAAATTCTCTCCCTAGAAGACTCCTCTCTATCTCTCATGCACGCATAAAAATTTTCATCTAGACTCACACACCGACTTCATAAGTACTTGACTACACCCAGTAGCCTTCCATCACTAGATTAAAAATTCAGATAATCTGGTTTCTAAGTACAGTGAGTTGCTTGTGAGCCATCATGATGATCTCATGTCTAAGAGACACTTATATCCATATCCTTCATGAGCAACTCTTGATAGTAGAAAGCTCCACAATTGAATCACGTTCAGTAAAATGCATCCCTACACTTCACCTGCATGCCATATTGGTACTACATACTTCTTGATTAAAAGGACAACCAACACATGGCATACAACGACCTACACTTGATCATTGTCATCCAGGATAACAACGTATCATTTGATCACGAACTAGTTTAAGTACTAAATGATAAATTATTTTTTATCAAGTCTAAATAGTCCTAAGGACTTCATCACAAAAGAATTTATTACAGAAAGATGCACAAAAGTAATGAATTACTAGAATAAAAATTTTATTTAATTTATAATTTAAGTATAAATTACATTTAGCTCAATCATCTATTATCTAAATGATTGGCTTTAGGATATATTTCTCAACAACTAGCTTGGTTCGAACCTATGGGGTCATACTTAAAAGAAGTACCTATCTGCTCATATGACTAATCGAGAGTCCTATCAAACTGGGACTCTATGATCAAGAGTTCCACTGAGCTAGGGCTCTATGATGAAGAGTCCCACTAAATTGGGACTTTGTAATCAAGAGTCCCTTTGAACGAGGACTCTATGGTCCGGAGTCCCATTGAATGAAAACTTTATCACCAAGAGTCCTACTCAACTAGGACTCTATCATTAGAGGATTAGTTAGCAATAAGATTGCTAATTAGCTTAATTTGATTAAGCAATAAAGTTTGGATCAAATCTAATGGAATTGGATTCAATTTAGTTTGATCTGATTAGGTTATAAGATGACCTAATCGTTAAGGAAGATTGATTCCTAATTTGATCAGGACTTTAACTCAATCAAATTTTGATTTGATTAGAAATTAATTAAATTAATTTCAAGCTTAACTAGGTTGGATTTAGTATTATTAATTTGGTTCTAATCTGGTTGGAATCAAATACTAAAAGAAGAGTCTAAAATTGTTTGACTAGCTACGTGCACCACATCTTCCTTGCACCACCTTATTTCTCATGCCAATATTTCTCATTAAAATTTTGAATTTGTATGTGAAGAGAAGATCCATGCCTAGAGTTTTCCCATGCCCCTTTTGGATAAGTTTTTAGTTGGTTTCAAATTGCAATCCAAAAGGAGTTTGGATGAAAGGCAAACAACTAATTCAGCCCTATCCATTGTTGCCGCCCACATCAATTTAAAACCTAATCTTTGGTGTACCAATTCAAATTCCTTTTCCATCAAAAAATACCTAAGAGAAGGGGTGGAAATCCATCTGGGGCATGAGGATTCAGGATGGGAAGCCATCTAAGGCATGTGAGAAAAGAGAAGAGATCAATCTTCTCTAGGGTGAGAGACCTAGACTCAGAGTTCTAGGGTTTTTGTTTTGGGAGAAAGAAAAACCATAGAGAAATAGTTTCTTCCTATTCTTCTTCTTGTTTCCTTCATCCTCCAGGATACTCTTCTTCAACTTTGGAATGTCCAAGAGATTTTAAGAATGATAAGAAATCAAATCATCTAGTTCTATGATCTACGCGAAATCTAGCAGTCCTGAAAGATCGAATTAGTGTAGGACTTTGAGTGGATAATCTGTAGAGGTCGGACACCCTGTGCAACTGTGAGCAACCTTCAGATCTTCACATCTAAAAATTTCAATAGTGGAGAACATCTACCCATGCTCAGGTATAAAGTTTTGAATTTTAGTAGATAGATCTAAATGTTAGATCTAGGTTTTAGCATCGATGTGATCAATAAGTATGTTTTATTTTTTAGATTTTTATGCATTCTGTATTTCATATTATAGATCCTTAGGTAGGTACTTTAGATCTGATCCTAAGCATATAAATCAGATTAAAATATTTAATCTTTTATTTTCATATTAAAAAGTTTTAAAATTATGCTTAGAATGCTTGCCAATTTTCATCAACCAAACATCCTGTGCGGCCGCGTGGGACCAGCAGAGCCTTAGATCCATGCATTTCAGTAGTGAAGATCTTTGACTCATGTGAAGGTATAAAGTTTTGAACCTTTGAGAACTGAATGAAAAGTTAGATCACGTTTGAGACATCGATGTGATCAGTGCATGTTCTTTCTAATTTATCATTTTAATTGCATAATATTTCATACTATTGATCCTGGATAAGTAGTTAAGATCTGATTTATTACATGTTGAGTAGATTAAAACATTTAATCTAACTTGTTTCCACTAAAAACTTTTGAAATTGCATCATCAAACCACCTAAACTTCTTTTATTTTAGAGGTGGAGTCTTCATCATTACTCCAAGTTGCCATCATTTCTCTCTTTTTGAATTTTCTTAAGCCTTTCTTAAGTAGAGGGCGATTGGATCTATAATGACTAGGCTTCTTGTAATCATAGCAGATAGGTTGTTGCTCTTTATCCTTTTTCTTTACATTTTCTCTTTCCTTGCTCCCCCCCTCTTGTATATCCTTTTTTTTGGCTAAAAACTTCTGTCTTCTTATGAACATTTTGAATCTTCGAGTGATCATTGCCATTTCACCATCATTTTCTAAATTTTTAGATGATTCACTTTCAAGTTATTCCATTATAGATGACTTCAGTGCAATGATGTTCCTCTTTTTCTATTTATTTTTCTTTATTTTGGTTCATACTCAGCTCATGAGTCATGAGAAAGTCAATGAGTTCTTCTAAGATCAATTTGTTGAGATCTTTTTTCTCTAAAATTGCAGTCATCTTGATCTCTTAATTCTTTGATAATTGTTGACCCAAGATATGATTTTGATGAATAACAAAATATTTGAGTGAATTTTTTGTACTAACAGCTTGGTTGGAATGTTTAAGACAAATTTTGGAAGAACAAGAATCCATTTCTATGATGCTCCATGTTTGATTGAAAGAACCAAGAAAAAGGAGCAAAAAAAGATCAACCAAATATTTTTAAAGAGTGTTTAGTCATGAACCAACTCAAAGAAAGTTTAAAGATAAATTTGGCATAGTTTCAGCATTTGGCACAGATCAGGAGTCGACTTCAGATTAGTAGGAGCTGACTCATGGGCTCAGACAAGCACTAGGCTCAAAATAGAAGACTTTAGTATAAACCCTATTGCAAGAGTCGAAAAGAAGTCGACTCATAAAGAAGTCAACTCACGAAAAGCAGGAGCCAACTCATGTCTCAAAAAAGGCACCTATCCAAGAATAAATGCTGAATTTTTCATCCTGCGACTGAAATCGACTTAAGAAGTCTAGGAGTCAACTCCAGTATGCAGAACTAGCATGGAACAGAAATACAGAGAGTCAAAATTTTTTATCCTACAGCTAGAGTCGATTCAAGGCTTTGAGAAGTTGACTCTCGTGTTTTTGATAGTCCCAATGGTTAGTTTTTAGAACTGCCTAGATTTTATTTTTGATGCTCCAAATGGCTTTTTCTAATGTTTCAACAACTATAAACCCATTTTTGGACTTCTTAACTTAGATTAGAAGGCTTCTAAGATCATATTAAGGCTTGGGAACTCAAGATATATAAGAAAGAAAATGAAAAACATAGGCAACCTTTTGAAAATCTGTATGGAGTCCAAATAGTGAACCTAAAAGAGCCTTCATTGCTGTTCAACCACTCAACCAGCTATGGAGTCAAGGCATTCTCAAGTGAAGGAAGGGAGCATTCATTGCTAAAGTCCTCCAATAACTCAGCTTGTGTATTAAAGCTTTAAATATACTCTTCAAGGCATTTGTCTCACTTTAAATTTTTGTATTTCAAGTTTTAAAAGGATTGAAACTTAGGGGATAGACTCATCCAAGTCCTGAATTAAATTTGTATAAGCCTAGGTGTGGCTTGGAGTTAGATTTTAGTTGGTTAGCCCACAAAATCAATTGGATTTAGATTGTGAGTCTAGTGAAAACAATCTTGCTATAATCTTGGAGATTATAGTAAAATTCTCAAGTGGAGTGCTTGAAGAGTGGACGTAGGTGTTGGGTTTAACACTGAACCACCATAAAAATCTTGAGTTTTTATGTGTGTGATTCTTTTCTTTAGTTACTATTATTTTTTGCATATTTAAATTACTATATTTTTAATATATTAATATTGAACCAAAAATTACTATATACATTTAGTGAACCAAAATTTTTTGAAAAATCCAGTTCATCCCCCTCTTGGATTGTTCTTCTAGGAAACAAGTAGTACCGGAGCAAGTGCTCTCATATTACTTGTTCTTCATTTAATTTAGAGTAATCGATCAAAATGATAACCCAATTGAATGTCTCCCTAATAGAAGGGCAGTTGACAAATAAGCCATCCTTGTTTAATGGTTCTAACTACACATATTAGAAGTCATGCATGCACATATTTGTTCAAGTATTTGATTATGACCTATGGAGTGTCATAATCAATGGACTACACACACCCATAATTAGCATTGATGGTAACATAATTTCCAAATCTGAAAGAGATTGGGATGAAAATGATAAAAACTGGCTCAATTGAATACTAAAGCAATGATGTGCTTTATTGCTCACTTGATTCCAATGAATTTAATCAAATTTTTACTTGTATTTTATAAAGAAATATGGGATAGACTTGAGGTTACCCATAAGGGTACCAATCAAGTAAAGAAATTCAAAATAAATACATTAGTGCATAAGTATGAACTTTTTAAAATAGAATCAACCAAAAGCATTACCAAAATATTTACATAATTTACTGATATTATAAATGGACTCAAAAGCTTAAAAAAGTCATACACTAATAGTGAACTTGTGAGAAAAATTCTTAGGTCTCTTCCTCGAAGTTGGGAGGTGAAGGTGATGGCTATACAAAAAGCTAAGAATCTCAGCACCTTACCTCTTAAAAAGCTTCTTAGTTCTCTCATGACACATAAGTTAACCATTAAGCAAAACTTAGAAGATGAAGTTAAAAAGAAGAAGATCGTGGCCCTCAAGTCCATAGCAAAGAACGGAGATGAAGAAAGTAGAGAGTCCAATGATGAAGATGATTATGAAGAAATGGCTCTCATAACCAAAAAATTTAGAAAATTTATAAGAAGAAAAAGACCAAACCTCAAGAAAAGACCTTTCTCCAAAGATGAAGCTAGCAAAGATCGAAAATAGATAAAGACAAGGAGTAGGCTACATGCTTTGAATGCAAGAAATCGGGTCATTTCAAGATAGACTGTCCCCTATTGAAGAAATCCTCCAAGAAAGTAAAGAAGAGAGCAATGATGGCAGTATGGAGTGATAGTGAAGAGTTAAGTTCAGATGAAGAAGGATAAAAAATAATAAATTTATATCTCATTGCTCTAGAGGATGAGGTAACACTTGACACTCAACCTAAATTTTCATTCAATGAGTTAGAAGAAGTATTTCATGAATTGTATGATGACCTTAAAAAGTTAACATTGAAAAATAAAAATCTATAATCAATCAATCAAAATTTAATTAAAAAAACATATTAAGAGAAAAAGAGCCTATTTCTATAGAAAACCAGAATCTAAAGAAAGAACTCGAAAAATACAAACCTATAGTTGAAAAGTTTACATTAAGTTATGAAAAACTATAGTTATTACTCAATAATCAAAAAGTCATATTTAACAAAGCTGGAATTGGTTTTAGAACTCAAAAGAAATAAAAATTTCTAAAGAATTTTTTTGTAAATGATTCATCTTCAACTTCACAAAAATCAATCTATTTTTACTATGGAAAATCTGGACACAAGTCTTATGTTTGCAATTTTAGAAAAATAAAAAATAGTCTAAACATAAAGATGGCATGGGTTCCCAAAAGAACCATGGTTACTAACCCTAAAGGATCTAAGATGACTTGGGTACCTAAAACCCCTACATGATCTTTGATTATAAGTGTGTCTTGCAGTTGATAGGAAGAAAAGAAGATAGTATCTAGATAATGGCTGCTCAAGGCATATGTTAGGTGAGAAGGAGCATTTCATCACTCTTGAGGCTAAAGAAGGAGGAATCATAATCTTTGGTGATAATGGCAAAGGACAAATCATCAGAAGTGATAAAATATGTATCACTCCTTTTATCTTTCTAAATAATACTACTATAAAAATGGCCTATGATAGCGTATACTATAACAGCGGTTTTCAAAACTGCTGCCATAGCTCCTACGATAGTTATTTTCGTTAACTGCTGCTATAGATTGGACCTACGGCAGCAATTTTTATAACCACTACTATAGATCAGACATATAGCAATGGTTACAGAAAATCGCTGCCATAGGTCAGACCTATAGCAGCAATTTGTAGGAACCGCTGTGATAAACTGATTTATGGCAGCGGTTAATTATAACCGCTGCCATATTTTTTTTTTTTAATATTATATAATTTTAAAATTTAATACCCATCTTCATTATTCATTATCTAAATAATTATCATTAGAGTGTCTCGCAAAAGGTCTCCTTGATCCAATGGCCCTATCTTCATCGATCAGAAAAATTTGATTTCGACGATCATGAATGATGATGTGTTGATCTGATAGATGGAGACCTTTGATGGATCCAAAAACCTGCAACGATGATCTTGATGATGTTTATAGTATACTATCAAAGTTTCACTTCAATCGGATATCGTTATCATGGTCAATTTAGTATAGGTTAGTTTCGGTCGTTAAATGATAAACGAGTGATCAAAGGATCAAACGGTGTCCGATTATGAGATAATTTTTTTTATAAATGATCATAGCTACTATTTTAATTATTTTTATAGTGGTGATTATAAAATTTAACTCGTGAGATGAAGAACAATCTAAAACTATATATCTCCTGATAACCATTCTGAAACTTCACTGGTTGTTATGCTCGTGCTTTTGCAATATCTGCTTAACATGAATAGTTTATATGAAAATAATTTAAATTTTACTATCATCATTATATAAAATATTTAAAATTATAATAAAAATCATTTAACTAAAAAATTATCTCATAATCGGATGTTATTTAATCCTTTGATCGCTTATTTTTTATTTAACGATTGAAATCATTCTGCACTAAATTGACCATGATAACGATATCCGATTGAAGTGAAACTTTGATAGTATGCTACAAACATCATCAAGATCAATGTTGTAGGTTTTTGGATCTATCGTAGGTCTCCATCTATCAGATCATCGCATCACCATTCGTGATCATCGAAATCAAATTTTTCTAATCGATGAAGCTAAGGCCATCGGATCGAGGCGATCTTTTGCGATGACACTCTAATGATAATTAGTTAGATAATGAATGGTGAAGATGGACATTAGATTTTAAAATTATACAATATTTAGAGAAAAAATAAAAAAAAATTATTTCTAATCTATGGCAGCGGTTATTAAAAATTGCTGCTATAAATCTACAGCAGTGGTTATAGAACTGCTGCCATAGATCTATGGCAGCGATTTTGGGTAACCTCTATCTTAGAATTACGATAGTAATTTTTGATAACTGCTACCATAGATCTATGGCAGTGGTTCGATAACCGCTGTCATAGGTTAGGTTAAAAATCTCCAAATTTTTTCTTTCCTTTTGTGCACGCTCGATCTCTCTCTCTCTCTCTCCCCCTCCTCTTCATCGTCGGTGAGGCTCCTTCCCCCCTGACCGACATCGCCCCACCTTCCCCTTTGGTCGGTGTTGCCCCTCCTTACCCCTCCCCCTCCGGCCCCCCCATCCCTAGCTGCCCCTCCTAGCCACCAGCCACCTGGCCCCCCACCCCTCCATCCAATCCTTCCTTGCCTCCTAGCAAAACCCCCTCCGACGAACCCCCATCTGACCCTCCCTCGGCCCCCCATAAAATCCCCCTTCGACGAAACCCCTCCACCTTCGCTCGGCCCCCACGAAATCCCAACCCTCCTGCCTCCCATTCGACCCTCCTTCGGTCCCTAGCAAACTTTCCTCCGACGAACCCACATCCGACCCTCCCTTGGCCCCCTGTGAAACCCCCTCCGGTGAACCACCATCCATCCTCGACCCTCCATCGACCCCCATGAAATCCCTCCCCCACACTCTACCTCCTCTGACCCCGGTGCAAAATCAAACTGCCCTTCGGACGAGCCCCCCCTCCACCCTCCTTCGGCCCCCGCAAAACCCACCCCCCCCCACCACCACCATTCTAACCCTCCCCCAATCGAGTGTGAAGCCTCCTTCAGCCTCCTCATCACTTTGCCCCCTCCCCCTGGCAGCCCCTGTTCTCTCTCTCTTTTTTCGTTTTCTCTCTTCTCTATCTCACTATCTTACTTTTATTTCACAGGATACCTCTAGTGCCATCGTCCTCCTTTAGCATCATCACCGACGATCCGTAGAGCTTTCGATGTGACCGACTCTCTATAGTCGTAGGTATAATTTTTTTTAATTTTATAGTATTATTTATTAATCATATATATTTATAATAATTTATAAAATATTTATAATAAAAATTATAAATATTTATTATAAATATTATAATTATCTACATGCCGTAGTTTTCGGGCTGTGTCGTGGCGGTAGCATTGGATCATGCCATGTTGACGACCGCAGACTAGATTTATCAATGAATTAGCTTTGGATCGAAACCTGAATATTCAATTTTGGACCTAATTTTAATTACTGGTACTGGATCCAAATCCGAATACCCAATGGATCTGTACTTATGAGAGGAAGGAAGGGATCCGACCTCGCCGCCATCATTGGGAGAGAGGGGTTCCAGCCTCACTGGCGAGGGAGATCGAGAGAGGGAGAGTGGGAGATCGAGAGAGCGAGAGAGGAAGGGAGGGGGTCCAGCCTTATCGGCATCACTAGGAGGGATGGGGTCTAGCCTTGCCAACGAGGGAGATCGAGAGAGTGAGAGAGGGAGGGATGGGGTCTGGCCTCATTGGTGAGGGAGATTGAGAGAGGGAGAGAGGAAGATTGAGAGATGGAAAAGCTGAACGGGAGGGGTTTGGCCTCGCTGCCATCATTGGTGAGAGAGATCGAGAGAGGGAGAGAGGGAGTGATCGAGGGGATGGCACATAGCCGAGCCAGCTCGGATACATAGTCGAGCCAGCTCAGATATGCAGTCGAGCCGGCTCGAGCCATAATCGAGTCGGCTGGGGGAGGATCCTAGTCGGATGTCTCAAGCACGAAGCCGGCTCAGCTTTTGAGCAAATAGAATTTGATATGTCTCTCTAAGGTTCCAACTTTATACCCTAAGGTGCCACCATCATCTACTTTGTTCTTCTTTAAGATTTCTATATTAACACCAAGATTCGTGGAAGAGATCGGATCTACAACTGTTGCTCATTCTTAATTATTTATGAATGTAATTCATGTTGTAGAATTTATTGCATAACATTTTCTAGATGTTTATATCATGTTGCTTTTATTTATTGCATTGCATAACGATAGACCCATCAATTGATTAGTGTACATATTGGAAACTATTTATTGATGCTATACTAATATTATTGCTTAACATGTTATATTGATTAATGTTCATTAACATTGCAAGTAATGATGGCATCGAAATGCTATCTAGCTTTCATCCCTGCCCCTCGATTGGTTACGCATAGTTCAACATCCAAGCAGTCGGAGCATACTCCATCCACCTCGACATTGGCTGCTCAGGGACCTCCACCAGTGGCATCTACTCTATCGATAACTGAGCCTCTACCGTCGTCCATATCTGAGGCACATGCTACTATGCAGGCATCTGAGTATACATTTTTATTATATTAGCATAACTTTATTTTTTATACAGTATTTGTATACTTATATATTTACATAACGTATTTGCATTGCAGGTGCATCATCTAGTCGGACATTTTACGATCCCATACGTATGGCACATGTGTGAAACCATCAGCATTAGGTGATGGTCACGATGTGGAGGGGAGGCCAGTTGGGGAGACTGTGTGGGAGATGCATTCCTTTTTTGGAGTGCTTGTGAGGCGGTCAGACATCATTCCCATAGAGCCCAGAGACTGGCATTTGATGGTTGCTACCATCAAGGATCGGATATGAGAGGAGATATGGGTAAGTATGCACATTTTAGTTATATTTATGTATTTTATATGTTTACACTATATATATTTGATTAGAATAATTTTGTAACTGATTTTTGATAAATTTGTACAGAGGAGGTACGACTTCTTCGATCACGAGAGGGCTTAAGATGCCCAATTGAAGAAGATTGGAGAGTTGTATTAGGGATACAAGGTCAAGCTCCATAGAGGATGGCTCGAGCACCGATGAGATACTTCGAAGGAGCTTGTTCCCTGGATACAGGACTATCCTCTGAATCAGTGGAAGAGGATGGTTAGACACTAAAGGAGCCAGGAGTTCGAGGTAAAATTCCTAACTTTTAAATTTTTTAATATGTTTAAAATTTTATTTAAATATTTTTTAAATATTTATTATTTATTTGAATACTTGTTAGGCTATCTTCCATCAGAATCGAGAGAATCATGCAGCTTAGGAGTATACGCACACTCTAGGCTGTGAGTCTATGGCCAATCATGTACATAGAGAGGTAATTAATTCTAAATCTTACTAGATAAATTAAATTCATATTTTTATCATCTTTCTGATAAATTTGTTCTTCATTATAGCTGATGAGAGATGGAGTGATGCCCAACTATAGCGAGATCTTTCAATCCAGCCGCACGGACAAGACGGACAGGCTGATGAACATTGCGATCGGGCGTATTTTTATAAGTATTAAATATATTAGTATATATGATTAGTATTATAGTATTTAATATAAAATTTTATATTATTTTATAATTATAGAATTAGTTAGATGCACTCATGAGCGAGGGCCTAGATACCTCTAGGCCCCATGATCATCTATCTCAGGACTTGGGGCCTGAGCACTCTGAGAGGATCCGATGCAGGCCCAAACACACGTCAACGAGCTACTGGTTCAAGGTGAGCATCTTCTCACAGACTTTCGATGTCGTCAATCGAAAGGAGCTTAAGGAGGCATTAGCATGGGCAGATCATGCTGCGATGCGGACAGATTGAGCTGAGGAGCGTGCATCTCATCAGAAGGACATCGTGAGAGACATGATATCGATGCTCAGTGCATATTTTAGAGTTATAGGCTTTGAGGATATATTGGCCCATATTTCAGCTTCAGCTCCGGCTCTGGCTCCAGCTCTAGCTTCAGCTCCAGCTCCAACTCTTGCTTTGGCTTCTGGTGATGACGATGACGATGTAGATTTAGAAAACTTTTGATGTATTTTATTTTTTAAAAAAAATATTATAATAAATTTTATTTGATAATAAAATTTTATTATTTTAAATTAATTTTTATATTTATTATATTTTTTTATATTTTATATCTATATTTATCAGATAAAATATATAAAAAAATAAAAATTTTATTTTTTAAAATTATTCAAGATCTACGATAATGATTTTATAATCGCTGTCATATCTGTGCCAACCACTGCCATAGGTTCCTAGTGCAAATGGTGCTAATCACTGCATTAGACCTATGGTAGTGATTAAAAAATCACTGCTATAGATTACCTATGGCAGCGGTTATATAACCATTGCTATAGATTAACTATGGCAGTGGTTACATAACCGCTATTATAGATCGATCTATTGCAACAGTTTATAAACCACTGCAATAGACTATCTATGGCAGCGGTTCAAACAACCTACAATAATCACCATCATAGAGCTACGGCGATGGCTACAGTAGCAGCGGTTAGAAAATCGCTGCCATAGCCTATGGTAGTGATTTTTTGGACTACGATAGCGGTTACGAACCGCTGCTATAGTGCTTTTTTATAGTAGTGCAATGTACTCTTAGTAGATGTATTAAATAACGCCGTCGTAGCACTTTCCTATAGTAGTGCAATGTACTCTTAGTAGATGTATTAAATCATAACTTATTAAGTACAAGTCAACTTTATGATAAAGAATTTAAAGTTGTTTTTGAATTATTCATGTGCATTATCACTAGTCCTATTGGTAATAGTATAGCTCTTATTGGACATAGACATGAAAATCTATACTTAGTAGATTTAGATGACTCTTCTACCATAAGAAGCCAATGTTTAGTTATAATGAATGCTAAAATTAATGAAGATAGTTGGATATGGCATCGTAGACTAGAACATGCTAGCATGGATTTGATTTCTAAGCTAATCCAAAGGAATATTGTAAAAAAATTGCCAAAACTTAATTTTGAGAAAAATAAAATATGTGATGCATGTCAATTAGGGAAATAAACTAGAAGCTCTTTCAAATCAAAAAAAATATTTCAACTTGTAGACCCCTTGATCTACTTCACATGAATTTATTTGGATCAACTTGGACCACAAGTCTCGGTGGTAAGAAATATGAACTTGTAATTGTAAATGACTTTTCGAGATTCACTTGGATTTATTTTTAGCATGCAAGGATGAAGCATTTTCTGCATTTACTAAGTTTTTAAAGAAAACTCAAATGAAAAGAATCTCTCTATTATTTGTCTTAGACGTGATCATGGAACAAAGTTTGAAAACCAACATTTTAAAATATTTTGTAATGAAATGGAGATTGAACATAATTTTTTTGTTCCTAGAATACCTCAATAAAATGGGATTGTTGAAAGAAAAAATAGAATCCTAGATGAAATGGCCCAAACCATGTTGTGTCAAAGCCACCTCCCAAGATATTTTTGGGCTGAAGCTATCAATACAGCATGTTATGTTCTAAATAGAGCATTAATAAGGCCAATATTAAAGAAAACCCCTTATGAACTATGAAAAAATAGAAAATCAAGTATTAGTTACCTTCATGTTTTTGGTTGCAAATGCTTTGTTCTAAATAATGGCAAGGTTACCTTCATGTTGTGTCAAAGCCACCTCCCAAGATATTCCATCTCTAGTAAAGCATATAGGATCTTTAACAAATGTACACTAGTTGTTGAAGAATCTATGCATGTGGTATTTGATGAAACTAATAATTTATCTTCTAGAAAAGAGGATATAACTAATGATGATGCGGGAATAATTAAAAAAAGAATGAAAGAAATTACACTTAAAGAATCAACTACTCAAGATAACGAAGAAGAGAAGAAAGCTGAACCTAAAGATGAAAATCCTGATGATACTCAAACTCAAAGTCTACCAAAGAAATGGAGGTATATCCTTGGCCACCCCAAAGATCAAATTATTGGTGATCCATCACAAGGGATAAGAACTCATGCATCTTTGAGAAATATTAATAACTACCTAGCATTTGTATCCCACATTGAACCTAAAACTATAGAAAAAGTTGAAAATAACCCAAACTGGATAAATGCAATGCATGAAGAACTAAATTAGTTTGAAAAAAATAAAGTTTGGACCCTAGTTAATAGATCAAGTAATTCTCCAGTAATTAAAACTAAATGAATATTTTAAAATAAATTAGATGAAAATGGGATAATTACTAAAAATAAATGTAGACTAATAGCTAAAGAATATAATCAAGAAGAAGGTATTGATTTTGATGAAACTTTTGCTCCTATTGCTAGATTAGAGGCAATTAGGTTATTACTAGCATTTGCATGCTTCATAAACTTCAAATTATACCAAATGGATATTAAGATGTATTTTTAAATAGATACATAGCTGAGAAAATATATGTAGGACAACCATCCGGATTTGAAAGTCATGAATATCCTAATCATGTTTACAAATTGTATAAGGCACTCTATGGTTTAAAATAAGCCCCTGGAGCATGGTATGAGAGATTAAGTAAATTTTTAATTGATAATGAATTCTCTAGAAAAAATATTGATAAAACTTTATTTTTAAAGAAGAAAAATAAAGACTTATTGGTAGTACAAATTTATGTAGATGATATTATTTTCGTTGCTACTAATGAAAGTCTTTGCCAAGAGTTTGCCAAGCTTATGCAGGGAGAGTTCAAGATGAGCGTGATGGCTGAACTGAATTTTTTTTCGGACTCTAGATCAAGCAAAGTGAAGAAGGTACCTTCATCAACCAAATAAAATACACAAGAGAAATCTTGAAAAAGTTTAGAATGGAGAACTCAAAATCAATTAGCACACCTATGAGCCCTTCTTGGAAACTTGATAAGCATGAAAAGGATAAGAAAATTGATACTAAATTATATAGAGGTATGATAGGATCATTACTTTATCTTATCACAAGTAGATCTGACATTATGTTTAGTGTTTGTATGTATGCTAGATATCAATCTAATTCTAAAAAATCTCATGCTTTAGCTATTAAAAGAATATTTAAATATTTATCTGGAACACTTGATGCTGGACTTTGGTATGATAAATTATCATCTTTAGAATTAATTGGATATACCAATTCTAATTTTTCTGGATGTAAATTAGATAGAAAAAGTACTAGTGGTACTTGTCAATTTTTAGAAGTTAATTTAATTTCATGATTTAGCAAGAAATAATACTTAGTAGCATTATCTATAGCTGAAGCTGAATATGTTGCTGCTGGAAGTTATTATGCTCAAATTTTATGGATAAAATAATAACTTAAAGACTTTGGCATAAAATTTAATAAAATTTCAATAAGATGTGACAACACTAGTGCAGTTAATTTAACTAAAAATTCAGATCAACACTCTAGATCCAAATATATTGAAATAAGATACCATTTTATAACAGATCATATGCAAAATAATGATGTGACGCTTGAGTTTGTTAGTACAGATAAGTAATTAGTAGATATCTTTACTAAATTCCTTAATGAAGAGAGGTTTAGCATAATTAGGAGAGAACTAGGAATGTGCTATCACTCAGATTCAGACCAAAACTAGATTTTCTTCATCCAATAGCTCTCATATGAAATAGAAATCTCTCTATAGTTCTCTAAAGATTCTATCAAGCGAATTTGCTGATTGATTTAAAATCATATCCTCTCTCTAAACTCTCACAATGATCTCATATTTCATATGACTATTGATTTATCAGACTCAATTATCAACTATCTCTCAATCAGATGTATCCATTCTTCTTTTGTGAAAAATCAAAATTTCATACTACTTAATCTGGAGTCGACCCATGATCGACTCATGGTCGACTCCCACTGGAGTCGACTCATGGAAACCTAGAGTCGACTCTATTGAAAAATATGTCCAAAAGTCAATCATCAGCTTGTTGATGGTTGAGCTATATTATAATTATAATTAATTTATTAATTAATAAAATATATTTTTGATATTTTTCATCATAAGTTTCATCTTTTAGCAAACTCCATTATTGTCATGAAGTCCTTAGGACTATTTTGATTCGATAAAGAGTGAATTTATCAATTAGTCCTTAAAACTATTCACGACCAAAAGATAGGTTGTTAATTAGGACGACAGCATCTATCGAGCATAGATTATCGTGTGTCATATTGATTAGTTATCCTCTTAACCAAGAAGTGTAGAGATACAGGTATGGCATACAGGCGAGATGTAGGGGTACATCGTCATGGAATGTGATCAACTTCAGAGCATTCTGCTATCGAGAATATCTTATTTTCATGTCATTCATCTCTCCAAGAAAATGTGTTCCAACACATTAGAGGAGATTGGATGCTTTAGTAAGATCCCTTATGCTTCTGCACTAGGGAGCCTCATGTATGCCATGTTATGTACACGATCTGATATAACCCATGCTGTGAGTGTCACAAGCAGATATCAGTCAAATCCAGAAGAAGAACACTAGACTTCTATGAAATGTATTCTTAAGTACTTAAGAAGAACTAAGGATATGTTTTTGGTTTTTGGTAATGGAGAACTCAAAGTCCAAGGGTATACAGACTTGGATTTTATGTCCGATATAGATGATCGAAAGTCGACATCTGAGAATCTATTTATGGGTAATGGTGGTACTGTTAGTTGGAAGAGTTCCAAACAAACAGTAATAGCAGATTCAACCAAGGAAGCAGAATACATCGCTCTGTCAGAAGCTACGAAGGAGGCACTCTAGTACAAGAAGTTCGTCATAGAGATTGGAGTGATGCCATCAGATGCCATTCCTCTATACTGTAATAATAATGGCACCATAGCCCTTGCTAAGGAGTCGAGATCTCATCAGAAATCCAAACACATTGAGCGATGATACCATCTCATCCATGATTACCTCGAGAAAAGATATGTCGAGGTCAAGAGAGTCGACTCTGCAAATAATGCGGTAGATCTACTTACAAAGCCGTTGGGCCAGGGGAAGATCAAAACCCACCTTGAGAAGATATGAATTAGATTTATAGCCAATTGACTTTATGTCAAGTAGGAGTTTGTTAGATATGTGTGCCCTAGAAGCCAGAATTGGCTGACAGTTGTTATACACTTTTAAGGGCAAAATTATAATTTTGACTATAAATAATAAAATGAATTATTTTCTTTTACAATGTGTATTTAGTGTCTGTGATACATCCCTTAAGTTAATGTCAATGATAGTTCTTATTTTCAAGAGTTGAAAATTAAG
>QRFJ01001141.1:0-295307 GCA_006176705.1 Cocos nucifera
CTTAATTCTCAATTAAGTTGGGTTCATAAACAAAATATGCACAATAAATCCTAGGGTTTCAGGATCTAGGGTTTTGCAGAAAGTAAGTTTTGGGTTTCTGATTAAGGACGAACACGCAGCACCCCTACACGTCATAAGAACACCCCATCGAATGGGAAGAGAGGGCCTTTAAACCCTTCTTCGTTCTTATGACCGGACGGCCAAGAGGAACGCCTTAATCAGGAACATTCAATACTATAAAACAAGTATCAGATCTATATCATATATCTCATATATAAAGTAGATCTAATCATGGCATATTTTGCATACATCTCATGTATCAATTCATGCATATGTTTTCAGATCTAAATTATCACATAATAATCTAAAAAATTAGATTTAAATTGATCTAATCAAAATAAATTCTAATCTAGACAATTATGTAGAACTATTCTACAACTAGTCTAGTCATGCATCTATCATATCTCATATGATATTTAAAATTAAATAATTTTTATTTGCTGTTTATCAGATGTTATTATAACACTTATAATATCAGAAAACTAGTAAATAAGAAGATCTAAAATATGATTTAATCATATTAAATCAAAGACATGCAAAACTATTCTATAGAACTATTCTATTCTAGAACTAGTCATGCATATCTTCATGTTCTTAGATCCAAATCATTTAATTTTAATTTTTTCTGATTTCAGATCTGATCACATCTCATGTGACATCTAAAATCACTTATTTTCTAATTAAAATAAATTTAAAATTAGATCTCTGAACCTGGCTCTGATCAGTTGAAAAAAAATCCATTTTAGGTTTTCAGATCTGATAGATCAAGAGATATATTTAAATTTTTCTCTTGATTAAAGATCAGATTTTCTTTATTATCTAATAATAAAAATAAAATCTAGATAAATTAAATTAAATTTAATTTACCTTGATGTAGGATAATCCTATTATCCGTTGATGATCCTGTAAGTAGCGGAAGGTTCTGGATCTAGCTATACAAATGCCTGGCCTCTACCAGTATCTACTTGGATTGGATCTAGATATCCTCTTCTTCTCTATTATATCTCCAAAAATCAGATCTGGATCTGATCTGAAGGATCTTCAAAATACCTTTCGAAGATCAACAGTTGTTCTTTGCAGCAGCACAGCCTTCTAGGAATGAGAGCCCAAGGGGTTCAAAAGTTCTTCAGATCAAGAGATATATTTCAAAAATTTTCTCTTGATCTCAATCAGATCTTGATATGTTTCAGATCTGATTCTTATTATTTTAATAAATAAAATAAAATAAGATAAATTAAATCAAATTTAATTTACCTGATTTGGGTAATCCTATTACCCTGTAGATGATCCTGATTGCAGCGGAAGGTTCTGGATCTTAGCCACGCAAGCGCCTGGCCTCTACCGGTATCCACTCGGGTTGGATCTGGAGATCCTCTTCTTCTCTATCACACCTCCAAAAATCAGATCTGGATCTGATCTGGAGGATCTTCAAAACTCTTTTGAAGATCTGCAGTCGTCCTTTTGCAGCAGCGCAGCCTTCTTGCTTTTGATCGCCTTTCCTTGATCTGAATCGCACCAACCTAAGTCCAAAACACCTTTTGGACGTGGAGAGCAAGGGGAGAAGAGACTATGGCATGGAGAAGGAGGGGAGAGGCAGCCTTGGGGCGTGGGAAATCTAATTGAATTCATTAGAATTAGGGTTGGGCGCAGGGTCTTATTTATAGACCTCTTGTGATCCAACTCCTCTTCCTCTCAACCAATCACAACCCTTTGTGAAATCAGATCTAAATCTGATTGGTTGGAATAGAGACCCCTGGATTCCTCCTTAGAGGGCGCCTAAGACCAGTCAAACTGGATTCTTAGTAGAACTCTGATTGGAATCCAAAAGGGAGGTGGAGTCCTTGTCCAACAAGGACTCCTAGGCGCCTCCTACTTGGGCTCACGCCACCCTTGGCGTGCGCCCTTCTCCTTGCCAGGTTCTGGCAGGGGGACAGGCCCCCACCAGCTCTCCAATAGGTGCATGACATGTGGTCAAAAGTCAAAGGGTCAATGGTCAACGTTTGACCAGTCAAAGGTAGACTTTTGACCAAAGTCAAAGAACAAGAAATGGCAGGTGACCAAAAATGGCAGGTAATGTCTTACAAATAAGACAACCTATTCTGACTTGGACAACCTCCAGTCAGACCATATGAAGGCCTCTGATTGAGCACAAACTCCTTTGGCTCAGTCAGGACAACTTATTTATGATAGTAAAAGAAGAACGTTAGGTTCAATCGAGTGCTAGCACGATTTCCTTGAACCTAATTGAATCTCATTCAGATCAATTGAACTAGATCAGTTCAATTGATGATCACCAGATTCAAACCCTTGTTTGTGTGACCCAGTTAGGTTCAGTTCTGTATGGTAATGGGATATGTCATGATCTCTATCATAGACATCATCGAAACTCCTTTCGATGGATCAGAACTCTTCTGATTCGAACAGCTAGAATGATCGATCATCTAAATCATTCTAATTGCTCCCAAAATCCACCAGTGACACCTAGCAGTATATGGTGGCAACCCATCAGAGCTGAATGCGAACCTCTTGGTGCAGCTACCTGTGTGATTAAGTTCTTCTATCTTGAGCCCCGATCAGATTAGGGTTAAGGTGAACTCGTCAAACCCTAGTCTCTGTCATATGATGTAATCATTCGATTCGAGTCCAATGTGAAAATCTAAATAGAAACTCTTTCTATTATTTCACTCTGCCATGGCCATGGGCTTCTGGACTTGATTCTCATGATCATCATAGGGCTGCTCCTCTACCACCGAGGTAGATAGATCCCATCTTGATGCAATCCAGTTCCTACAATGAACATGCTATAGCCAACATACACCTCAGGGTTCCATATGGCTAGGAGACCGAGTAATGGTGTAGTCAAACTATAACACCCTCAAGGTGAACTGCCGATGCATCTCAGGTCAAAGAACCAGACACACTACTGCAGCATCGAGTCAGTCATTGACGAGAAGGTAGACTTCCTAATGACTACTCGAGGTGGTCACGCTCAGTGCCCTCGTTCTCTAACGAGTACCTGTACTCTCGCTCCGGTGTCTCCACACCGTAGACTCAAGACTCATCTACTAAAGAGAAGCGATCGTACACCAACCTTCCGGATCAATCACCATCCTCGTGATGATCCTATGGTCGGGAGCTGTTTATGAGTTAATAATGATTATTCATGTCTTAAATTTTCAACTCTTGAAAATATGAATTATCATTACCATTAACTCAAAGGATGTATCACAGACACTAAATACACAGGTGTGATAGAAAATAACCCATTTTATTAATTATAGTCAAAATTATAATTTTGCCCCTAGAAGTGTATTACAAGTGTCAGCCAATTCTGGCTTCTAGGGCACATATATCTAACAATCTCCCACTTGTCCTAAAGCCAATTGGCTACAAGTCTAAGTCCCATCTTCTCAAGGTGGGCTTCGATCTTCTGCTGGCCCAACGGCTTTGTAAGTGGGTCTGCCACATTATCTGCGGAGTTGACTCTCTTGACCTCAACGTAACCTTTCTCAAGGTAATCGCGGATGAGATGATATCGCCGCTCAATGTGCTTGGACTTCTGGTGAGACCTCGGCTCCTTAGCAAGGGCTATGGCGCCATTGTTGTCGCAGTAAAGAGGAATGGCATCTGATGGCATTACTCCAATTTCTGCAGCAAACTTCTTGTACCAGAATGCTTCCTTTGCAGCCTCTGATGCAGCTATATATTCTGCTTCCATGGTGGAATCTGCTATCACAGTTTGCTTGGAACTCTTCCAGCTGACAGCTCCACCATTGCACACAAACAGACTTCCAGATGTCGACTTTCGATCATCTATATCGGACATGAAGTCCGAGTCTGTGTATCCTTGAACTTGGAGTTCTCCATTACCAAAGACCAACATCATATCCTTAGTTCTTCTCAAGTACTTAAGGATACATTTCACAGAAGTCCAGTGTTCTTCACCTGGATTTGACTGATATCTGCTTGTGACACTCACAGCATGGGCTATATCAGGTCGTGTACATAGCATGGCATACATGAGGCTCCCTATTGCAGAAGCATAAGGGATCTTGCTCATGCGTTCTATTTCCTCAGGTGTGCTGGGGCACATCTTCTTGGAAAGATGAATACCATGTCTGAAGGGTATTAATCCCCTCTTAGAGTTTTCCATACTAAACCTCTTTAGTACTTCCTCTATGTACATCTTCTGTGAAAGTCCTAGCATCCTATTCGGTCTATCCCTATAGACCTTAATTCCTAGAATAAAGGATGCTTCACCTAGGTCTTTCATGGAGAATTCCTTGGACAACCACATCTTGACTGATGTCAACATGGGAATATCATTCCCAATAAGGAGGATGTCATCCACGTACAATACGAGGAAGACAACAGCGCTCCCACTGACCCTTTTGAAAACACATGGTTCCTCTTCATTTTTGATGAAACCAAACTTTTTGATCACATCATTGAAACGAGTGTTCCAGCTCCGAGATGCTTGCTTAAGTCCATATATGGACCTTTGCAGCTTGCAAACCTTGTGATCAGTATCACTGGATGTGAAACCTAGCGGCTGTTCCATATAGATATCTTCCTCAAGATATCCATTTAGGAATGCCGTTTTCACGTCCATTTGCCATATTTCATAATCGAAATAGGCTGCAACAGCAAGCAATGTGCGGATGGATTTTAGCATAGCTACCGGGGAAAAGGTATCCTGATAGTCAATGCCTTCACGTTGACTATAACCTTTTGCCACCAGTCTAGCCTTGAATGTCTCCACATTCCCATCTGCACCAATCTTTCTCTTGAAGATCCATTTACACCCAATAGGTACTATACCTTCTGGTGGATCTACCAAGGTCCAGACTTGGTTTGAGTGCATCGAGTCGATCTCTGACTTCATTGCCTCAAGCCATTTCTCGGAGTCGATATCTGATATCGCCTCGTTGTAGGTTTTGGGATCATCACCATGAGCACCATTACCTATGAGGAACATTTCCTCTACATCCTCTGAAATAATACCTAAGTATCTTTCAGGGGGACGGGAAACTCTTTCCGATCTACGAGGTGGAGGAGGTAGTGTTCTTATTGGCTCAACCTGATTTGGTTCCACTTGGTCCTTAGCTCGTTCTGCTTGTGAGACTTTCTCATCAAGCTTAATCTGCTTTCCAATGCCACTATCTTGAATAAACTATTTTTCAAGAAATATGGCATGTCGACTCACAATCACATTGTGGTCTTCTGGAATGTAGAAATAGTATCCTAATGACTCTTTAGGATATCCTATGAATCGAGCTCTAAAGGACCTAAACTCTAACTTGTCCGCTTGTTGTCTTTTGACATGAGCCGGACAACCCCAAATTCTGAGATGACTCAGACTTGGTTTCTTACCGTGCCATATCTCATACGGTGTGGTAGGAACGGTTTTAGAGGGAACCCTATTCAGTAAATAGATTGAAGTTAATAATGAATGTCCCCAAAGAAAATCAGGGAGGTCTGTGAAGCTCATCATGGATCGAACCATATCCAATAGAGTCCGATTTCTCCGTTCTGAAACCCCGTTGAGTTGAGGTGTTCCTGGTGGAGTCCATTGAGAGACTATGCCATTTTCCTTAAGATAGTCTAGGAATTCCCGGCTAAGGTATTCACCTCCTCGATCTGATCGAAGAACCTTAATGGGTTTTCCAGTTTGTTTTTCTACTTCATGTCTGAATTCTTTGAACTTTTCAAAAGCTTCAGACTTGTGTCTCATAAGATACACATACCCATACCTAGACAGATCATCGGTAAAGGTAATGAAGTAGACAAAATTGCCTCTAGCCGGCACATCGAATGGGCCGCACACATCAGTATGTACTAGGGCAAGGAGATCTGTGGCCCTCTCCCCATGTCCAACAAAAGGGAGTTTAGTCATTTTGCCTTGAAGACAAGATTCACAAGTTGGATATGACTCAAAAGTCAATGGACTCAATAGCCCATTTTTCTCCAATTTGTTAATCCTATCTTCTGCTATATGACCTAATCTCAGGTGCCATAGATATCTGTCGTTTGGACTATCCCTAGGTCGTTTGGCATTCACGTTTTGCTCGATAGTTAAAATAGGTACATCAATATGCAACTGATAAAGACCATTAACAAGGAAACCATTTGCAATTTTATTTCTTTCATAAAGAATGTTACAATGGTCCTTAAAGAAGGTGATCACATAACCTTCTTGTGCTAAGCATGAAACAGAAATCAAATTCCTGCTAGCTGCAGGCACATAATAACAGTCTTTTAAAACTAAGTCTAAACCAGATGGTAATCGCAGAGGGTATGTTCCCACGGCTACTGCAGCAACTCTTGCTCCATTACCGATGCGTAGGATCATGTCTCCATCCCTCAGCCTCCTGCTATCCTCAAGACCCTGCATAGAAGTGCACAGATGAGCACTAGAACCAGAGTCAAGCACCCAACTGGATGCAGAAGAAACCGTAAGGTTAGACTCAATAACGAGCATACCTCCAGAAGGACCTTCCTTCTTGTTCTTTCAGGGTGGCCAGGTAAGTAGGGCAGTTCCGCTTCCAATGGCCGTCGCTGTTGCAATGGAAACACTTTCCTTTGCCATCGACCTTTCTTCTTCGGTTCTGCCTTCTTCTTCTTTGATCCTTCCACCTTTTGCTTTTTCACAGACTTCTTTTTCTTTCCATAAGACTTTCTTTTGGAAGAAGTCCGTTCCATAGCAAGAACTGAGCCTTTAGAACCTTTCATAGAAAGCTCAGCGGTAACCAGCATATTCATCAACTCGGCCAAGGAATTTTGAAGTTTATGCATGTGGTAATTCATGATGAATTGCCCATATGCATCAGTCAAGGATTGCAGAATAATATCGTTCTGCAAGATCCAAGTCCAACTTCACACCGAGCTTCTCAAGCTCTTCCATGTCCTTGATCATTGTCAGACAGTGATCTTGGACTGACTGCCCATCACGCATCTTAGCCTTAAAAAGTCATTTTCGTGACTTGATATTTGGCTGCGCGACTCTGTTCACCAAACATCTCCTGCAGGTGAGCCAACATTTGGCGAGCAGTCCCGATATCTTCATGTTGGCGCTGGAGCTCATCAGACATCGAGCCCAACATGTAGTATCTGGCCTTATTGTCTTCGTCAATCCATTTTTCCAGAGACGCTCTCTGTTCAGTGGATGGACGAGCTGGTAAGGTGGGAGGGTCCTGGTCCAAAACATGTGTTAACTTCTCTGAACCCAAAACAATTTTGTAGTTCCTGAGCCAATCTTTATAATTGGGTCCAGTCAGTCTATGTGTGTCTAGGATACGTGCCAGTGGGTTGGACGCAGACATTTTCCTGTAGAGAGTCAAAGATTCTAGTTAGATACTGTAATTTTGACTTGACCAATTTCGTTTAGGGATTTTATTTTTAAACAAATTAGCTCCCACTATTTTCTCGGATCCCTACACTCCCTCTGTAGAGATGCGAAAATCTCCACGATTGATGATTTCTAGTGGGTGGTGCGGTCTCACCAACTGACTCATCACCTCACCTAACAGTTATTGGTGATGGGTTAGCCAATGAGTGAACAACTCTTGTTCAATGATTCTCTAATCATGGTGCACCCAAACTTGGTCTCTAATTCATGAATCTCACCGTATCCGGAATATTGATCCACTCCTTAGTTAAGTCAGACCCACCATTTGCATAGACTGGGTTCCTAATTGGGTCTCTCACCGTATCCGGAAATATTGAGCCCAACTCATCCTCCAGCCCATAGCATCCAATGCCTAATAGACATGGTTGCGTCTTCCCGGTGCAACTGAGCCACTGTATCCAGCCGAGAACAATCAACCCCGGGAAGGGCCCGCACGTCTACAATGGTGGAAGACCTCGGACTTAATCTTTTCTTAGGGAGAATTGATTCAGGTCTCATTAAACTAGACTTGGCTTAGTCATAACAATTATGACTAACCTAGTGGCATGGGTCAGCTCGGATTATTGACCACCTCAGATCAGAACTGTGTCAACAGATATGGCCAGGTAAGTGAGACCGGTGGAAGGAATATGCCGTTAACTCGCACAAGAACGCATTCAGGTCGAGTAGCTTCCAATTAAAAACCAGTCGATCGTCTGTGCCAAACTTACCTTAGACACCAAATTGTTGAGTCAGAACCAATTGGGTTAGCCTACAATCCAGACTCTAACCTCTGAGCCTAATTAGGTCTTGCTTGATCGTGACTCGATCTTGACCCAGACTTAATCCTATTAGGCTGGTCAATTTAAGCATTGTTGATCCCATCTAACCAACTCTTGATTCGGTTTGATCAACCGCTTAGACCTAATTGAGCTACCCAAGCCCGAACCCAGTATTATGAATATGTCTTAGATCTGAAATTCTCAATTTTAGACCTAATTAATATTCCATAAACTTAATTCTTAATTAAGTTGGGTTCATAAACAAAATATGCACAATAAATCCTAGGGTTTCAGGATCTAGGGTTTTGCAGAAAGTAAGTTTTGGGTTTCTGATTAAGGACGAACACGCAGCACCCCTACACGTCATAAGAACACCCCATCGAATGGGAAGAGAGGGCCTTTAAACCCTTCTTCGTTCTTATGACCGGACGGCCAAGAGGAACGCCTTAATCAGGAACATGTAAATCTACAAAACAGTTATAGATCTATATCATATATCTCATATACAAATTTAGATCTAATCAAGGCATATTTTGCATACATCTCATGTATCAAATCATGCATGTTTTCAGATCTAAATTATCTCATAATAATCTAAAAAATTAGATTTAAATTGATCTAATCAAAATAAATTCTAATCTAGACAATTATGTAGAACTATTCTACAACTAGTCTAGTCATGCATCTATCATATCTCATATGATATTTAAAATTAAATAATTTTTATTTGCTGTTTATCAGATGTTATTATAACACTTATAATATCAGAAAATAGTAAATAAGAAGATCTAAAATATGATTTAATCAGATTAAATCAAAGACATGCAAAACTATTCTATAGAACTATTCTATTCTAGAACTAGTCATGCATATCTTCATGTTCTTAGATCCAAATCATTTAATTTTAATTTTTTCTGATTTCAGATCTGATCACATCTCATGTGACATCTGAAATCACTTTATTTTCTAATTAAAATAAAATTAAAATCAGATCTAAACAATTTAGAACCATGGCTCTGATACCAGTTGAAGGGAAATCCTGATTTCCCGGTCCAGGTTCGTCCAGATCTGATTAGATCAAGAGATATATTTCAAAAATTTTTCTCTTGATCCCAATCAGATCTTGATATGTTTCAGATCTGATTCTTATTATTTTAATAAATAAAATAAAATAAGATAAATTAAATCAAATTTAATTTACCTGATTTGGGTAATCCTATTACCCTGTAGATGATCCTGATTGCAGCGGAAGGTTCTGGATCTTAGCCACGCAAGCGCCTGGCCTCTACCGGTATCCACTCGGGTTGGATCTGGAGATCCTCTTCTTCTCTATCACACCTCCAAAAATCAGATCTGGATCTGATCTGGAGGATCTTCAAAACTCTTTTGAAGATCTGCAGTCGTCCTTTTGCAGCAGCGCAGCCTTCTTGCTTTTGATCGCCTTTCCTTGATCTGAATCGCACCAACCTAAGTCCAAAACACCTTTTGGACGTGGAGAGCAAGGGGAGAAGAGACTATGGCATGGAGAAGGAGGGGAGAGGCAGCCTTGGGGTGTGTCTAATTGCATTCACTTAGAATTAGGGTTGGGCGCAGGGTCTTATTTATAGACCTCTTGTGATCCAACTCCTCTTCCTCTCAACCAATCACAACCCTTTGTGAAATCAGATCTAAATCTGATTGGTTGGAATAGAGACCCCTGGATTCCTCCTTAGAGGGCGCCTAAGACCAGTCAAACTGGATTCTTAGTAGAACTCTGATTGGAATCCAAAAGGGAGGTGGAGTCCTTGTCCAACAAGGACTCCTAGGCGCCTCCTACTTGGGCTCACGCCACCCTTGGCGTGCGCCCTTCTCCTTGCCAGGTTCTGGCAGGGGGACAGGCCCCCACCAGCTCTCCAATAGGTGCATGACATGTGGTCAAAAGTCAAAGGGTCAATGGTCAACGTTTGACCAGTCAAAGGTAGACTTTTGACCAAAGTCAAAGAACAAGAAATGGCAGGTGACCAAAAATGGCAGGTAATGTCTTACAAATAAGACAACCTATTCTGACTTGGACAACCTCCAGTCAGACCATATGAAGGCCTCTGATTGAGCACAAACTCCTTTGGCTCAGTCAGGACAACTTATTTATGATAGTAAAAGAAGAACGTTAGGTTCAATCGAGTGCTAGCACGATTTCCTTGAACCTAATTGAATCTCATTCAGATCAATTGAACTAGATCAGTTCAATTGATGATCACCAGATTCAAACCCTTGTTTGTGTGACCCAGTTAGGTTCAGTTCTGTATGGTAATGGGATATGTCATGATCTCTATCATAGACATCATCGAAACTCCTTTCGATGGATCAGAACTCTTCTGATTCGAACAGCTAGAATGATCGATCATCTAAATCATTCTAATTGCTCCCAAAATCCACCAGTGACACCTAGCAGTATATGGTGGCAACCCATCAGAGCTGAATGCGAACCTCTTGGTGCAGCTACCTGTGTGATTAAGTTCTTCTATCTTGAGCCCCGATCAGATTAGGGTTAAGGTGAACTCGTCAAACCCTAGTCTCTGTCATATGATGTAATCATTCGATTCGAGTCCAATGTGAAAATCTAAATAGAAACTCTTTCTATTATTTCACTCTACCATGGCCATGGGCTTCTGGACTTGATTCTCATGATCATCATAGGGCTGCTCCTCTACCACCGAGGTAGATAGATTCCATCTTGATGCAATCCAGTTCCTACAATGAACATGCTATAGCCAACATACACCTCAGGGTTCCATATGGCTAGGAGACCGAGTAATGGTGTAGTCAAACTATAACACCCTCAAGGTGAACTGCCGATGCATCTCAGGTCAAAGAACCAGACACACTACTGCAGCATCGAGTCAGTCATTGACGAGAAGGTAGACTTCCCTAATGACTACTCGAGGTGGTCACGCTCAGTGCCCTCGTTCTCTAACGAGTACCTGTACTCTCGCTCCGGTGTCTCCACACCGTAGACTCAAGACTCATCTACTAAAGAGAAGCGATCGTACACCAACCTTCCGGATCAATCACCATCCTCGTGATGATCCTATGGTCGGGAGCTGTTTATGAGTTAATAATGATTATTCATGTCTTAAATTTTCAACTCTTGAAAATATGAATTATCATTACCATTAACTCAAAGGATGTATCACAGACACTAAATACACATGTGTGATAGAAAATAACCCATTTTATTAATTATAGTCAAAATTATAATTTTGCCCCTAGAAGTGTATTACAAGTGTCAGCCAATTCTGGCTTCTAGGGCACATATATCTAACACCTCCGGCGATACATCAACCTTGAATATCACCAATGGTCAACATTTGACCAATCAAAGGTTAGACTTTTGACCAAAGTCAAAGGACGAGAAATGGCAGGTGACCAAAAATGGCAGATATTATCTTACAAAATAAGACAATCCTTTTTCTGACTGGACAGGCTCCAGTCAGACCAAGTGAAGGCCTCTGATCGAGCACAAACTCCTTTGGCTCAGTCAGGACAACTATTTATGATAGTAAAAGAAGAACGTTAGGTTCAATCGAGTGCTAGCACGATTTCCTTGAATCTAATTGAATCTCATTCAGATCAATTGAACTAGATCAGTTCAATTGATGATCACCAGATTCAAACCCTTATTTGTGTGACCCAGTTAGGTTCAGTTCTGTATGGTAATGGGATATGTCATGATCTCTATCATCGACATCATCGAAACTCCTTTCGATGGATCAGAACTCTTCTGATTCGAATAGCTAGAATGATCGATCATCTAAATCATTCTAATTGCTCCCAAAATCCACCAGTGACACCTAGCAGTATATGGTGGCAATCCATCAGAGCTGAATGCGAACCTCTTGGTGCAGCTACCTGTGTGATTAAGTTCTTCTATCTTGAGCCCCGATCAGATTAGGGTTAAGGTGAACTCGTCAAACCCTAGTTTCTATCATATGATGTAATCATTCGATTCAGTCCAATTTGATATGAAAACCTAAATAGAAACTCTTTCTATTATTTCACTCTGCCATGGCCATGGGCTTCTGGACTTGATTCTCATGATCATCATAGGGCTGCTCCTCTACCACCGAGGTAGATAGATTCCATCTTGATGCAATCCAGTTCCTACAATGAACATGCTATAGCCAACATACACCTCAGGGTTTCGTATGGCTAGGAGATCGAGTTGTGGTGTAGTCAAACTATAACACCCTCAAGGTGAACTACCGATGCACCTCAGGTCAAAGAACCAGACACACCACTACAGCATCGAGTCAGTCATTGACGAGAAGGTAGACTTCCTAATGACTACTCGAGGTGGTCACGCTCAGTGCCCTCATTCTCTAACGAGTACCTATACTCTCGCTTCGGTGTCTCCACACTATAGACTCAAGACTCATCTACTAAAGAGAAGCGATTGTACACCAACCTTCTGGATCAATCACCATCCTCGTGATGATCCTATGGTCGGAAGCATTTTATGAGTTAATAATGATTATTCATGTCTTAAATTTTCAACTCTTGAAAATATGAATTATCATTACCATTAACTCAAAGGATGTATCACAAACACTAAATACACATATGTGATAGAAAATAATCCATTTTATTGATAATAGTCAAAATTATAATTTTACCCCTAGAAGTGTATTACAAGTGTCAGCCAATTCTGGCTTCTAGGACACATATATCTAACAGGAAGGCCTAAAGAGAGAACCATAGATAAATCTAAGGGTAGATCAAAGTCTCAAAAAAATTAGAAGGCTTGGAAATGTTACAAGTGTTATCTGCTAGATGTGTGCCCTAGAAGCTAGATTGGTTGGTACTTGTTAAATACTTTCTAGGGATATTTTTATAATTTTAACTTAAAATTAATTAAAAAATTATTTATTCTATCATATTGTGTATTAAAGTGTTTGTGATACATCCATTGAGTTAATAGGCATGATAACACATATTCTCAAGAGTTGAAAATTTAAGACATGTGTTATCATAATTAACTTATAAATTGCTTCCGATCATAGGATCATCACGAAGATGATGATTGATCTGAAAGATCAGTGTATGATCACTTTCTTAAGATAGATCAGTCTTGAGTCTATGGTGTGGAAACATCAGAACGAGAGTATAGATACCCATTAGAAAATGTGGGCATTGAGCGTGACCACCTCAAGTAGTCATAAGGAAGCCTACCTTCTCGTCGATGACTAGCTCAATGCTGCAGCGTATGTCTGGTTCTTTAACCTGAGATGCATCGACAGTTTACTTTGAGGGTGTTATAGTTTGACTATACCATAACTCGATCTTCTAGCCATTCAAAATTCTGAGGCGTATGTTGGCTATAGCATGTTCATTGTAGGAATTGGATCGCATCAAGATGGAATCTATCAACCTCGATAGAGGAGGAGTAGTCCTATGATGATCATAAGATTGAGTCCTAAAATTTATGGCCATGGTAGTGTGAAATAATAGAAAGAAATTTCTATTAGGGATTCACATCGGACTTGAATCGAATGATTCATTCATATGATGGGTGTTGGGTTTGACGAGTTCACCTTAACCCTAATCCCATTAGAGCTCATGATAGAAGAATCCAATCACATAGGTAGCTGCACCGAGAGGTTCACTATTCGGTTCTATTGGGTTGCTATCATTTGCTGCTAGGTGTCACTGAAGGATTTTGGCATTAATTAGAATTATCTTGATGATCGATGATTTTAATTGGATGAATTGGAAGAGTTCTGATCTATTGAAAGGTGTTTCAATGATGTCTATGATGCAGATCATAACATGTCCCATTACCATACAAAACTGAACCTACCTGGGTCATACAAACAAGGGTATGGATTTGGATGTCGTCAATTGAGCTAACCTAGTTTCATTGATTTGGATTAGATCTAATTAGGTTCAAGAAAATCATGCTAGCACATGATTGAGCCTAATGTTCTCCTTCTGTAGTCTTTCTGGGTCATTTCGATTGAGCCACATTAGATTTAGCTCATCCAGGAGCCTTGTATAAGTTTGTCCTAGTCTTACTAGTCCTTGTCAAGGTCAGAAAAGTCTTGTGCTAACCTGATATAGGCTTGTCCTAATCTATCAGATGGAAACAAGACAAGACCTACTAATTTGTAGAACTATTTGGACAAGACTTATCTAAAAACTCTATAGGAATTTATCTTGATCTGACTGGATCTTGTCCTAGCCCGATTAAGACTTATCCTAAATTCCATAAGATGGGAATAAGATCAGGGTTGTCTTTGCCATATTCGGGCTTGTCCAAAAATCATGGGATGAAATTTGGACAAGCCTCTCTCGAAAATTCTAGATGGATTTTTCTTGATCTGACTAGACCAAGTCCTGGTCTAAGACTTGTTCTAACTTGATTAGGACTTGACATAAATCCATTGGATGAAACTTGAAAAGATTTTGTCTTAATTCCTTAAGATGGGAACAGGACAAGGGTCAAATGTTGACCCAGTATGTAGGAAAGAAGAGATATGGCGTACGCCTCCTAGAATTTATCTGATGGTGCATGTCCATATGGGATTTATGTGGAGTTTGTGAGTGCACACCCCTTTATGGTGTGTGCATCTGATGGATAAGAGAAGACACCCATTCAAATTTGATTTGATTGGTCAAAGCATTTGAATTTGATTCAAATGTCTAGGGAGATAAGAGTTTGCGCCATCTACTCACCTTATCCTTTATTCTGTGCCATATTTTTGAGTTTTGTGTGATAAAATATAGAAAAAATATGGTGTGGGGCATGGAGATCATGGAGGAGTCCTTCTGCAAGTTAAACTTTGACCTGTTCAAAGTTATATGCAAAGGGACTCTTGATTAGGTCTATAAATATAGCCCTATGCAAGCTATCGTGCATCACATTTTCTCAATGGTGAAGCCCTGTCAAAATATTCATCTGCACACCTTCCTCAACTGATCCTCTTCCTCTTCTCTATGTCTAAGAGTTGGACAAAACCTGTGAGCAAAGATCAAGTCCCGTTGGTGCGAAGATCAGCGAGAGACGACGGTGTTCGTGAGATGAACGTGCAGCCTTCAGAGTTTATTTTGAAGATTCTACGGAAAGACATCAGATCTAATCTTTAGAGATCAGATCTAGAAGGAGGAGACTTCTTGATCTGATCTGAGTGGATATCGATAGTGGCTAAGCGCATGTGTGGCTCAATCAGAATCTTGGATCAGTCGTCAGATCATCACAATGAGTAAATGATTTATCCGATCAGGTGATAATTATTATTACTATTTTTATTTTTATTTTACTTCTAATTTTAGATTAATTTAATCAGATCTGATTGGATCATAAATTTTTTTTAAAAATTATTTTGCTGCAAATTTGATTCGATCAAATGCATCCTGTGGTAGGAAAACCCATTTTTTCCTTCAACTAGTATCAGAACCAGGTTGCTGCTTTCAGATTTATCTTTAGATTGATCTAAAATTATTTTTTATGATTTGATTATTTAATTTTTAGATGTTACATAGGATGTAATTAGATCTAAAATCAAAAATTACATGTTTTAAATATATATATGTTTGACATGAATAATGCATGCTCTAGTCTAGATCTGTTGTTCTATATCATGATAGTTTTCAAATATGTTTTAGATTAGATCTGATTTAATTTTTTTATGATTTGATCATTTAAGTTTCAGATGTTACATTAGATATAATCTGATCTAAAACATAAGATCTAATTTAAAATTTTGATATATGTGATATAGGTAGCATATGTCTAGACTAGATCTCTAATTTAATCGCATAGTCTAGATAAAAAAATTTATGAAATATTCATTTAATTTTTTGAAGATTATGTAATTAGATTAGTTAAATTTTAGATATTATATATGATATAATTTGATCTAAAAGCATGAGATGCATTTAAAATTTTCATATGTACGATATATGCAATGCATGTCTAGACTAGTTACATAGATCTATGCCATGAGTAGTCTAGATTAAAATTTTTTATGATGAGATCATTTAAAAGTTTATTTTCAAATATTATATCAGATGTAATCAGATCTGAAATATAAATTTAAATGTTAAATTTGATACATGAGATGTATGCAAAGCATGTATAGATTAGATCTTAAATCATGTAATAGTTATATGCTTTAGATCTAATAGTTTTGTAGTATAGTTCATATTTCTGATTAAGGCATTCTCCTTGGCCATCCAGTCATAAGAGTAAGAAGGGTTTAAAGGCACTCTCTTTTCATTCGATAAGGTGTTCTTTTGGCATGTATGGGTGTTGCGCATTTGCCCTTAATCAGAAATCGAAAACTTACTTTTCTGCAAAATCTTAGATCCTGAAATCTTAGAATTTTTTGATACATATTTTGTTATTGAACCCTTGAACTTAATTAAGAATTAAGTTTATAAAATTAATTAGATCTAAAAATTATGAATTTTTAGATCTAAGACATCTTTATAAATCATGGGTTCGGATGTGGGTAGCTCAATTAGGTCTAGCGGTTGATCAAACCGAATCAAGAGTTGGTTAGATGGGATCAAGAGTGCTTAGATTTGACCAGCCTAATAGGATTATGTTTGGATCAAGGTCGACTCACAGTCACATGTGGTTGATCAAGTTAAGACTTAATTTGGTTCCACGGTTCGAGCCTGGATTGTAATCTAACCCAACCAGTTCTGGTCAGACAAGTTAGTGTCTATGGTAAGTATGGCAAATACGACCAGTAGTCTTTAGTTGGAAGCTACTCGACTTGAATGCATTCACAGCGAGTTAATGGCATATTCCTCCCACTGATCTCACTTATCTGGCTGATTGAGTCGATCCAGTTCTGGTTTGAGGTGGCTAACAATTTGAGCTAACCTATGCTCTTAGGTTAGTCATAAATGTTATGACTAGTTGAGTCTAAGAGACCAAATCAAATCTCTCTAAGAAAATATTAAGTCCTTGATCTTCCACCATTGTAGATGTGTGGGCCCTTTCCGGGGTTGATTATTCTCGGTTGGATATAGTGGTTTAATTGCACCAGAAAGATGCAACCATGTCTATTAGGCATTGGATGCTATGGGTTGGAGGATGGGTTGGACTCAATATTTTGGATATGGTGAGGGATCCAATCAGGAATCTAATTTATGCAAATGATGGGTATGACTTAACTAAGGAGTGGAGAAATATTTTGGGTATGGTGAGCTTCATGAATTAGAGACCAGGTTTGGGTGCATCATGTTTAGAGAAATATTGGACAAGAGTTATCCACTCATTGATTTATCCATCATCAATAACTGTTAGGTGAGGTGGTGAGCCAGTCGATGGGACCGCACCACCCACTAAAAATCAATGATCGTAGAGATTTTTGCATCTCTACCAAGGGAGTGTAGGGATCCAAGAAAATAGTGGGAGCCTAATTTGTTTAAAAATGAAGCTCCTAAATAAATTGGTTGAGTCAAATTACAAGTCTAACTAAAAACTTTGACTCTCTATAGAAAAATATCTGCATCAAAACCCTTAACCCAAATCTTAGATACCAACAAGTTGACCAAACCAATTTACAAGGATTGGCTAAAAAACTTAAAACTTATTTTGGGTTCGAAATGGCTGACCTATGTATTGGACCAGGACCAACCCCACTATACCAGCACGTCTGACCGTGGATCAGAGAGTGTGTCATGAAAAATGGTCGAATAATGATAACAAAGCTGGGTGCTACATGTTGGGCTCAATATCAGATGAGCTGTAGTGCCAACATGAAGACATTAGGACTGCTCGCCAAACTTTGGCGCACCTGCAAAAGTTGTTCGGTGAATAGAGTCGCGCAGCACATTATCAAGTCTCGAAGAGACATTTTAAGGTGCAAATGCATGATGGATAGTTGGTCCAAGATTATTGCTTGGCAATGGTCAAGGACCTAAAGAGATTAAGAAGCTCAGAGTTTTGATGGACAAGGAACTACATATTGATGTGATCCTATAGTCCTAGATTGATTCGTATGGATAGTTCATTATGAACTTTCATATGAATAAGCTTCAGTGCATCTTGACTGAGTCAATAAATTTGCTGGTTACTGCTGAGTAAACTTTGAAGGATTCAAAGGGCTTAGTTCTGGCTATGGAGCAGACTTCTTGTTAGATATGTATGCCCTAGAAGCCAGAATTGGCTGACACTTGTTATACACTTTTAAGGGCAAAATTATAATTTTGACTATAAATAATAAAATGGATTATTTTTTATCATAATGTATATTTAGTACCTTTGATACATCATATGAGTTAATGGCAATGATAGTTCTTATTTTCAAGAGTTGAAAATTTAAGACATGAATTTTCATTATTAACTCATAAAATGCTCCTGACCATAGGATCATCATGAGGATGATGATTGATCCGGAAGGTTGGTGTACAATCACTTCTTTATAGTAGATGAGTCTTGAGTCTATGGTATAGAGATACCAGAGCGAGAGTACAGATACTCATTAGAGAATGAGGGCACTGAGTGTGACCACCTCGAGCAGTTATTAGGAAGTCTACCTTCTCGTCAATGACTGGCTCAAAGCTGCAGTTGTGTGTCTGGTTCTTTGACCTGAGGTATATCGATAATTCATCTTAAGGGTGCTATAGTTTGACTACACCATGACTCGGTCTCCTAGCCATTCGAAATCCTGAGGTGTATGTTGGCTATAGCATGTTCATTGTAGGAATTGGAATGCACCAATAGGAAATCTATCTACCTCGGTAGATGAGGAGAAGCCCTATGATGATCATGAGAATCAAGTCCATAATCCCATGGCCATGGCAGAGTGAAATAATAGAAAGAGTTTCTGTTAAGATTTCACATTGGACTTGAATCAAATGATTAATTATATGACGGATATTAGGGTTTGACGAGATAACCTTAACCCTAATCCAATCGGAGCTCAAGATAGAAGAACTTAATCACATAGGTAACTACACCAAAAGGTTCATTTTTAGTTCTGATGGGTTGCCATCATATGCTGCTAGATGTCATTGGTGGATTTTGGGAGCAATTAGAATGATTTAGATGATCAATCATACTAGTTGTCTGAATTAAAAAAGTTTTGATCCATCGAAAGGTGTTTCGATGATGTCAATGATAGAGATCATGACACATCTCATTACCATACGGAACTAAACCTAACTAGGTCACACAAATAAGGATTTCAATTTGAATATCATCAATTGGACTAACCTAGTTCAATTGATTTGAATAAGATTCAATTATGTGTAAGAAAATCATGCTAGCACATAATTGAGCCTAATGTTCTCCTTTAATTATCATTAAAAGTTATCTTGACTGAGCCAAATATGTTTGAGCTCACTTAGGTATCTTTACTTGGTCTAACTGAAGCTTGTCCAGGTCAGAAAAAAGTTGTCTTAATTTATGAGATGAATTTGAGACAACACCTGTCATTTTTCGTCACCTGCTAAATCCTATTTCGGACATTTAGTCAAACATTGATCTTTGACACTTAGACATCTGTCCATATGTCATGTACCCATAGGAGAGAATTTTTGGACCAATCCATCTGCTAAAAAGTATATAGATAAGGGGCACACGCCTCCCTAGGTGTGTGCCTATGGATAAAGCATCTGGAGTCCCATACAGATGGGACTCTAGTTGCTTTGGGGTTTCTACCTAGGTGGCACCAAAGATTTATCCTTGATCAGTCTTGGCACCATCTAAGCATGATTTAGAGGGACTGTCATCTGATTGGATCAGATGATGTCATTTCATCAATCAGATTTAGATCTGATTGCATAAAAGGTCATGATTGGTCGGGATGATGTGGCATTGCATGGTGCAACAGGATCTATAAAATATCCTATCTGCGCCAAGATCTAAGAAGCTTGATCCATTGCCCACGCCATAAGACTTTCCCTCTCCCTCCTCCATGCCCAAGAATTTTTGGGCTTCAGTTTGGTGCATTCCAAGTAAGAAAAAGGTGATAGAAAAAGAAAGAAGGCAGCACTACTGCAAGAGACAACTCACATCTTCGAAAGAAGGTTTGAAGATCTTCAAAATTAGATCCAGATTTGATTTTTAGAGATATGATAAAGAAGAAGAAGATCTTCAGATCCCATCCAAGTGGATACCAGTAGAGGCCAGGTACTTGCGTGGCTAGATCCAAAACCTCAAGCAGATATCAAGATCATCACAGGATAATCAGATTACCATCAACAAGATAAATTAAATTAAATTAAATTTATTCTTTATTTTATTTTATTTTCTTTTATTAGATCAATAATATCAGATCTGAAAGGTCTCAGATATGATCTAGACCTACGAGAAAAATTTTTGAAATATCTCTCTTGATCTAATCAGATCTGAACGAACCTGATCCAAAAAAATAGATTTTTTTTTCACTTCTTTCAAGAGTAAGTCTTTTGAAAAGAAGAAGAAGTCTGTGAAGAAGCAAAAAATAGAAGGAGAAAAGAAGGGTGAGCTGAAGAAGAAGGTCACGGAGAAGAAAAAGTGTTTCCACTGCAATTTCGATGGCCATTGAAAGTGGGACTGCCCTGCATACCTGGCCAACCTGAAGAACAAGCAGGAAGAAGGATCTTCTGAAGGAATGCTCATCATTAACTCTATTGAGCAAAATATGAATGCCATAGGATCAAAATGATCTAGAGATAGTGTTAATGAAAGATACCTGTAGCACCTTAGGCTAGGTCATATAGCTAAAGATAGGATGAATAAATTAGAGAAATTCGGACTAAAGGATCCGTTAACTTTTGAGTCATATCCGATTTGTTAATCATGCCTTTAAGGCAAAATGACCAAACTTTCTTTTATGGGATATGGGAAAGGGGCATAGACCTACTTGCCCTGGTATATATAGATGTGTGTGGCCCATTCGATATGTCGGTCAGAGGTAACTATGTCTACTTTATTATCTTTACCAATAATCTATCTCGATATGGGTATGTGTACTTGATACGACATAAGTCTAAAGCCATTGAAAAGTTTAAAAAATTCAGACATGAAGTAGAAAAGTAAATCAAAAAGTGCATTGAGGTTCTTCGATCAGATCGAGGAGGTAAATACCTTAGTCAAAAATTTTTGAACCATCTCAAGGATAATGGTGTAATCTCATAATGGACTTTGCCTGAAATGTCTTAACTTAATAGGATTTTAGAACGAAGAAAATAGATCCTATTAGATATGGTCTATCCATGATGAGCTTCATGGATCTTCCAAAGTTTTTTAGGGATATAGTTTAATAGGGTTCCATCTAAAATCATTCCTACCACACCGAATGAGATATAGTATGGTAAGAAGCCAAGTTTGAGTCATCTCAGAATTGGGATTGTCCGATGGCGGACAAGTTAGAATCTAGGTTCCTTAGAGATCGGTTTATTGGATATCCTAAAGAGTTATTAGGGTATTACTTCTTCTATCTTCCAAAAACCACAAGATAATTGTGGTTTGACACATTATTTTACTTGAAAAATAGTTTGTTCAAGATGATAGCATTGGAAGATAGATTATACTCAAGGAGAAATTCTTTAAAGAGCAACAAGCCAAGGAACCTCAGGAACCTAGTTAGTCTGAGCCGATCCATAATTCACTAGCTCCTCCACCTTGTAGGTCAAATAGGTTTTTCCATCCTTCTAAAGGTACTTAGGTACTATTTTGGAGGAAGTAGAGAAAATATTCCTCATAAAAAATAGGTTCATGGTGATGATCGCAGAACCTATGATGAGGCAATATCAGATATTGACTCCGAGAAATGGTTAGAGGTAATAAAGTCAGAAATTGGCTCGATACGCTCGAACCAAATCTGGATCTTGGTAGATCTATCTGAAGGTATAGTACCTATTAGGTGTAAATGGATCTTTAAGAGAAATATATGTGTAGATAAAAATATAGAGACATTCAAAGCTAGGCTAGTGGCAAATGGATATCAGGTTACCTTTTCGTTAGTGGCCACCATCTGCACATTGCTTGCCATCGCGGTATATTTTAATTATGAAATATGATAGATGGATGTGATAATGAAGTCCATAATTGGATATCTTAAGGAAGATATTTATATGGAATAGTCGTTTGTTTTCACATCCAGTGATGGTGATCACAAAGATCTACAAGCTGCAAACATCCATCAATGGATACAAGCAAGCATCTCAGAGAGGAATGCTTGATGTAATCAAATTATTTGATTTCATCAAGAACGAGGAGAAATCAAGTATATTCAAGAGGTTAGTGGGAGTATTGTTGTCTTCCTCATATTGTACGTGGATGATATTCTCTTGATTGAAAATAATATTTTCATATTGACATAGGTTAAAGTATGGTTATCCAAGAAATTTTCTATGACAGACCTGGGTAAAGCATCCATCTTTTTAAAGTCTATAGGGATAGACTAAAGAGGATGCTGGATCTCTCAAATAGAAGAGGTGCAGAAGAGGTTCAGCATGGTGAACTCTAGGTCTAGGGGTATGCAGACTCAGACCTTATGTCTGATTAAGATGATCGAAAGTCGATGTCTAAAAGTTTGTTCCTGTGCACTGGTGGTACTGTAAGTTGGAAGAGTTTCAAGAAGATGATTTCACCTAATTTGTGATTACCTCAAGAAGGATACATTGAGGTTAAGGGAGTCGACTCTGCAGACCATGCGGTTGACCCACTGATGAAGCCTTTAGGCCTATAGAAGATCCAAGCCCACCTTGAAAAGATGGGACTTAGATTGGTAGCCAATTGGCTTTAGGTCAAGTGGGAGTTTGTTAGATGTGTGCCCTAGAAGCCAGATTGGCTGACATTTGTTAAATACTTTCTAAAAATATTTTTATAATTTTTATTTAAAATTAATTAAAAAATTATTTATTCTATCATATTGTATATTAAAGTGTTTTTGATACATCCATTGAGTTAATAGGCATGATAACATATATTCTCAAGAGTTGAGAATTTAAGACATGTGTTATCATAATTAACTCATAAATTGCTTTCGATTGTTGGATCATCATGAGGATGGTGATTGATCCGAAAGATCGATGTACGATTGCTTTCTTAGGATGGATAAGTCTTGAGTTTACGATATGGAGACATCAGAGCGAGAGTATAGATACTTGTTAGAGAATAAGGGCACTGAATGTGACCATCTTGAGTAGTCATAAGGAAGCCTACCTTCTCGTCGATGACTAGCTCGATGCTGTAGCGTGTGTCTGATTCTTTGATCTAAGGTGCATCGATAGTTCACCTTGAGGATGTTATAGTTTGACTATACCATAACTCGATCTCCTAGCCATTCGAAACATTGAGGTGTTTGTTGGCTATATCATGTTAATTGTAGAAATTGGATCGCACCAAGATGAGGTCTATCAACCTCGATAGAGGAGTAGTCCTATGTTGATCATAAGATTGAGTCCTAAAACCCATGGCTATGGTAGTGTGAAATAATAGAAAGAAGTTTCTATTAGGGATTCACATCAAACTCGAATCGAATGATTCATTCATATGATGGGGGTTAGGTTTGACGAGTTCGCTTTAACTCTAATCCCGTCAGACCTCATGATAGAAAAATTCAATCACACAGGTAGCTGCACTAAGAGGTTCACTATTCGGTTCTGTTGGATTGCCACCATATACTGCTAGGTGTCACTGACGGATTTTAGAAATAATTAAAATTATCTTAATAATCAATGATTCTAATTAGGTGAATCGAAAGAGTTCTCGTCCATCGAAAGATATTTCGATGATGTCAATGATGAAGATCATGACATGTCCCATTATCTTTTGAGAAGTATGTCCCAAAGTCAATCGTCAACCTATTGACAGTTGAGCTACTTTATATTTATAATTAATTTATTAATAAGTAAAATATATTTTTGGCATCTTTTCGTCATAAAGTATTCATCTTCTAACAAACTCTATTATTGTGATGAAGTTCTTAGGACTATTTAGATTCGATAAAGAGAGAATTTATTGATTTGTCCTTAAATTTATTCACGATCAAATGATAGACTGTTAATTAGGATGACAGTATCTATCGAGCATAGATTACTGTATGCCATATAGGTTGGTTGTCCTCTTAACCAAGGAGTGTGGAGACACTGGTATGGCATACAGATGAGATGTATGGGTACATTGTCATTGAACATGACCAACTTCAAAGCATTCTGCTATCGAGAATGTCTCTGATGGGATATAGGTATAAGTATCCCTTAGACCTGAGATCACCTCAATGACTTGCAAGCAACTCATTATGCTTTGGTATCCGATTAACTAAATTTCTAATTCAGTAACGAAAGGCTTCTGGGCATAGTCAAGTATTTGCAAAATCGGTGTGTGATCAAGATGGAATTGACCACTCCAAGAGTTGGAGAAGAATGTATCACTATATTTCAATATAGCAAAACCTTGGCTAGGATAATCTACCAGATGGATTTGATATTTTGAAATATAATGTAGACAACCTGATCAAAGTTGATAGTTAAACTCTGAGGTATCCTGCAAGCATTTTGGTCAAGGGGATGGATTATATGGAAACTATATCCGTATGGGTTCTAAGGATGTTGTTCTACACATTTGACCTATCCGACCATCGGGTACCATTGCTAGATGATCACTTTGATTGGTATAGAAATCTATTTCTATGCTATGGGCTTAGGTTCAAAGCTATGAGGTCACATACATTAGATCTCACGATCTGATTAGATGGTTGATCAATGATTACGAATCGTTCTAGTGTTAAACAATCAATATGATTGGTATTTAACCTAGTGCAAGTGTTGTAGGAGGATCGATTAGCAATTAGATTGCTAATTAGCTTAATTTGATTAAGCTAAAAGGATAAAATTAAGTTTAATTAAATATGATATAATTAAATTTAGTTCGGACTTGATTGGATCAAGTCTAATTGGCTTATTGGATAAGCCAAGTGCAAGGAAGAACTAGTCCTAGTTCAATTAGGACTTGGGTCAACCCAATTTCTAATCTGATTAAAAATTAAATTAGAATTTAATTTAATTTAATTTAGTTTAATTAAGTTTTTAATTAGATTAAAACTTATTTTAATTAGATTAAATAAATTTTAATTTTATTTGGTCTAAAGATCAAGTTGGACCAAGTCGAATTGGAAGTCCTAGTGAGGCTAGGACTTGTATCAACCCAATCTCTAATTGAATTAAAAATTAAATTAAAATTAAATTTAATATAATTAAGGTCTTGGATTGAATAAGATCTATTCTAATTGGATTAAAATAAATCTAATTTAATTTAGTTAAAAGATCTTATTTGACCAAGTCAAAATAGAAGTCCTAGTGTGACTAGGACTCCCTAACCTTGCGCCACCTTAGCCCATGCCCCCCACACCAACTTTTCTTTATTTTGTGCATGAGATCTCCTCTCCCTGATGTTCATGCACATCTCTCTCTCCCTCCTTTTCTCATAAGGCAATTTGTTGGAAGACCAAGTCAAAAGGAGAGTTAGTTTTGGTTTAGGATTCTATGAGATAGAATCCTTGTTGACGAAAACTTCTCTCCCTTGTGTGCCGCCCCCTCTCCTATTTTTTCTCCACCATTTTCATGGTGAGAAAGGATAATTTTATATATTCTCACTTTCTAAATTCACCGAAAAATTAGAGGAGGGGCGCCCAAGAGTTGGGCACCCCAACCATCTGCCAAATCTAGTCCTGCCTTATCTAGTTTCTAATGTAGAGAAGGACTCTTCTTTTTTTATAAATTTTAGATGAATTTTGGCCTGATTTTTTTTTGGAATATAGAGATTTGGGAGATATTTGGGGTGTGTAAAAATCAGAGGAATAAGGTCCTTGGGCATGAGGATTTCATAGGCACCAAACTAGGTGTCTAGGTAAGAGAAAAGAGAAGAAGAAGAGGATCTTCTTCTAGGGCTATTTTATTCTTCATCTCTCCTCCTTCTTTTGAGTTTTCTCTAAGAGATTCTTAGATCAAAAAACTCTTCTCTTCCTTCTCATATTTTGAAGAATCCATATTTTGAAGAAGGGAGTGTTGGATCAATCGTCGAAGAAGGATCAGCACGCTACTAGCATGCTGTGCTAATTTTCTACATCGAATTTCAGATCAGAGTTCGTAGGCTCGTGTAGACGACTCCTAGAGGTCAGATGAGTGTGTGGCACATGACTTCATCCTCAAGCTTGGATCAGCAAGTTAGAATGTCTAACTTGCACCGGTAATAGATTTGATCTATTAATTTCATACCTACATTAGATGTAGTGTAGATCTAGATTGATGTGATCAACCTTTTCTTCTCCTTTATATTTTTAATTTTTGATTTAATATCATATCTTGATTATATAATAGATCTGAGATCTAGATATTTATATATTTATTTAAATAAATATTTAATTTATTTAAGTCTTTCACTGTCTGATCTTGAAAAGTTTCAAATCTACCCGTGAAATCCTAAATCTAGTTCCTTCAATTGGTATCAAAGCCTAGATTCTTATTACATAATTTTTGTGCATGTTTAGATTATTTCTTAAATTAGATTTAATTTATAATCTTATTATTAAATATAAAATTAAAAATCTAGATCTCTTGAACTATTATAAGCTTGTCCTATTGTAAGGTTTACCCCTTACAGTGAAAGGATTGTCCTAGTTCGTGATGATTTGCTCCTAATCATAAATTTATCAGATTTAATCTAATTTTATTTATTATTTAATATATTTAAAATAGTTTTATATCTAAAAATAAAGTTTTTAGATTGCATGGACTGCTATAAGGTCATCCTACTGTAAGGTTTACCCCTTATAGTGAAAAGGTTGTCCTAGTACGTGCTGATCTAAAATATTGATCATAAAATTTTAGATTAGATCTAAGAAATTTTATGATCTAATTAAAAATATTTTAATCTATTTTTAATCATCATAAATATGTTAGATTTGATCTAAGTTGATTTATGATTGATTGGTATTAAAACTATTTCAAATACATGAATCTGTTTAGATTAGATCTAAAGTAGTTTCATATTTATTTTATTTATATATTAATTATAAATCAAACATACAACTTGATTGATAGAACCCTATTGTAAAAATATTTTATAAAAATAAAAATTATTTTTGAAAAGCCAAACCCCAACCCTCAGCCCAAAACTTAATTAAGAATTAAGAAGTTGTTTGATTAGATTCTAGGATTGTAAATTGAAGATCCTATGATACGAACCATAACACATTGGGATAATGGGTTAGTAGGGATTAGGTTCATTAATTGGGTTAGACCTAAGGTTAGATTAAAGAATGGACTGAATTAGAGAATTAACTAAATCTAATCAATTATTTTCTTAGATTAGGTCAAGGATTCTATAGATCAATTATAATAGTTGTAGTTGGTCAAGTCTATGACTTTAACGAGAACCAAATAGACTTGATTCTTGGCTAAGAGGTATAGCTCAAACTATTAGGTTGATCTAATTAAGACTAATTAAATCAGTTGGTGTCTAAGGTAAGTTTGGCACATACGATCGATGGTTTTTAATTGGCAGCCCGCTTACCTGGACATTTTCAATGGTGTCTAAGGCAAGCTTTGGCAGATCCTTCCACTGATCTCACTTACCTGGCCTTCTTGATGAGATTGAGTTTTGATCATATCACTTGATAATTTGAGTTAACCCATATTAGGTAGATAAATCAGTGTGACTGATTTAGGTGCTCCTAGACTAGCCTGTTAGTGGTCTCCCTTAAGCTGACTTGATGAACCCAATGAGAGGATCATGATAAGCTGGTTAATCTGACCTTTTCTCTAAATCAAATTAACTAAATTTTCTAAAATTATTAGATCCTTAAAATGAAATAGTTATAGTAATAACTAGATCATAGCCTTCCATTAAGTGGATGATAATGGGTCTATTAGTTAGATAATCATTGGAGGCCCATAGGCCTGGTGCTTATCCACTAATGAAATTATCATTTATAATATGATTTCTTGACCGCGTCTCTCTAAATGGTGGTCAAACTAACCAACCATAGTTGGGCTTAATCATTCATTAATTAGATGGACCAAGTATGATCATGTTAATGGTTGGACTTAAACGGAACTTTCAATGGAGGCCTTAGCCTGCTGAAAAGATACCTGGGCTAAAATTAAATTACTAAAAATTATTTAAAAAAATAATTGATTATGAATCTATCCTTAGATGTACATAGATTGACCAACCATAGTTTGGCTTGTGTGTAGTCTATGTGGATTCTAGTACCCACTAAGAAATTAAGATAATTTCTTGAATTGGAGGTAGAGGCTACCAATTCGAATAAAATAGTGGAAGAAACCTTTTGATTAAAGTCCAAATCTTTAGGTTTAATGAATCAATTACTAATTAGGCTTTTGGTTCTCTTTTATGTAGTTAAACCGTAACCACAATTGTTCCATTCACTGTTAGATAGTGATTAACTTATGGGACCCAACTTCGATAATAAGTATCGAAAGTTGAATGTTGTTTAGCAGCCCAAAGTGGTTCGTGTTGGGGCCTCTATGCCTAATTTAAACATAAGGTCTAAGAATAACCTAGATCAGGTAGAGTGCTTTCATTATAAGAAGCAGGGGTATTGAAAGAGGAACTGTCCTAAGTATCGTGATTTCCATGATCCTAACAGGCTGAATAAGAGAGATGAGCAAGTAGTTGCTAATCAAGGATGTTATATGATAACACTTTGTAATTTCTCTATTTGTGATACTTCTACTTGGGTATTGGATACCGAAAGTCCAGTCCATATTTGCAATACATTGCAAGAACTTCAAATTAGTAGAAGATTTGAGAATAATGAGTGATTCCTGAATGTTGGAGATGGAAGGTCTGTTCCAGTTCTAGCCATGAAAATAGTTCAACTTATTCTCAAAACTAATATCATTTTTTAAAATGAATGTCATTATTGTCCTTCCTTTCTGATGAATATAATCTCTATTAGCCTTTTGGCCAAGGATGGTTATCATTTTTCTATAAAGGAAGATTATTGTGACATCATTATGAATGATGTTATAATAATACAAGGATAATAAAGAAATGGTATTTATATTTTATCATAGCTTATGAGTGTAATGTACACTTCTAGAAAATACCCTATATTAGATAATGTCTCTCATATCTACCTATGGCACTGTAGGCTAGGTCACATTAACAAGAACAAGATAAACATGTTGATCTAAGAGAAAATCCTCGAAGTCAATGATTGTGAATCACCTCTGACCTATGAGTCCTGTCTTCTTGGAAAAATGATCAAGTCATCTTTTATTGGAAAGGATGAAAGAGCTACTGAGTTCTTAGGTCTAGTACATACTGATGTATGTGGACCAATGAGCACATGTACCAGAGGTTGATATTTCTACCTCATAACTTTCACAGATGATCTATCCAGGTACGGATATATTTATCTGATGAAGCATAAGTAGGATTCATTTGAAATGTTCAAAAGATTCTAAAGTGAAGTAGAAAAATAAACTGAAAAGAATATTAAAACTCTTCGATCGGATCGAGGAGGTGAATATCTATCCAGTGAATGCTTGACATATCTAGGAGAGAATGAGATTCTCTCACAGTGGACTCCTCCTGGGACACAACATAATAATGTATCGAAAAGGAGAAATTGAATCTTATTGGTCATGGTTCAATCCATGATGGGTTTTACTAGTCTGCCTATTTTGTTTTAGGGTTATGCTCTTGAGACTGCATGTTATATATTGAACAATGTACCGAGTAAATCTATTGCAAAGACTTCATATGAGATATGGACTGGGCGTAGGCCTACACTCTCACACCTACGGATTTGGCATTGTCCGACCTATGTCAAATGTTTGTACATAGATAAGCTTAGACCCTGGTCTGATAAGTGTGTGTTTATAGGGTATCCCAAAGAAAGTAAGGGTTACTATTCCTACCATGTTGAAGAACAATAGGTGTTCGTCAGCCTTAAGGCAATCTTTTGTGAAAAGAAGTTCCTTGGTGAAGGAACTGTTGCCTCTAAGGTTGAACTTGAGAAAGTTCAGTAGGTAGAAAAATTGACACCTGTAGCTGAACTAAAATTGGATTCGATTAGATCAAATCTAAAGTCCAATGTGCCTGCACCATTAAGACAATCCTGTAGAGTACCGCATCAGTCGGATAGATACTATAATTTCTTGATTCAGGATGGTGATCCCATCGAACTCAATGAGAACGATGAAAATTTGATCACCTACATGGATGCTATACAGAGATCTAATTTTGAGAGATGGCTTGAGGCCATGAAATTCAAAATGGAGTCCATGAAGGTCAACGATGTGTGGACATTGGTTTGAAAGGAATATGCCCTTAAGCCAATCAATTTTTGGACTATTCTTTATCTTCTAAACTCATGTAATGATATTTTAAAATTAATAAAGATATTATTTCATCATATGTAGTGTCTTATTATTTATTTAAGATTATGATGAACCTCATAAATTAAGGCTATGGTTTTAGGATTATGATAAGATCATACCAGTGAGATCTAAAATCTTAAAACCCTAATTTAAACATTTTTGATCGATGGAACATGGAGTTGGAGATCAATATTTTTGGTAAGACTAGCACATCTTTTGTATGCTCAATTGAGAGGGTGATTGATCTTATAATCACTTGTGTATGACACTAATACAAAAATGTGGGTGCTCATTAGAGAATGAGTTCACTGAATTGATCCAAGTTGAGAATATCTAATGGAGTCTTATCTACATGTCAATAGATGGTTCTTATAATGGAATTGTGCATATAATCCTTTGACCTGAAACTACCATAGAATCTTGTATATATGAATCCATATTTTGGTTCATACTCATTCATGACTCAGTCATGTACGGGATGATCTGGATATGATAGATTATATATATGAAGGTTGTGAGTAAGTTAACATGGAATCAATTACTCCTGGTAAGAGGAAATAACATCCTACTTGATTCAAATAAATGATGATTTAGGAAGCTTTGATCAAAGCATGATGAAAATTAGAAATGATTTCTAATGTTTCATTAAATGAATTATTATCATAAGATTGAAAGAGAAATGAATATGATATTGGGATTGACATATTTTCATTCCCAGAGTCATATTCGGGATGTAGGGAGATCGAAGGATCTAGTTGCATGATAACTTTCCATTGAAGGGTATTTTTGATATTTTTATCAAAATTTCACATCTTTCGGGAAGTCACGATATATTGCTAGACATCAATCATGTCTAGTGGGTTTGATCAAATTAAAATTTTAATTTGATCATTAAAGTAGAAAGTGTTCTAAATTAAGTCAAATTGGGTTGGCTAGTTTTGACCTAAATCAGTTTGGATAAGTTCTAACCAGATTAGGTCAAATCACACCCAGACCCACTACTGGTTAGATATGAAATCCAATGGATCACACATAAAGAGAATTGATTAAAGGTTCTAATTGGATTAGACCATGTTTGCAAGATGAACATGCTAGCACATGTAGCAAATCCTAGCACCTAGATTCGAATTGGATTCAAATTGGCTTCCAATTTAGGCAAATTAATGTCCGATTTGAGCCAAATAAGATTTGATCTTGAATTAGATTAACCTAGACTGATTGAGCTTCAGTTAGGGTGCCACATACTAGAATCCCACATGCCAGAGGTCTCTCTTTTGTGCGTGGAAAGTCTTTCATGTGCAAAGAGTTTTTTGGTGTATGGGATTTAGTTGGCGCCTACCTTCTTTGACTTTTTTTATTTTTATTTCATATAAATTTTTCAAATGGGTGTGGACATCAGATATGGGGTGCAGAAGAGTCCTTCTATAGATTAAATACTCCATTATTTTTTTGAGAAGGGACTCTTTGTCACCTAGGATTCCTTGCCACCCAAGACTCCTTGCTACCCTCTCATCCTTGATGCCTCTTGGACCAAGTCAAAGTCCCTTGGGACTTTGACTATTCAAAGATCATCTCCATGCCATCTTTGCTGAATACTTCAAGGCCATTGGAAGGCCTTCTTATCTGATCTAATGGTTATATCAGGGTGGCACCAAAAATGAAAGCTTGCGACTCTTCATAAATAACTAACGTAGAATTAGTCCAAGAGTCCTTCTGCTTTAAGGCACCTCTTAGACTATGTCTACATGATGTTATTATTTGATTAGGCATGAGATAGGTTGAAGAGACATGAGATAATTATATGAAAAGGGTGCGAGAAAATGAGTTGGCACCCTTACGTACATTATAAATAAGGGTGCACACCAAGAGTCCGAAGGTTGTGAAAATTATCTTTCTTTCTTACAAGTATTTTCTATTGTCCAATTTTTTTTTCTTCCTTCTCTTGTCCAGATCTTATCCTTATAAGGATTAGAAGTCATCTTATGACAAAGTGATTAGGAAGAAAAATTAAGAAGACAAAGAAAAAGAAAGATAGGTAAGGAGAGGCAAGGAAGGTGACATAAAGGCTAAGGAAGGTCTTTCCCATTTAATAAAATTTTTATTATTAAAATTTTAATTATATAAATCAGAGGTGATGGTGTCTTGATCAAATCTTTGTGTGGATCAATGTTGGAGGGTGAACACATGGGCTCCTGGTGGAACCCATAACGGACTGCTGCCTACAATTAGGGATAATTTAGGGTTTAGCGATAAGAGGTATGTTCTAATACTTTCTTTTATATTATAAATGCATGTTATATGATTTAATTGCTTATAAGGTGGTTCTAGGGTTTGGGTTTGGTTGGTATGATTTCATAATTTTGCTTTGAAATCCATGCTTTTGCCCTATACACCAATCCTATCAGTGGTATCAAGGCAAGCCTTATTAGGTTAAATCATATAATGCTTTTCTTATAATATAATGGCACAAATGAAAAGTATGAAATAATTTTTATTAGCATGTTATTTATAAGATGAGATCATATTTTTATTTATCATAATAAGATTATGATGTATATATTATTTTGTAAAGGTTGTCTTGACATAGTGGAAAGTATCCACTATGTAATGATGGTTGTACTAGAATAATTATACATGTTATTATATATTTTATCATAGTTGATGCTTTTATGCATTTAGTTTGATTTAAAATGTGCATTGAGACCATTTAAATCCTTTTTTAAAATTATATTAAGTTGTAGTGTAATTAATCTATAGCTGAATCAGTCGGGATGTCTAATTGATCAATTGGTGTCTAGGATAAATGGTTCATGATTGGTAAAGAGAACATAGTTTTTTAATTGATTCCACTGTCTGACTTGACCAATTTATTGGTGTCTAAAAAAAGCAATGGGGGAACTCTCACTTCTCTTCCACTTACTTGGCCGATTTGATTAATTTAATTCTAGATTGAAATGCTTAGTATTATATTCACTACATTAAGGCCTTTCTTCATACTAGGTTTTTATTATATCCAGAACCATATTAGTTTTGTTGTGTAATCATAAGATCTATCATGGGGAATGATATAATATTAATCTAGTGCATTGAGATGCTTACAGCATTTTGAATATACTGCTTTATTGTGTAACCACAAAAGAAGTTATATTTCATTTTGGCTGTATAGAAATGAAGGATTCTATTTAAACTAAAACATTAAAGTTTCTTATACTAACAAAAGGCTATTAATGTTTTAGAGGCAAAATTTTTTTTTGAGAGTTGCATAAAATGCAATTGGAAAGAGTTTCTTACCTTTGAACTTATAACAGGTTTGTTGCGCAACCACAAGACCTTTTATAAGAAATTAAGATCTAATTCTCACTAAGAAAATCATTTAGAGGGTTATGATGTTTTGATTAAATAGTGGGAGACATAATTAAATTAAAATCCTAATTTAATTATGTTTGTCATCATGAGTTGTTTGCTTATGTATTGTTCTTTATTATGTAGATTAAATGGCTTCTTCACTTTCATTGCGTTCAATTTTGGATTCAAATAAATTGATTGGTCAAAATTATGTGGACTGGCTGAGAAACCTAAAAATAGTACTTAGTCAAGAAAAACTCTTCTATATTCTTAATGTCCCTAATCCTAAATCATTAGGGAATGATACCACAGATGAAGATAAGTCCACATACAAGATGTGGCAAAATAATTTTCTTACCGTCAAATGCATCATACTTGCCTCTATGAGTAATGAATTACAGAGACAGCATGATGACATGGATACTCAGTTCATATTGCTCAATCTAAAAAAGCTTTATAGAGAGCATAGTAGAACTGCTAGATATGGGATATCTAAGTAATTATTTCATACAAGAATGACAGAAGGAACATCCGTACAAAATCATATTTTGATGGTAATTGACCAAATCACTCGATTAAGTCAATTAGATTTTGTTATGGATGGAGAGTTAAGTCAGGATTTGATCCTGCAATCACTCCCTAAATTATTTTCTTAGTTTATTGTAAACTATTATATGAACAAACTAAATTCTTCCTTGCCTGAGTTATTAAATATGCTCAAGACAGCAGAAAGCCGTATGAAGAAGGATAAGACTCCTCTTCTTCTTGTGGATGGGATCTCCAAGAAAAAGGTAGGCAAAAAGCGTTCAAAGAAAAGGTTGAACCCTAAAGGTGGTATAAATAAGAAAAAAAAGAAGAAGAAGATCTTCAGACAGATGATCTATTTTCATCATGGCAAAATAGGTCATTGGAAAAGGAATTGCAAGGCTTACCTTGCAACCATGATGTTTGGTGCAAATAATGCACCAAAAGGTATGTATGAGATGCATACTATATTATCATTAAATTCTTTCATTTTAAATTCTTGGATATTAGATATCGGCCGTGGTTTTCATATCTGCAAATCTTTGCAGGGACTGTAGAAAATTAAGAGTTTGAAGAAAGGTGACTTCAAGCTCTATGGCGCTGGAGGAGAGTCTATCCAAGCAGAAGCTGTAGGGACTTATATATTGAAGTTACCTTATGGGAAGATCTTAGAGCTTACAAATTATTATTATATGCCTAAGATCATTAGAAATATTATATCTATAACCTTGTTATTAAAATAAGGTTATAGTCTTAATGTAACTAGCAAAGATTGCTCGATCAAATATTCTAATGAAAATATTTATTTTGGCATATTTAGCAATGGTTTGTTGACTCTATGTTTGGATGACAATATATTTCATATTGATAAAAATAGAAAACGTAAGAGAGATGACATAAATAATACTTTACTTTGGCATTGTCGATTAGGTCATATTAATGAGACAAGGATTAATAAGTTATACAAAGAAAAGTTCTTTGGTCTTTTTGATTATGAATTATTAGGAACTTATGAATCATGTCTCATGGATAAAATGACTAAGACTCCATTTAGTGGATATGGAGAAAGGACAAAAGAATTATTAGGACTTCTACATATGGATGTATGTGGTCCTATGACAACTCAAGCCAGAGGAGGATACTCTTATTTTATAACTTTTACTGATGATTTATCTAGGTTTGGATATGTGTATCTTATGAAACACAAATCAAAAGCCTTTGTTAAATTTTAAGAGTATCAAAGTATAGTCGAAAAATAAATTGGACAATATATAAAAATCCTTCGATCTGATCAGAAAGGAGAATACTTATCTAGTGAGTTTCTAGACTATCTTAAAGTAAAAGAAATTCTCTCTGAATGGACACCTCCTTATACACCTCAATTAAATGGTGTAGTTGAAAGGAAAAATCGTATCTTATTAGATATGGTACGGTCCATGATGTGCTTTGCTGAATTACCTATTTTCTTCTGGGATCATACAATGGAGATCGTAATTTATATCTTGAATAGAGTACCTTCTAAATCTATATCTAGTACTCCATATGAGATATGGAGAAGTAAGAAACCCAATCTTAAGTAATTTAAGATATGGGATTGTCCAGCATATGTCAAAAGAAATTTTGGATATAAACTTGATGCTAGATCAGACAAATGTCAATTTATAGGATATCCTAAAAATAGTATAGGATATTTATTCTACCACCCTACTGAACAAAAGGTATTTATAAGTAGGCATGCCACTTTCATGGAAAAAAAAATATTCTAGAAAAGGAAAATGGCAGAAATATTGAACTTAGTGAAGTTCAAGAAAAACAAATAGAAATTTCTTAACCAAATAATCACATAAAAGAATCAGAACACATTACACCTATCCATAGGTTTGAAAGAGTATGACATACACCTATGAGGTACGGGTTCATTATTTAGAACAATGAAGCCCAAGTCATTGAGAATGATGAACCTCTGACTTATACAGAAGCAGTCAAAAGTAAGGACTCTTACAAATGGCTGGCTGCCATGCAATCCAAAATGGAATCCATGCACACTAACAAAGTATGAACTTTGGTGGATGCACCAGAGGATATAAATCCTATTGGATGCAAATAGATTTTTAAAAAAAAGATTGGAGCAGATGGTCAAATTGAAACTTATAAGACCAGATTGATGGCTAAATGTTTTAGGCAAAAATAGGAGATTGATTATGATGAACCATATGTGTACAAGAAAATTAGTTGGAGAACCAAAGTTTTCTTAGTTCTATATGTAGATGACATACTCCTCATTGGGAATGTTATCTCAATGTTGCAATCAGTCGAATTATGGCTATCAAATAAGTTTTCCATGAAAGATTTGGGAGAAGCATCCTATATACTAGGAATAAAGATCTATAGAGATAGATCTAAGAGAATGCTAGGCTTATCCCAATCAGGTACATTGACTTAATACTGAAAAGATTCAGTATAGATGGAAGTAAAAGAGGTTACTTACCCAAGAGTCAAGGCATACATCTCTCTAAAAGGATGTCTCCAAAGACACCTAAAGAGAGAAATAGAATGAATTCTATTCCTTCTGCTTCGGTTGTTGGATCAATAATGTATGCCATGTTATGTACAAGGCCTGATGTTGCTTATGCTTTAGGCATTGCAAGTAGATTTCAATCTGATCCAGGAGAGGATCATTGGAAAGCTGTAAAAAATATTCTTAAGTACTTGAGATGGACTAAAGATATTTTTCTAGTATATGGTGGTTCTGATCTTAAACTAGAAGCATTTTTTGACTCTAGTTTTCAATCAGACCTAGATAATAGCAAATCCATTTTAGGGTATGTCTTTACTCTGAATGGTGCAGTAGTGAGTTGGAAGAGTTCTAAGCAGCTAACTATAGCTGATTCAACTACTAAGGCAGAATATATAGCTGTAAGTGAAGCCGCCAAGGAAGCTATCTGGATGAAGAAGTTCATCACTGAATTGGGTGTTATTCCTAAAATTAAGAATCTAGTACCACTTTATTGTGACAATACTGGAGCTGTAGCTCAACCAAAGGAACCTAGGTCTCATCATAAATCCAAACATATTCTGAGACGCTTCCATATTGTTCGTGAAATTATTGAAAGACAAGATATAGTCATAGAATGAGTTGATACAAAGAACAACATAGTAGACCCATTTACTAAGGCTTTAGCACTGTAATTGTTTGATCGTCACCTTGATTGTATGGGATTAAAATTTAAGGGCAATTGGCTTTAGTGCAAGTAGGAGATTGAAAGGAATATATCCTCAAGCCAATCAATTTTTGGACTATTCTTTATCTTCCAAACTCATGTAATGACATTTTAAAATAAATAAAGATATTATTTCATCATATGCAGTGTCTTATTATTTATTTAAGATTTTGATGAACCCCATAAATTAAGACTATGATTTTAGGATTATGGTGCGATCAAACCAGTAAGATCTAAAACCTTAAAACCCTAATTTAAACATTCTTGATCATTGGAACATTGAGTTGAGGATCGATATTTCCGGTAAGACTAGCACATCTTTTGTATGCTCAATTGAGAAGATGATTGAGCTCACAATCATTTGTGTATGACACTAATATAAAGATGTGGATGCTCATTAGAGAATGAGTTCACTGAATTGATCCAAGTTGAGAATATCTAATGGAGTCTTATCTACATGTCAATAGATGGTTCTCATAATGGAATTGTGCATATAATCCTTTGACCTGAAACTACTATAGAATCTTATATATATGAATCCATATTTTGGTTCATACTCATTCATGACTCAGTCATGTACGGGATGATCTAGATATGGTAGATTATATATATGAATATTGTGAGTAGGTTAACATGGAATCGATCACTCCTGGTAAGAAGAAATAGCATCCTACTTGCTTCAAACAAATGATGATTTAGGAAGACTTTGATCAAAGCATGATGAAAATTAGAAATGATTTCTAATATTTTATTAAATGAATCATCATCATAAGATTGAAAGAGAAATGAATATGATATTGGGATTGACATATTTTCATACCCAGAGTCATATTCAGGATGCAGGGAGATCGAAGGATCTAGTTGCATGGTAATTTTTCATTGAAGGATATTTTTGGTATTTTCATCAAAATTTTACATCTTCTAAAAAGTCACGATACGTTGCTAGATGTCAATCATGTCTTGTGGGTTCGATCAAATTAAAATTTTAATTTGATCATTAAATTAGAAAGTATTCTAAATTAAGTCAAATTAGGTTGGCTAGTTTTGACCTAAATCGATTTGGATAAGTTCTAACTAGATTAGGTCAAATCACACCCAAACCCACTACTGGTTAGATGTGGAACCCAATGGGTCATACACAAAGAGAATTGATTAAAGGGTTAATTGGATTAGACCATGTTTGCAAGATGAACATGCTAGCATATGTAGCAAACCCTAGCACCTAGATTCGAATTGGATTCGAATCGGCTTTTGATTTGGGCTAATTAAGGTCCAATTTGAGCCAAATAAGATTTGATCTTAAATTAAATTAACCTAGACTGATTGGGCTTTAGTTGGGGTGCCACATATCAGAATTTCACATGCCAGAGAGTCTCTCTCTTGTGTGTGGGAAGTCTTTCATGTGCAAAGAGTTTTTTGGCGCATGAGATTTAGTTGGCACCTACCTTCCTTGACTTTTTTTATTTTTATGTCACATAAATTTTTCAAATGGGCATGGACATCCGAAATGGGGTGCAAAAGAGTCCTTCTACAGATTAAATACTCCATTATTTTTTTGAGAAGGGACTCTTTGTCGCCCAGGATTCCTTGCCGCCCAAGACTCCTTGCCGCCCTCTCATCCTTGATGCCTCTTGGACCAAGTCAAAGTCCCTTGGAACATTGACTATTCAAAGATCATCTCCACGCCATCTTTGCTGAATGGGCATCCCACTTCAAGGCCATTGGGTGGCCTTCTTATCTGATCTAATGGTTATATCAGGGTGGCGCCAAAAATGAAAGCTTGCGACTCTTCATAAATAACATACATAGAATTAGTCCAAGAGTCCTTCTGCTTTAAGATATCTCTTAGACTAAGTCTACATGACGTTATTATTTTATTAGGTGTGAGATAGGCTAAAGGGACATGAGATAATTATATGGAAAGGGTGCGAGAAAATGAGTTGGCACCCCTACGTACATTATAAATAATGGTGTGCACCAAGAGTCTGAAGGTTGTGAAAATTATCTTTCTTTCTTACAAGTATTTTCTATTGTTCAATTTTTTTTCTCCCTTCTCTTATCTAGATCTTATCCTTATAAGGATTAGAAGTCATCTTAAGATAAAGAGATTAGGAAGAAAAATTAAGAAGTCAAAGAAAAAGAAAGATAGGTAAGGAGAGGCAAGGAAGGTGACATAAAGGCTAAGGAAGGTCTTACCCATTTAATTAAATTTCTTATTATTAAAATTTTAATTATATAAATCAGTGGTGTTGGTGTCTTGATCAAATCTCTATGTGGATCAATGTTAGAGGGTGAGCACGTGGGCACCTGGTGGAACCCCTGACGGACTGCTGTCGACGATTAGGGATAATTTAGGATTTAGTGATAAGAGGTATGTTCTAATACTATTTTTTATATTATAAATGTATGTTATATGATTTAATTGCTAATAAGATGGTCCTAGGGTTTGGGTTTGGTTTGTATGATTTTATAATTTTGCTTTGAAATCCATGCTTCCACCCTATACACCAATCCTATCATGGTTGACCCATCCGAAGGTGTTAAATCCATTGGGTGTAAATGGATCATCAAAAGGAAGAGAAATGTAGACGAAAAGGTAGAGACATACAAAGCCCGTCTGGTTGCCAAGGGGTATCATCAATGTTATAGTATTGACTATAATGAGACGTTCTCCCCTATGGCAATGCTAAAGTTCATTCGAATTATGCTTGTAATTGCTGTCCATCTGGACTATGAGATTTGGCAGATGGATATGAAGACAGCTTTCCTAAATGCAGAGTCGACCGAAGAGGTGTATATGATACAACTTAAGGAGTTTTCATCCACAGACGAGTCCAAGGTGTGCAGGCTTCAGAGATCCATTTATGGACTGAAGCAGGCATCTCGAAGTTAAAACATGCATTTTGATAAAGTGATCAAAACATATGGTTTCGTTAAGAATAGAGAAGAATCCTGCATTTACAAATGGGCAAATAGTCCAGCAGTGATATTCCTTGTTTTGTATGTGGATGACATTCTCTTAATCGAAAATGATATCCTGACACTGTAGGAAATAAAAGTCTGATTGTCATCACAGTTCTTCATGAAGGATTTGGATGAAGCATCCTACATCCTAAGGATGAAGATCTATAGGGATAGAACTAAAAGGATGCTTGGATTATCTCAGTCCACGTACATAGATTCTATGCCGAAGAGGTTCAGCATGGAGAATTTCAAAAAATGTTATCTTTCGATAGGCCATGGAATTTCTCTCTCTAAGAAGGATTGTCCGACAACTCTTGAAGAGAGAGAGCATATGAGTAGAGTCCCATATGCTTTGGCAATGGGATCTATCATGTACGCCATGACATGTACGAGATCAGATGTGGCATACTCATTAGGAGTAGTGAGTAGATACCAGTCTAACCTTGGAGAAAATCATTAGAAAGTGGTTAAAACCATACTTAATTATTTAAGAAATACTAAGGATCAATGGTTGGTTTATGGTAAGTCAGATCTGAAACTTATGGGATTTATAGACTCTAGCTCTCAATCTGACCATGATGACAGCAGAAGCGTGTCAGGATATATCTTTACTCTGAATGATGGAGCCATCTACTCGAAGAGTTTCAAGCATCATACTGTGATAGACTCTATTTGTGAAGTAGAGTATGTGCCAGCATCAGATGCTGTAAAAAAAATTATGGCTGAGAAAATTTATCACCGAACTTGGAGTAGCACTCTTTTTTGATGGTTCGATCCTGCTCTACTATAATAGCACTAGTGCCATTGCTCAGGCAAAAGAATTGAAGGTACACCAACGAATGAAGCACATTTTGTGCCGCTTTCATCTGATTCGAGAGATCGTGGATCGAGGTGATGTTGACCTTCAGAAGATCAACAAAAAGGAGAACCTGACCGACCCCTTCACTAAAGCCCTGGCAATAAAGGAGTTCAATAACCACAAGTCGAAGATGGGTATTAGATACTGTGTCGAGTAGTTTTAGGATAAGTGGGAGTTGTTGAAAAATGTGTCCCAAAGTCAATCATCAGTCTGCTGATGGTTGAGCTATTTTATATTTATAATTGATTCATTAATAAATAAAATATATTTTGGTATCTTTTCATCATAAAGTATTCAGCTTCCAATGAACTCCATTATTGTGAAGAAGTTCTTAGGACTATTTAGATTTGACAAAGAGAGAAATTATCGATTAGTTCTTAAATTTGTTCATGACCAAATGATAGGCTGTTAATTAGGATGATTGCTTCTATCGAGCATAGATCGTTGTATGCCATATAGGTTGGTTGTCCTCTTAACCAAGGAGTGTGAAAATACTGGTATGTCATACAGATGAGATGTATGGATACATCATCGTTGAATGTGACCAACTTCAGAGCATTCTACTGTGGAGAATGTCTCTAATGGGATATAGGTATAAGTGTCCCTTAGACCTGAGATTACCTCACTGACTTGCAAGCAACTCATTGTGCTTTGGTACCAGACTAACTAAATTTCTAATTCAGTAATGAAAGGCTTTTGAGCACAGTCAAGTACTTATGAAGTTGGTGTGTGATGAAGATGGAATTAATCACTCCAAGAGTTGGAGAAGAATGTATCACTGTATTTTAATATAGCAAAACCTTGGCTAGGATAATCCATCAGATGGATTTGATATTTTGAAATACAATGTGAAGAACCTAATCAAAGTTGATAGTTGAACTCTAAGGTGTCTTACAAGCATTTTGGTCAAGGGGATGAATTATATGGAAACTATATCCGCATGGGTTCTAAGGATGTTGTTCTACACATTCGACCTATCCGACCGTCGGGTATCATTGCTAGATAGTCACTTTGATTGGTATAAAAATTTATTTTTATGCTACCAACTTAGGTTTGGATCTATGAGGTCACACATATTAGAGCTCATGATCTGATCGGATGGTTGATCAACGATTAAGAATCGTTCTAGGGTTAAACAATCAATACGATTGGTGTTTAACCTAGTATAAGTGTTGCAGGAGGATCGATTAGCCATTAGATTGCTAATTGACTTAATTTGATTAAGACAGAAGACTAAAATTAAGTTTAATTAAATATAATTTAATTAGATTTAGTTTAGATTTGATTGGATCAAGTCCAATTGGTTTATTGGATAAGCCAAGTGCAAGAAAGAACTAGTCCTAGTTCAATTAGGACTTAGGTCAACCCAATTTCTAATTTGATTAAAAATTAAATTAGAATTAAATCTAATTTAATTATATTCTTAATTGTATTAAGATCTATTTTAATTGGGTTAAATAAATTCTAATTTTATTTGGTCTAAAGATCAAGTTGGACCAAGTCGAATTGGAAGTCCTAGTGAGACTAGGACTTGTATCAACCCAATCTCTAATTTAATTAAAAATTAAATCAAAATTAAATTAAATTAAATTAAATTTAATTAAGTATTGGTTGTACTAAGACCTATTCTAATTGGGTTAAAATAAATCTGATTTATTTTGGTTAAAAGACCTTGTTTGACCAAGTTAAAATAGGTGTCCTAGTGTGATTAGGACTCCCTAACCTTGCGCCACCTTAGCCCACGCCCCCCACATCCACTTTTCTTTATTTTGTGTGTGAGATCTCCTCTCCCTGATGTTCACACACACCCCTTCCTCTCTTCTTTTCTCATAAGGTAATTTGTTGGAAGACCAAGTCAAAAGGAGAGTTAGTTTTGCTTTAGGATTCTTTGAGATTGAATCCTTGTTGACCAAAACTTCTCTCCCTTGTGTGCCACCCACTCTCCTATTTTTTCTCCACTATTTTTATGGTGAGAAAGGAGAATTTTATGCATTCTCCCTTGCTAGATTTATAAAAAAATCTGAGGAGGGGCGCCCAACTCTTGGGTGCCCCAACCACTTGCCAAATCTAGTCCTGCCTTGTCTAGTTTTTGACCTAGACAAGGACTCTTCTTTTTCTATAAATTTTGGATAAATTTTATTCTATTTTTTTTATAAAATTTAGAGATTTGGGATATATTTAAGGTGTGCAAAAATCAAAGAAAGAGGGTCCTTGGGCATGGGGGTTCCATAGGCACCGAACTAGGTGTTTAGGTGAGAGAAAAGAGAAGAAGAAGAGGGTCTTCTTCTAGGACTGTTTTATTCTTCATCTCTCCTTCTTCTTTTGAGTTTCTCTAAAGGAGTCTCTGATCAAAAAACTCTTTTCTTTCTTCTCATATTTGGAGAGTTCATATTATGAAGAAGAAAGTGTCGGATCGACCGTTGAAGAAGGATCGGCACGGTACTAGCATGCCGTGTTGATTTCCTGCATCGGACTTCAGAAAAGAGTTCATAGACTCATGTGGATGACTCCTAAAGACCGAACATATGTGCAGCTCATGACTTCATCCTCAAGTCTGGATTAGCAGGTTAGAATATCTAACTTGCATAGATAATAAATCTGATCTATTAATTTAATACCTACATTCGATGTAGTGTAGATCTAGGTTGATGTGATCAACCTTTCCTTCTCTTTTATATTTTTAATTTTTAATTTAATATCATACCTTGATCATGTAATAGATCTAAGATCTAGGTATTTATATATTTATTTAAATAAATATTTAATTTATTTAAGTCTTTTGCTGTCTGATCCTGAAAAAGTTTCAAGGTCTATCTGCGAAACCCTAGATCTAGTTCCTTCATTATCATATAGAACTGAACCTAACTGAGTCACACAAATAAGAATTTAAATTTACATATCGTGAATTGAGCTATCCAAGTTTGATTGATTTAGATTAGATCCAATTAGGTTCAAAAAAATCATGCTAAAATATGATTGAGCCTAACATTCTCCTTCTATAGTCTTTCTGGATCGTCTCAACTAAGCCAAATTAGATTTGGCTCACCCAGGAGCCTTGTATAGGTTTGTCCTAGTTTGACTAAAACTTGTTCAGATTAGAAAAGTTTTATTCTAACCTAATTTAGGCTTGTCCTAATCCATCGGATGGAAACAGGACAAGACCTGCTAATTTATGGAACTGTTTGGATAAGGCTTATCCAAAATCTCTATAGGAATTTATCTTGATCTAATTGGATCTTGTCCTAGCCTAATCAAAACTTATCCTAAATCCCATATGATGGGAACAAGACATGGGTTGTCTTTGCCATATTAGGTCCTAAAATCATGGGATGAAATTTGGATAAGTCTCTCCTGAAAATTCTAGATGGATTTTTCTTGATCTAATTGGACCGAGTCCTAGTCAGATCAAGACTTGTTCTAACTTGATTAGGATTTGACATAAATCCATTGGATGGGACTTAAAAAAATTTTATCTTAATTCCATAAGATGGGAACAGGACAAGGGTCAAATATTGACCCAATATGCAGGAAAGAGGAGATATGGCATGCGCCTCCTAGAATTTATTTGAGGGCGGACATCCATATGTGATTTATGTGGAGTTTATGAGCGCACTCCCCTTTGTGGCATGCACATCTGATGGATAAGAGAAGGTGCCAATTCAAATTTGATTTGACTGGTCAAAGCATTTGAATTTGATTCAAATATCTTGGGAGATAAGAGTTTGCGCCATCTACTCACCTTATCCTTTATTCCATGGCATATTTCTGAGTTTTATGTGACAAAATATAGAAAAAATATGGTGTGGGATGTGGAGATCATGGAGGAGTCCTTCTACAAGTTAAATTTTGACCTGTTCAAAGTTATATGCAAAGGGACTCTTGACTAGGTCTATAAATAGGGCCCTGCGAAGCTGTTATGCATCGCGATTTCTCTATGGCGAAGCCCTACCAAAATATTCATCTCTACATCTTCCTTATCTGATCCTCTCCCTCTTCTTCATGCCTAAGTGCTGGGCAAAACCTGAAAGCAAAGATCAAGTCTCATTGGTGCGAAGATCAGTGAGAGATGATGATGTTCGTGAGATGAACGTGCAGCCTTCGAAGTTTATTTTGAAGGTTCTACGGGAAGACATCAGATCTGATCTTTGGAGATTAGATCTATAAGGAGGAGACTTCTAGATCTAATCCAAGTGGATACTAGCAGAGGCTAGGTGCATGCGTGGCTCAATCAGAATCTCGGATCAGTCATCAAATCATCACAATGAGTAAACAATTTATCCGATCAGGTGATAATTATTATTATTATTATTATTATTTTTATTTTACTTTTAATTTTAGATCAATATAATTAGATTTGATAACTCTCAAATCTGATCAGATCATAAATTTTTTTTTAAAATTATTCCACTATAAATCTGATCCGATCAGATGCATCCTGCAGTAGAAAAATCCATTTTTTCTTCATCATCAACCTGATCATATTAGAAAAAATTGCCCACTTTTAAAAAATAAAAAGAAAAAGGGCACTTCTAAGGGTGGATCGACCAATGTAAGTGGTGCTCTATCATCTGAAGATAGTGGAGAGGATATATTGGTAGTATCAGATAAAGTAATAGAGTTGGACAATCATTGAACACTGGATTCAGCATATTCCCACCATTACACTGCACATCGGGAGTGGTTCTCATCTTATGAAAGATCTAATAGAGGAAGTGTAAATTTTAGAGATGATTATCCATGTAAAGTTGCTAGTGTTGGCAGTAAGAGTGAGAATGTATGATGAAGTCATACGGACACTCATTAATGTGAAGCATGTGCCAGAACTGAAGAAGAACCTGATATCCTTAGGTTACTTAGAAGGATAGGGATATGCTTTCAGTTGTCAGTCAAGCAGCAAGTGTTTGAGGATTTTCAAGGGCGTATTGGTGGTGATGAAAGGAAGAAGACTGAGCAATAATCTATATAGGATGGATGGCTCAGTAGTTATAGATAGTGTGGAGGTGTCTATAGCAGCACAAGAGAAGCAGCTAGCCTGCAAGCTATGGCACTATCGTATGGGTCACTTGAGTGATAGGAGGCTTGCAGAGTTGAGTAGAAGAGGTCTGATTCCAATAGTCAGAAAAGAAGGAGATGATCTATGTGAGCCTTGTATCTATGGCAAACAACATAGAGTTTCATTTGCCAGTAGTACCAGTAGAGTAAAGCTATTTTGGAGCTTGTTCACTCAGACGTATGGGGACTAGCATCTATTGCATCTTGAGATGGAGCAAGATATTTTATCATTTTTATAGATGATTTCTTCAAGAAGGCATGGGTCTATTTGATGAGATAAAAATTAGATGTTTTTGCTGAATTTAAAATCTAGGGAGCTAAGGTGGAGAAGGAGACAAGGCAGCTAGTGAAGTGTTTGAAGTATGATAATAGAGGGGAATACACCAGCCTAGCATTTAGAAAATACTATAAAAAAAATAGAATAAAATGCCATTACATAGTGAAGATGACCCCTCAGTAGAATGGTGTCATGGAGAGGATGAATCAGACACTGACAGAGAGGACCAGAAGCTTAAGGCTGTAGGCATCACTATCTAAATCATTTTGGGGTGATGCTCTTATTTGTTCATGTTTTCTTATAAATAGATCTTTCCATAGAAAATTAGATAGAGGACTTTCAGAGGCTATCTGGAGTGGAAAGATTGTGGAGCTTGGCCATCTAAAGGTGTTTAGATGACCTGTATATGCTTTGGTAGAAGAAGCCAATGGAAGCAAGTTGGATCCAAAGTCATAGAAGATGATATTCATCAAATTTTTATGAGGTGTGAAGGATTTCTTGCTATGGGATTCACATTCTCAGAGGTGTGTCATAAGTCAGAATGTGATATTTGATGAGGAAAGCATCGTGTTCAAATTGAATAGTGTAGATGGGGTTGTGAAGACAACACAGGATAGCATGGGACAGCTCTCAGATATAGGTGATTTGCCCTCAACATCAACCTCAGGTCATGTTTAGTTTAAGGTGGACTTAGGCAGGCATGGTGATACATCTTTAGAGGACCAGCATGGAGAGTGATCTATCCTGGGGGAAGTGTAAAGGTAGCCATAGGTAGCAAACTTGTAGGATACCGTAAGGAGAGTGGAACTGCACAAGATGAAGCGCACTGTTTACAAACCGGTGCGATATAGCATTGACGAGACTATTTTTTATACTCTCATTAGTACCAATGGAGATCCAGAGAGCTTTGAGGAGACCATGGAGAGTTCAGATTGGGAGTCATGGATGCAGGTCATGATGGAGAGATGGTGTCTCTCAAAAAAAATTGGACATGGTAGCTGATGGATCTACTAGATGATGCTCGACCCATTGGCTCCAAATGGGTTTTCACCAGAAAAGAGGCACCTTTAGAGTAAGGTGGAGTGAGGTACAAGGCTAGACTAGTAGCTAAAAGTTACTCACAAAGAGAAGAGATTGATTACTCAAAAGTCTTCTTTCTGATTGTCAGACATACGTCTATCAGGGTGCTATTGAGCATAGTTGCTGCTCATGACTTGGAGATGGAGCAAATGGATGTTAAGACAACATTGCTCCATGAAAATTTAGAGGAGAACATATACATGGAGCAGCCATAGGACTTTAGGAAGCCTAGTTCAAAGAGAGAGGTCTATTTATTGAAGAAATCATTGTACGGATTGAAGCAGTATCCTAGATAGTGGTACAAATGGTTTGACACTTATGTAAGAAGTATTGGACTATCCAGGTGCGATCATGATCCATGTGTATATGTGAGGTCTCTGAAAGATGGATCTTGGTTATACTTACTCTTGTATGTAGATGACATACTGATAGCATGCAAAAGTAAGGAAGTAGTGCAGGAGTTGAAGGAAGCTTTATTTTGGAAATTTGAGGTGAAAGACTTGGGGCCTACAAAAAGGATTCTAGGAATGAAAATTATTAGAGATAGACTAAGAGGCTAGTACATCTATCTCAGGGAGGATACATCAAGAAGATCTTAGAGAGATTTAGTATGAAGGATGCTAAACCGATAGAGCTGCCACTTACCGGGCATGTTAGACTCTCTAAGACCATGTCACCATAGATTGAGATGGAGGTTCAAAAGATGAAAAAGGTTCCATATGCTTCTGGTATGGAAAGTATTATGTACTCTACAGTATGTTGTAAGCTAGATTTAGCCCATGCAATGAGTCAAATGAGTAGGTTTATGGCTCAGCCTAGAAAAGAGCACTAGAGAGCACTGAAGGGTATCTTCAGATCCTTGGTAGATTTAGTTAGGGTCGACATCTGCTATGGTCAACAGGAAGGTGCTAAAGAACATCGTAACACGTCCAAGGAGGCTCGAGGGCTAATAGAGGGATTTGTGGATGCAGATTTTGGTGGAGATGTGGACACTCGGCATTCGATTATAGGTTTTATATTCAGCATGTATGGAGGTTCAATCTCATGGAGATCTTGCTTGCAGCCAATTACGGTCTTGTCCACTACTGAAGTGGAGTACATTGGCATCACAGAGGCAGCGAAGGAAGCTCTATGGTTGAAGGGCTTGGCACTGAAAATGGGATTCCAACAGGATGTAGTTAGAATGCATTGTGACAGCTAGAGTACTTTGTTGCTCGCATAGAACTCTATGTATCATGGGAGGATCAAGCACATTGATATCAGATACCACAGAATCAGAGAGCTAGTGGAGGATGGTGAAGTGGAGTTGGAGAAGGTTTACACCAAGAAAAATCCAGTTGATGTGCTCATAAAGGTACTTCCATGGAATAGCTTTTATAATTGCATGGTATTGATGGGGCTGATAGATTTAGCTGAGTTCATAAGACTTGGAAGCATCAAGATGGAGATTATGAGATCAGGTATGGTGCTCTCAAGCTTTTGAAGCAGGTGAAAAGAGAGCAAGAAGTAAATAGAATCAACCATCAAAAAGCTTTGGCGAATGCTTCGAAAGGGCTGGCATGGATCCTGTCAGAAGAGCCAATCCGAGTAGTAGAAGAGCCAGCCCGAGCTAAAGATGAGCCAACTCAAATTTTGAGAGAGCTGGCTCGAGCAGAAGTCTAAAAAGTGTATCAGACTGATACACTGGAAGAGTTGGCTCGATTCCTGTTAGAGTCAGCTCGAGTGGAAGTCGAGCCGGCTCAAATCTTAAGAGAGCCGACTCGAGTAATAGAATAGAAAGTGGTGATTCGGGCTCTCACAGGAGACGTCACCATTGAGCCGACCCGACTACTGATCGAGCTGGCTCGAGCGGTGAACATAATAGAATGTATTTTCTATTTTGGCTTGGATTGGGTTTAATCCTAGGAACTTAGGGCCTTGGTTTGTAAGGTCCTTAGAGGACTAACCTATGGATTGGACTGAGATTTGTCCAATGAATGTGTGCATGAGAGACATGGCTGTACATGGGCTCAGAGAGTGCATCACGTTAGGTTAGCTAGGAGAGTTTTTTATGTTGGATCTTATTTGACATAAGTATATTTACTCTGTACTGAGTTTTGTAAATGAAGCACCGACTCAATACAAGTTTTTTTTTCCTAAAATCTCTCTTCCTCTCTCGTTCTCCCTCTTTTCTCCATGCCCTAAAGTTAGCTAGGGTTTCAACAGAAAGGCCATATCTTTTCTTGGATCCTTGTTGCTATTTTCGCAAGCATCGAGCGCAAGGATTTGGTGCAGATATCAGAGCCACCAGAAGTTAGCAACATAATTTAGATTCAATTTGGATTGAAAAAGTCATATCAGAATAACTCTACTTTAGTTATTTTGTTCCAATTCTTTTGATTTAATCAATTAGTTCTTTTGATGCATTTAGTTTTGGGTCTATAGGATCATACTTGGGTTTATTTTGGATTGAGCCTTATTTGGAAAGAGACCATGATAAAGAAGTAAGCCTGGTCCATGTCATCTTTGGAGCAACCACCCTCCATACACCCAGGAAGGAAATACACATGCCAGCATGTGCCATGCTCAAGGATCCTTATGCCAGGTTGTGCCAGGCATCAAGCACCCACATGGAGTTCCATTTCTTTCGTAGGATTTCTTAAGGGTTCTTGATTTCTTATTTATTTTGTTAAAAGACTAATTTCTTTTCTATGGTTTCATAAAAGATATATATAATATATTATTATATTTGGAAACCATACATAATATTTTATTTTTTTGTTGGGAGGGTTGATTTTTTTCTTGTAAAGGAAATAGGATTCCTAAAGAAATAAGATCCCTAGGGTCTTATATAAACCCATGTATTTTTCATGAATGAGACAATGAATGAATGAAGGAATCACTTTACAATTTCCATAAACACTTGTGTCGGTCGCTCTGAGAGGAAGAGAGTGTGAGATCCAAAATCACCCCATGATGGATGGGTGTGAGGCCCACCTTTTTCTATCTTTTTAATCTTTATTTTTTTGAGATTTAGTATTCCTACGATCCCAATTTGTCTTCACTATCTACCTACATAAGCCTGTTCCACCAAAAAAAGATCTGTCTCCTTCAAGATTTTCATCTATCATACAGAGAGAGAAAGAATGATCTATTATTCTATAGATCAAACATTGACAAGGATCTTCGTTCCTTCTCAATTGATCTTTGATTTTTATTTATTTATTTATTTAGGTCTGATGTTGATAAAGACCCAGTTCTTTATCGATAGATCTGCTTGGTTAAAAGATTAAGAGCCCTAATCAGGATAGTTTCTTAACTACCACGATCCAGATTCTTCTTATCTTTTTTTAGATTTTCTTATGGGCTTAATTCTTGCTATCCTTCATTTCATTTATATTTTTTTATAATTATTCATGAGCATGTTTAATTTTTGCTATCTATTTATTTACTTTATTATTGCTAGTTATTTACTGATCTCTAAAATGATATTCATCAGCATCATTTAGATTGATTGTGCTTTGATTCCGTGTTAATCAGTCATGCCTCCTGAGCAGAGTGTAGGCAACTATACTGTCTATCCTGAGAATAATGTGCCATGGTCGAACATGATTTGTTGTTGACGAACGAAAGAAAGCTTGGTCTTTTCTTTTTTTTAGGCTGTCCCATATCAATTTGGTATCCAAGCCAGATTGCTTAAGACTTTAATTTAAATTCTATAATTTAAATTTCCTACAAGTTAAATTTTTATATTTTAAATTTTGTAATTTACTTTTTAATATTTTTTTTCTTTCTTACTGCATCTTATTCCTACATCCTGGACTTGCATGACCACTAAATCAGGTACTCAGTATCGATGTGCTACTTTTCCACCCAATACCAACATGGATTCCAATACAGCAGCCATCATTAATATCCTAACTGAAAAGTTTGATGACATGAAAGATTTTATCAAAATCTTGAGTGAAAGAATAATAGTACTAAAAAATGCTAGGCAAAGACAACCTGAACCTAAGTCTCCCCAACTACCTATAGGACAGAGAAGAAGGAACCTCGACCTAGATCGATTTATAGCAGCATGCCTCCATCATAACCAGTTCGACCAGGATGAGCATATCCTTAGGAATGTGCAGATCGAAGTCCTAAGTTTTGATGGTTGTCTAAATCTGAGAGAGTACCTAGATTGGGAATTGGGCATGGACCACTATTTTGGATGGTATGAAATGTCTGAAGTAAGGAGAGTTAGGTTTGCTTGGATAAAGTTGGTTAGGCAAGCCCGACTTTATTGGAAAAGTGTTGAACGTCTTCTCAATTTGAGAAGATAAGATCTGATAGAAATCTGGGATGAAATGAAGGAGAAATTTAGAGAAAAATACCTCTCCACCTCCTACCAACAAAGACTTTTAGATCAGTTGCAGAGACTTACTCAAGAAACTAGATCAATCACAGAGTACATCACAAGATTTGATGAGTACCTCATGATATATGGAGTAACCGAAGATAGGATTGTTACCTTATCTAGATTTAGAGCTGAATTACGAGAAGATATCTAGCATGAGCTCTTTTTGTGAGAGGTAACCACGTTAAAACAAGCTTATCAACTTATCCTAGACTTTGAGAGATTTTTTAGGTATTCAGCCATCCATCATCTTGAACCTAGTCGAGTAACCCCTTCTAAATCGAGATCCAATACTATCTAGGCTCCTAGTAATAGACCTCTACCTACAAATCCTATTATGAGAAAAAAACATAAAGAAAAAAGAGTTGTAGGAGAGTTATCTAAGGAAAGTAATTTTCGATCCCACTACTTCAAATGCCATGGTTATGATCATTTTGCTGCACAATGTCCCAATCAATCTTTATTTATGAAAGAATGAGAAGAGAAATCTCTAGAAAATATTAAGAAAATAGTTTATGAAGCTGATCCAGACTTAGTCGAGCAGTTTGAGAGTACTGAGAACATTCTAAGTTTTGTTTCATCAAAGTCAGATCTTAGGCTTGGAGTCGTTAGGTATGTTCTATCATAGACTAAGAAGAGTGAGGACTGGCGTAGGACCTCTATTTTCGATACCTTCATAAAATTTAGTGATAAAATTTATAAGATGATCATTGATAGCGGTAGCTGTATCAACGCCATTTCCACCAACATGGTTAAGCGATTAGGATTAGCTCTTGTAGATCATCCCAGTCCATACCATGTGTCTTAGATAAATTCCTCCTCTATTTTTATCAAACTTAGATGCCATGTTCCCATCCAGCTCCATTCTTATCAGGATCATGTTTGGTGCGATGTCTTATCCATGAAAGTTGGAAGTATCATATTAGGTCGGTCTTGGCTATTTGATCATGATGTTACGATTTATAGCCGAACCAACTCCTGTAGTTTCACTAATAAGTGTAAGAAGATCACGATCAATCCTTCCCCACCTAAGGCTACCAATAGAAAGATAGGCAATGGACCAAAAGAAAACATCAAAAAGAAAAACCTCCATCTGATAGATGCTAAGAAATTAGAGATGACCGTGAGTAAAGGATCACCAGTTTGGATGATTGCTATGAGAGAAGTTCATGAGGACCCTAAGATAGATCATTCCAAGGAAGTAGTCAGCATTCTTAGTAAATTTCATGATGTCTTTTCCGAGGATCTTCAGATCACTTACCACCCATGAGAAACATTCAGCATGCCATTGATTTGGCACCTAGATCTATCCTATCCAATTTGCCCCATTATAGATTGAACCCCACTGAGCATGCCGAGCTATAAAGGCAAGTTAGAGAGCTAATGAAAAATGAATTTATGAGAGAGAGTTTAAGTCTTTTTGCAGTTCCTGCATTATTGACTTCAAAGAAGGATGGAACATGAAGGATATGCATAGATAGTCATGCCATTAACAAGATTACCATCAAGTACCATTTTTTCATTCCTAGGTTAGATGACATGCTAGATATGATGGCCGAAGACACTATTTTCTCTAAGATTGATCTCAAGAGTGGTTACCATCAAGTAAGGATTAGACTGGAAGATGAGTGAAAAACTGCTTTTATGGTGAAAGATGATTTATATGAGTGGATGGTGATGCCATTTGGGTTATCTAATGTCCCTAGTACTTTTATGAGATTGATGACCCAAGTACTATGATCATTTATAGGAGTGTTTGTAGTCGTGTACTTTGATGACATTTTGATCTATAGTCAAATATGGGAGGACCATCTAGATCATCTCTGAAAAGTCTGCCAAGTCCTTAGAATAGAAAGTCTATATGCCAATCCTAAGAAATGTGCTTTTATGATGGACCCTGTCAACTTCTTAGGTTTTATTATTATCCCTGATGGTGTGTCTGCTGACTCTAAAAAGATCAAAGCAATAGTTGAGTGGCTGGTACCCAAGAGTGTGCATGACGTGCGAAGTTTTCATGGATTAGCAACCTTTTATCATAGGTTCATAAAAGAGTTTAGCATCATAGCTGCTCCCATCACCGACTATATTAGAAAGGAAGATTTTGAATGGACTAAGGCAGCTAATAAAGCCTTCCTAAATACTAAAGATAAAATGATCCATGCGCCAGTCCTATGTTTACTTGATTTTTTCAAGACTTTTGAAGTAGCATGCGATGTGTCAAGAGTTGGGATTAGTGGTGTCCTTAGTCAAGAAGATCATCCGGTAGCATATTTTAGCGAGAAACATAATGATTCTAAACTAAAGTATTCTAGCTACGATAAGGAGTTTTATGCTGTAGTCCAAACCCTAAGATACTGGAGACATTACCTATGACCACAGGAATTTGTTTTATACTCAAATCATGAAGCCCTCTGATTTCTGAATTTTCAAAAAAAACTGAATCACAGACATGGTAGGTGGGTCGAGTTTTTGCAAGCCTGTACTTTTATTTTGAAACACTGTGCGGGTGTAGAGAATCGCGTTGCTGATGCCCTGAGTTATCGTCATACTTTGTTGTCCACCGTTAGTGTAGAGGTTGTTGGTTTTGATAAGATTAAAGAAGATTATGAGGAGTATCTAGATTTTGGCAGTATACTTACCATTTTACGAAAAGGACCATCTAGGGAATATAGTGAATATACCCTTCAGGATGGTTACTTATTTAGATGAGCTAGGCTGTGTGTTCCTCGTACATCTTTAAGAGATTTTCTAGTTTGAGAACTACACGCTGGAGGATTAGCTAGACAATTTGGTAGGAATAAAACCATAGAGTTGGTAGAAGTTCAGTTCTTTTAGCCAATCATGAAAAGAGATGTCGCTTGAATTGTTACCCAGTATAGAACGTGTGCCGTAGCCAAGCAAAAAAAATAGAACACTGGCTTATACACACCCTTACTTGTACCAGACTATCCTTAGCAAGATGTTAGCATGGATTTTGTTTTAGGCTTACCTAAGATAGTTAGAAAGCATGATTCAGTTCTAGTGGTTGTAGATAGATTTTCAAAAATGACACATTTTTTGTCCTACTGCCAAACGTCGGATGCTTCGAATGTTGCAAGAATATGCTTTGATGAGATTGTTAAATTGCATGGATTATCCAAAATCATTGTGTTTGATAGGGGATGTTAGATTCATGAGCTACTTTTGGAAAACCCTATGACACCTTCTAGGCACAAAATTGAAATTTTCTTCTACCTTTCACCTACAAACAGATGGTCAGACTGAAGTGGTCAATAGTAGTCTTGAAAATTTATTACGTTGCTTGATTATGGAACATATGGGTAATTGGGATCTTTTATTGCCCTGAGCTGAATTTGCATATAATAGCTCTATTAATAGGTCCATCAGCATGAGTCTCTTTAAAGTACTTCATAGATATCAACTTATAAAACCAATAGACCTTATCCCACTGCCCATGCATGCTGGAATTTTTGAATCTATAGAGTCATTTATACAGCATGTCAAGAGTTTACATAAAGAGATCAGTAAAAAAGTTAATATTAGTAATAAAGTTTATAAATAGAATGTAGATTCTCATCGACGTGCTCAAGAGTTTACGAAAGGAGACTATGTGATGGTTCGAATGAGGCCTAAATGATTTCCACTAGGAATCGTCAAGAAGTTACATGCTCGAGGAGTAGGTCCATTTAAGATTTTAAAAATGATCGGACCAAATGCGTATATTATAGACTTATCTTTTGATTTTGGGATTAGCTCTACTTTTAACATTGCAGATCTCGTTCCCTATAAAGAGCCAACTTGGATACCTAGTGAGCAATTTGAGTCTGAACCAACCTTTAAGAGAGAGCCTATTCCTGAGTGTCCACCAGCCAAAATATCAAAGCATGATCAAATTGAGAGAATTTTGGATGAGCAGATCATCTCCACCTGAAGTCAAGGCTATTAGCAGTACTTAGATGGCGAGGTCGACCGAAGTTCGAGGATATCTGGATCACTCAAGAAGAGCTGTAGTGTGTTGATCATGATTTGCTTGAGCATCACCAGAGCAGAATCGACCCCTATTCGATAGGGTCGAGTTCTCCCCATCCTGAGAGAATTGGTGCGGACACTAGAGCCATCAGAAGTTGACAACATAATTTAGATTCAATTTGGATAGAAGAAGCCATATCAGAATAACTCTACTGTATTTTTTTTGTTCCAGTTCTTTTGATTTAATCAATTAGTTCTTTTGATGCATTTAGTTTTGGATCCATAGGACCATACTTGGGTTTATTTTGGATTGAGCCTTATTTGGAAAGAGACCATCATAAAGAAGTAAGCCTAGTCCATGTCATCTTTGGAGCCACCACCCTCCACACGCTCAGGGAGGAAATACACATGCCAGCATGTGCCATGCCTAAGGATCCTCGTGCTAAGTTGTGCCAGGCATCAAGCACATGGAGTTTCTTTTCTTCCCTAGGATTCCTTAAGAGTTCTTGATTTCTTACTTATTTTGTTAAAATATTGATTTCTTTCCTATGGTTCCATAAAAGATAGGTATGATATATTATTATATTTGGAAACCATACATAATATTTTACTTTTTTATTGGGAGGGTTGATTTTTTTCTTGTAAAGAAAATAGGATTTCTAAAGAAGTAGGACCCCTAGGATCCCATATAAACCCATGTATCTTTCATGAATGAGACAATGAATGAATGAAGGAATCACATTACAATTCCCACAAACACTTGTGTTGGTCGCTTCGAGAGGGAGAGAGTATGAGATCCAAAATCACCCCATGAGGGGAGGATGTGAGGCCCACCATTTTCTATCTCTTTAACCTTTATTTTCTTAAGATTCAATGTTCCTACAATCTTTATTCATCTTCACTATCTATCTACATAAGCCTATTCCACCAAAAGAAGATCTGTCTCCTCCAAAATTTTCATCTATCATGCAGAGAGAGAAAGAGTGATCTATTATTCTACAGATCAAACGTTGACAAGGATCTTCATTCCTTCTCAATTGATCTTTGATTTTTACTTATTTTTTTTTAGTTCCAATGTTGGTAAAGACCAAGTTCTTTAATGATAGATCTGCTTGGTTAAAAGATTAAGAGCCCTAATCAGGGTAGTTTCTTAACTACCACGATCTTTATTCTTCTTATCTTTTTTTGAATTTTCTTGTAGACTTAATTCTTGCTATCCTTCATTTCATTTATATATTTTTTTTAATAATTATTTATGAGCATGTTTAATTTATGCTATCTATTTATTTACTTTATTATTGCTAGTTATTTACTGATCTCTAAAATGGCATTCATCAGCATCATTTAGATTGATCGTGCTTTGGTCCCGTGTCAATCAGTCACGCCTCCTGAGCATAGGCAACTATATTGTCTATCCTGAGAATAATGTGCCATGGCCGGACATGATTTGTTGTTGACGAATGGAAGGAAGCTTGATCTTTTCTTTTTTTTTAGGCTGTCCCGTATTAGGATTGTTCCCAACATATTGGTATTAGAGCAGCCATCTAGAACAAAATCCTCTTCCCTCCAAACTCAATCTAACAATGTCTGCTTGCCTCCTTATCAACTACTCCCTTAGATTCATGAAGTTAGGATTTGAATTTGGATCAAAATGGTTGGAGAAAGGTGAGGAGTGCAGAAGATTTATAACACCTGTGGAGCTGAAGAATGGGAGAGGAGAAGGGAAGCCCAAATGGAATGGGCGGCATCCTAATCTACTATGATTTCTCAACCCTCTGAGGAATCTGTTCAGAAAGAACTTCAACAAGATCAAGGTATACCGAGTTCACCCCCTCCACCACCTTCACTTGTTGGTAGGATGTCCACTAGAGCTATTTTAATGGGAAGGAGAATTGATTTTGAGTTCTTTGAGAGTTATAATTTTTTATTGGACTTTGGATTGGTAGGATGGGGTAGAAAAATTTTTGTACAATGAACATCCCTATGTACCCTAAGCTAGTTAGGAAATTTTATGAAAACCTAAAAAGAGGATCTTCTGAAATTGTGACTATAGTCAAAAAATACAGATTGAAGTGATAGAGGAGAGTTTGGCACATATTTTTAGCATTACTAGACAAGAACACATTTCAGATAAGCTATCTGACAAGAAAAAAGGGCTGAGGCTTATTGTCAGGAGAGATGACATTGTAGGGTATGTCCTAGCACCCACCTTATTTATGAAAATGAGAGTTTTACATCACATCATTGGTGGGATTTTCATTCGTAAGTTAGGAAGGCATGACTTTGTATCTGAAAGAGAGCTGCGTATGATGTATCTGATGGTTTAGGGAACACAGATAAATTTTCTAGGGATTATGATGCATCAGATGAGAAAGGCAGTATCTAGGAATAAGGTGTGTTTGTCCTATGGCATGGCTTTGACCAGGATCTTTGTGATAGTAGGAGTACCCTTAGAGAATGAAGGCAGTAAGAGGTTATCCCATTTTGATGTCTATGACATGAGAGCTCTGACCAGAATGCAGTATCATGTGAAGGAAGAAATATGGGTAAAGATCATTTTTGGTCAAGAAAGGAGAGTGCCCATAGTAGTAGAGGCAGAAGAGCCCTCTACCTCTATTGCACCCAGAGATGCACCTAACCCTAGTTTGCCTATGACTTCTCGAGCTCCATCCATAGGCAGATTCTGTCAGCCACCACCTACTAACTCTGCATCCATGGAGAGACTGGTAGATATGATTTTTATCAGAGTTAGTAGAGACATACATATTTTATCTAAGAGGATGGAGGGTGTGTAGGTAGAGATGAGATCTATATCTCAAGGCTTACCATTTTAGAGTAGAGGGAGCACACGCATATCACACCTACTGATCACTCTAGTATTATTTAGGAGCTTGCTCAGCTCAGGAAGAGAGTCGAGCCTTGAGAGATAGAGATGATGGCAGCCATTACTGGGGTAGGGCAGGCACAGCAGTAGGTTATCATCTCAGTGCTTGGAGCTATGGACAGTCTGATAGGAAAGATCGAGAGACTTACTCCAGGTATAATACTAGCAGCAGCAGCAGTTGATGCAGCCGCCAAAGCAGCGATGCCTCATCCTCCAGCTCCTCACCTGGTCAATCTACTCAGGTATCCATGAGTGAGAGTAGACCACCACCGAGGGTCTATACTCGTATGGGACCTACTCCCTTGTAGATAGTCGGACCATCTACTAGGACCAAAAGCAGAAGAGCCAGACCTTCCACCTTATGAGCTTCATCCAAGATGTTAGAGATCCCTTCTAATGATGAGTAGCCTCATAGGGGGATGATGTCTTGGTACTTGTTGTCCTTAGACCTATGTTAGGTACCTCTTGAGGAGTATATGTTCGTATGTCATTCTATGTTAGGTGCCTTTTGGATAGTCATATACATGTAATGGTTTAACTTAGTCTTGTCTTGAACTTAGTGTTTCATTGTATCTTCGTGTGTTGAGAACACACATATTTTGTGAATGCAATGAAAAACACATTTATATGGCTACTTTCTCTTTCACTGAATAAATCTATTGATATGTTCTTATACAATGTCTACCTTTTAGGATGATGACAAAAAGGAGGAGTAAGATATGTATATATGAGCATACACACATTCAATATTTAATTTCAGAATTTTTAGCTTGTGAAATCTAGAATTTCCAGCTTGTTTTACCAATTTTTTCTCTATTGGATAAATTGTAAGATGTAAGATGTACATGAGCATATATTAATCTTGTTGTGTTGCGCTAAGCATGTTTAATAATATAAAGTGTATATCAATTAGTACTCATGATAATAGAACTTTAAACATAGTATAATTAATTATATAAATTGTGCCATGATACATACTATATATACCAAATGTAAGCTTGGCACATGACTGTTCAATAAAGAGAACTCATGCCTGTTACATATAAATGATAAATGTTGGTAGATTATCACTCAAATAAGCATAAACTAAAAATTTAACTCCAAAATGATAAAATATATTAGAAATGTGAGCATGAATTGAGGGGGAGCTGAATATGAAACCATGAAAAGGGTTAAATCATTAGTTTATTGAAAATATCCTTAATACATTATATTTCTCATTCATATACTTAAAGTTTTGTCATTATCAAAAAGAGAGAGATTGTTAACCCCAAGGATTGATTTTGATGAGTAACAAAATATTTGAGTATATGTTTGGATTAATGAATTTGTTGAGATCATGTTTTAGGATGCATTTTAGAGTATCAATTAAGACATCCCTAAAAATACATTTGAAAGTTGACAAAGAAAAGTTGGAGGCTTTTGAGGCATAAATCACACTTAAAACAAGACCTAAAAGAGATATCTTAAAACCAAAATTGAAGAAAAAATCAATCAGTCAAAGCAAAAATTTTTAGCATAAACAGGCCTCGAGTCGACACCTTATTTGATTCCCTATTCAACTCAAGCTGAAATGGCACGAAAAAGAAGACTGGCATGCAAGAGTTTCAACTAGCATGGTCTTGAGTAAAGGATCGAGTCGACTCGAGTTCCTCGAGTCGAGGTTGCAGGAAAATATAGAGAATGAAATTTTTGGGATAGTTCGGTAAGAACTCGAGCTTCTACTCGAGGTCCTTGAGTTGAGGTCTCAAGAAATTACAGAGAACATAATTTTTGGGTTGAAGTGCAGAATGGACTTGAGCAGAGGGACGAGTCGACTCAAACTTCTACTCGAGCTCGAGTAGAGTAACGAGTCGACTTGAGCTCCAACAGCTAGTTTCTGCAGAATGTTTAGAACCATGTAGATTTGTTCTAAATGGCTATTTTTACTTTTCTAATGGTCAAAAATACTTCTCTAGCCTATAAATCATTGGAAAAAAGCTACAAAACATCGGAATGAAGTGACATGATATATCAATCATTGAGAGGAATCAAAAGTTAAGAGAAAATGTCTAAAACTCTCGAATAGAGAGCATTCAACTCCCAACTCCAAGAAACATCAAATCAAGAGATTCTTTTCAGTAAGAAGACAAGCTTAATCAGTTCAAAAGCTTCCTTCAAAGAAGATCCCACAAGCCTTATTGACTTATTTGCTCATCAAAGAAGCTTAGTTTTTATTTTTGTTGTGTAATCTTTACTCGCATTACAACTTATCTTCAATAGGATTTTGAAGCTAAAGGTAAGGCCTATCCAAGAATGAAAATTGGGTTGTTAGCCAAGGGTTGGCTTAGTATTTGATTGTGGTTGGTGATCCGATGTAAAATCAACTAGATTTTGGATAGTGAGTCTTGAAAAACTATCCAGCTATAATCTTGGAGAGATTATAGTGAAATTTTCAAGTGGGTCTTGGGAAATGGACGTAGGTGCAAGGAGCACTGAACCACTATAAATTTTCTTATGTTTGTGATTACTATGGTTCTTACCTTCTTTCCATTTCATTTATATTTCTGCACTTCTGCATACTTAGTTGCATAGAACCAAAACTCACTCCATCACTTCACTAGATTTTGAAAACACCACATACTTGCTTAAATTTTGAAAAACCCAATTCAACCTCCCCCTCTTGGATTGTCTTGTTGGAAAATATTAGTGAAGATATAAAGACTCAAAAAGGAGGGAAGAAAATAAGATTTTCAAGCATTCATTTCAGTCTTAAGCAAAAAAACCCTCTCCAAGCAAAGAAGCTTTCATTTAAAGCTCACCAACCTCTCAAATGCTCATTCAAGTCTTCAACAATCTTGAGAAAAATCAGAAAAGCATCTTCCATGTTGTGTAAAGTTTTCTTAAAGTTTTCATTTGCTCATTTAAGGGGCTTGAGTTGTATTTCTTATCATTAACTCTTATACTTTATCTTTATTGGGTAGTTTTAAGTTTTGGGGGTTCCAAAACATGAGAAGGTCTCTCCGAGCGTAGAATCAGATTGTGTAGGGTTGGCTTGAACTCAGAAAATAAGTATTCTAGCTTGGGATAGCTAGAGTTGGAGGTTTCTAGTGGTGTATTCATATTAAATATATTTAGTGGATTTAAATTTCCAAGTAGGAGCTTGGGGAGTGGATGTAGGTGCAAGGTTGGTACCGAACTACTATAAATCTTACTTGTTTGTGGTATGCTTGCTCTCTCTCTCTCTCTCTTTATCTTTATTTTATTAAATACTTGCTTTCTTACTATTTATCTTTTTGCCTCACTTAAATCACCCACCACATACAACTTGCATATCATCACATAATCTCGGTAACTCTAAATTAGTTTTAAAATTTTAAAAATCAAATTCACCCCTCCTCTTGGATTGTATAGCTAGGCAAGAAGTGGTATCAGAGCAAGGTGCTTTAGCCCTACTTTGATTTAACCATCAAAGAGCTAAAGATCCATGGCAACTTAAGTCAGTGCTTCACCAACCGAGGGGCAGTCCACAAACCGACCTCCACTTTTCAATGGATCAAATTACACCTATTGAAAAGGTCGGATGAAAATTTTTATCTAAGTACTTGACTATGATATGTAGAGTATCATAGTTAATGGACCACACACATTCACTAAGATAATTGATAGCATAGAATCTGCTAGAAAATGTATCCCAAAGCCAATCATTAGCATGTTGATGGTTGTACTGCATTATATTTATAATTGATTCATTAATTAATAAAATATATTTATGATATTTTTTCATCACAAGTTTTTCATCTTCTAATAAACTTCATTATTGTGATGAAGTTCTTATGACTATTTAGGTTCGATAAAGAGAGGATTTATGAATTAGTCCTTAAAACTGTTCACGATCAAATGATAGGTTGTTAATTAGGATGACAGCATCTATCGAGCATAGGTCGCTGTATGCCATATAGATTGATTATTTTTTTAATCAAGGAGTGTAGAGACACTGGTATGGCATACAGATGAGATGTAGGGATGCATAGTCACTAAACGTGACCAACTCCAGAGCATTTTGCTATCGAGAATATCTCTGATGGGATATAGGTATAAGTATCCCTTAGACCTGAGATCACCTCAGTGACTTGCAAGCAACTCACTATGCTTTGGTACCAGTCTAACTGAATTTCTAATTCAGTAATAGAAGGCTTCTAGGCACAGTCAAGTACTTGCGAAGTCAGTGTGTGATCAAGATGAAATTGACCATCCCAAGAGTTAGAGAAGAATGTATCATTGTATTTCAATATAGCAAAACCTTGGCCAGGATAATCCATAAGATGGATTTGGTATTTTGAAATACAATATCGATAGCTTGATCAAAGTCGATAGTCTAACTCTAAGGTATCCTATGATCATTTTGGTCAAGGGGATGAATTATATGAAAACTATATCCATATGGGTTCTAAGGATGTTGTTCTACACATTCGACCTATCCGACCATCAAGTACCATTGCTAGATGGTCACTTTGATTAGTATAAAAATTTATTTCAGAACTACCGACTTAGGTATGGATCTATAGGGTTACACATATTAGAGTTTTTGATTTGATCAGATGGTTGATGAATGACTGAGAATCATTCTAAGGTTAAACGATCAATATGATTGATGTTTAACCTAGTGCAAATGTTGTAGGAGGATCGATTAGCAATTTGATTGCTAATTGGCTTAATTTGATTAAGCCAGAGGATCAAGATTAAGTTTAATTAAATATAATTTAATTAGATTTGGTTTGGGCTTGATTGGATCAAGTCCAATTGATTTAAGGGATAAGCCAAGTGCAAGAAAGAACTAGTCCTAGTTTAACTAAAACTTGAATCAACATAATTTTTTAATTTGATTAAAAAATTAAATCAAAATTAAATCTAATTTAATTAAGATATTAATTAGATTAGGGCCTAATTTAATTGGGTTGAGTTACTTTTGGTTTGATTTGGTTTGAGAAACCATATTTGATCAAGTCAAATATGGAATCCTAGTAAGACTAGGATTCACCTTCCCTTGTGCCACCTACACCCCACGCCTCCTAATGCCCACTCTCTCTTTATTTTGTATGTGAAACCTCCTCTTCTTGGTCTTCATGTATGCCCACTCCTCTCCTCTCTTTCTCATATGGCAATTAGTTGTGGACTGGATCAAAAGCAGGAAGTTTGAATTTGATTTGAATTACCTTTGGATAGAGTTTTAGGAAACTAAAACTCCTCCGATGCATGCCACCCTCCTCTTTCTATTTTCTCTCCATTTTGTTTAGTGGAAAAGAAGGGTTTTTCTATGACAATTGATGGTGGTCCACGCCTAAAACAAAGGAGGGGGTGTCCAAGTGTTGGGCGCCCCAACAAGTTGCCATATTTGTTCTTTCCTAATCTAAGAATTTGACCCAACAAGGACTCCTCTATAAGTCATTATATAGGATGAATATTGGGCTGATTTTTGGATATATTCTAGAACTTGGAGATGGCTTTTGGGCATGTGAATACCAGGGTGAGAGACCTCTTGGGCATAGGATTTTCATAGACACTAATCTAGGTGTCTAGGTGAGAGAATAGAGAAGAAGAAGAGGGTCTTCTTCTAGGATTGCTTTGTTCTTCTCTTCTCCTCCACTTTTTGAGATTCTTTTATGAGTGTCTCAAATTTGAAAACTCTTCTCTTCCTTTAATTCTTTGGAGGAGTCCAAATCTAGAAGAAAAAAGCACTAGATTAACTATCAAAGAAGGATTAGCATAGTACTAGCATACTGTGCTGATTTTCTGCATAGAACTTCTGATTGGGGTTCGTGTGCTCTTGCGAACATTCCTTAGAGGCTGGACATATGTACGGCTTGGAGCATCATCCTCAAGCCCAAATCAGCATGTTAGAATATCTAACTTGCAAAGGTAATATAGATCTGATCTATTATTACATATCTACATTAGATGTAGTATAGATGCAAATTGATATGATCAACATATTCTTCTTTCTTATATTTTTAATTTTTGATTTAAATCTCATGCTATAATCATGTAATAGGATCTTAGATCTAGGAGTTCTCTACTTTTTAAAAGAAATTAAATTTGGTATCAGAGCCTAAGATCTTAGATCTATAATTTAAATTAAATTATATTTTTAATTTATATTTTTAATTTTTAATTTTAGTCTTTCGCTACCTGATCTTGAAGAAGTTTCAAGCTCTAGTCCTGAAACCCTAGGTTTGGTTTCCTCAATTGGTATCAGAGCCTAGATTGATTATTACATGATTATATATGCATATTTAGATTACTTCTTAGATTAGATCTAATTTATAATCTGATTAATAAATCTAAAATTAAAAATCATGATCACATGAACTGATTATAAGATTGTCCTGCTATAAGGTTTACCCCTTATAGTGGAGAGGTTGTCCTAGTTCATGTAGATATATTTTTTATCATAAATTTGTTAGATCTAATCTGATCTTATTTATGATTTATTAGATTTAAAAAATTTAGATCTAAAAATAAAAAAAAATGTTGGATTATACGGACTGATTATAAAGTTGTCCTGCTGTAAGGTTTACCCTTTATAGTGGAGAGGTTGTTCTAGTATGTGCTGATCTAAAATATTGATCATAAAATTTTAGATTAGATCAAAAAATTTTATGATTTAATTAAAAATATTTTAATCTAATTTTAATCATCATAAATGTGTTAGATTTGATCTAAGATAATTTATGATTGATTGGAGTTGAAACTATTTTAATTACATGAATCTGTTTAGATTAGATCTAAAGTAGTTTCATGCTTATCTTACTTGCATATTGATTATGAATCAAACATGTAACTTGATTGGTAGAACCATGTTGTAAAAATATTTTATAAATATGAAAAATATTTTTGAAAAGTCGAACCCCAACCCTCAGTACAAAACTTAATTAAAAATTAAGAAGTTATTTGATTAGGATCTTGGATTATGAATTGAAGATCCTAAGACACAAATCATAACACATTGGGTTAAATGAGTTAGTGGGGATTAGGTCCATTAATTGGGTTAGACCCAGGGTTAAATTAAAAAATAAACTTAATTAGAGAATTGACTAAATCTAATCAATTATTATCTTAGATCAGATCAAGGATTCTCTAGATGAATTATAATAGTTGTAGCTGGTCAAGTTCATGTCTTTAACGAGATCCAAGATGGACTTGAATGTTGGCTATGTGGTCTAGCATGAACTGTTAAGTTGATCTAATCAAGACTAATTAAACCAATTAGTGTTTAAGGTAAACTAGATCGGTGATCTTTAATTGGCAGTCTGCATAGTTGGCCATTTCTGATGGTGTTTAAGGCAAGCTTTGGTAGACCCTTCCATTGATGAACTTACCTAGACTCTTGATGAAATTATATTTTGATCGGATCACTTGACTATTCGAGTTGACTCATGTTAGCTAGGTAAGTCAGTATGACTGATTTAGGTGCTTCTAGACCAGCCTATTAATGGTCTCCTTTCTAGACCAGCCTATTTTCAAAATGAAATAGTTATTTTGGTATCTTGATCGTAGCCTCCTATAAAATGGGTGATAATGGATCCATTAGTTGGATAATCATTGGAGGCCTAAAGGCCTGATGTTTATCAGCTAATGAAATTATCATTCATTATATGATTTTTTGGCTGCATCTTTCTAAATGGTGGTTAGATTGCCAATCAAAATTAGGCCTAATCATTTATTGGTTTGATCAACCAAGTATGGTCATGTTAATGGTTGGACCTAATCGAATTTTTTTAGTGGAGGCGAAAGCCTACTAATTAGTGACTGGAGCAAAAATATAATTACTAAATATTATTTAAAGAAATAATTGATTATGAACCTATCCTTAGATGTATATGGATTGGCCAACTAAAGTTGGGCTCGTGTGCAGTCTATGTGGATTTTAATATCCACTAAGAAATTAGGATAATTCCTCGAATTGGAGGTAAAGGCTATCAATTTGAATAAAATAGTGGAAGAACCTTTTGATTAAAGTCAAAATCTTTAGATTTAATAAATCAATTACTAATAAGATTATGATTTTTCTTTATGCAGATATAGCCACTTTTCTATCGCTCCGATCATTGTCAGACAATGATAAGTTGGTGGGAACCAACTTTGATAGTAGTATTGAAAGTTGAAGATAGTCTTAGAGCATGAATGAATCTTGTATGTGTTGATGGATCCAGCATCTGAGGTGAAGGAAAAATTCTATTTTCTGGGTCAGGTTCGTTCAGATCTTAATTTGATCAAGAGGGATATTTCAAAATATTTTCTTCTTAGATCCAAATCAGATCTGACATTTTTCAGATCTAATTTTACTGATATGATAAAATAAAAATAAATTAAATTAAATTAAATCTAATTTAATTGTACCTTGTTATGGGTAATCCTATTATCCTGTGATGATCCTGATGTTTGTCTGAGGTTCTGGATGTAGCCACGCAAGCACCTGACCTCTACCAGTATCCACTCGGGCAGGATCTAGAGATCTTCTCCTTCTTAATCTATGCACCAAAAATTAGATCTGGATCTGATCTTAAAGATCTTCAAAATACCTTTTGAAGATCAACTGTTGCCTCTTGCAGTAGTGCTGCCTTCTTCCTTTCCTATCGCCTTTCTCTTGCTTGGATGGCACCAAACTGGAGCCCAAAACCTCTTGGCTATGGAGAGGAGAGAGAGAAGTAGAGGGTGGCATGAAGAAGGAGAGAGAAGGGCTATGTGGCATGGGCAAAGAGCAGAAACTCTAAATCCTAGGTGCAGACAGGGTTTATATAGACCCTGCTGCACCATGTAGTGCCATATCATCCCGGCCAATCATGGCTCTTTGTGTAATTATCTCTAAATCTGATTGGTGGGATGACATCATCTGATCCAATCAAATTAGAGTCTCTCACAAACCTCCTTAGGTGGTTCCATGATCGGTCAAAGAAGAGTCTTTGGCACCACCTAAGTATAGAGCATGAAGCAACCTGGAGTCTCATCTATATGGGACTCCAGGCATCATCCTCCTTGGGCGCATGCCTCCCTAGGCATGCGATCCCTCCCTTTCTTCTTTTTAATAGGAGGACAAAGCTCCATCTTCTCTCCTATGGGTGCATGACATATGGGCAGATGTCTAAGTGTCAAAGGACAATGTTTGACCAAAGTCAAAAGACAAGATTTAGCAGGTGATAGAAAATGATAGGTGTTGTCTGAAATTTATCTCATAAATTAAGACAATCCTTTTCTAACTTGGACAAGATCTAGTCAGACCAAGTAAAGATTCCTGAGTGAGCTCAAACATTTTTGGCTCAGTCGAGATAACTTTTAAAGATTATTAAAGGAGAACATTAGGCTCAATCATGTGCTAGCACGATGTTCTTGAACCTAATTGAATCTTATTCAAATCAATTGATCTAGGTTAGTCCAATTGATGATATCCAAATCCAAATCCTTATTTGTGTGACTCAATTAGATTTAGTTTTATATGGTAATGGAATATATCATGACCTCTATCATCGACATCATCGAAACATCTTTCAATGGATCAGAACTTTTCTTATTCAGACAACTAGTATGATCGATCATCCAGATCATTTTAATTGCTCCCAAAATCCACCAGTGACACCTAGCAGCATATGGTGGCAACCCATTAGAACTGAAAATGAACCTCTCAGTGCAGTTACCTATGTGATTAAGTTCCTCTATCTTGAGCCCCGATCGGATTAGGGTTAAGGTGATCTCGTCAAACCCTAATTTTCATCATATGAATTAATCATTCGATTCAAGTTCGATGTGAAAATCCTAATAGAAACTCTTTCTATTATTTCACTCTACCATGGCCATGGGCTTATGGACTTGATTCTCATGATCATCATAGGGCTACTCTTCATCTACCAAGGTAGATAGATCTCCTATTAGTACAATCCAATTTCTATAATGAACATGCTATAGCCAACATACACCTTTGGGTTCCGAATGGCTAGGAGATCGAGTTATGGTGTAGTCAAACTATAACACCCTCAAGGTGAACTGCCAATACACCTCAGGTCAAAGAATCAGACAAACCACTATAGCTTCGAGCCAGTCATTGATGAGAAGGTAGACTTTCTTATGATAGCTTGAAATGATCACACTCAGTGCCCTTGTTCTCTAGCAAGTACCTATACTCTTGCTCTGTTGTCTCTACACCATAGACTTAAGACTTATCTATCCTAAAGAAGCAATCATACACCAACCTTCTAGATCAATCACCATCCTCATGATGATCCTACGGTCGGGAGCATTTTATGAGTCAATAATAAAAATTCATGTCGTAAATTTTCAACTCTTGAAAATATGAACTATCATTACCATTAACTCAAGGGATGTATCACAGACACTTTCAAATACACACTATGATAGAGAATAACCCATTTTATTATTTATAGTCAAATTATAATTTTGCCCTTAGATGTATATTACAAGTGTTAGCCAATTCTAGCTTCGAGGGCACACATATCTAACAAACTCCCACTTGACCTAAAGTCAATTGGCTACAAATCTAAGTCCCATCTTTTCTAGGTGGGTTTCGATCTTCTGCTAGTCCAATGGCTTTATGAGTGGATCTACCGTATTATCTGTGGAGTTGACTCTCTTGACCTCGGCATAAGCTTTCTTGAGGTAATTGCGGATAAGGTGGTATCGCTGCTTGATGTGCTTGAATTTCAGGTGAGATCTCGGCTCCTTAGCAAGGATTATGGCACCATTATTGTCGTAGTATAGAGGATGGCATCTAATAGCATCACTCCAATCTCTGTGGTGAATTTCTTGTACCAGAATGCCTCCTTCGTAGCTTTTGACGTAGCGATGTATTCTGCTTCCATGGTGGAATCTGCTATCACTATCTGCTTGGAACTCTTCTAACTGACAGCACCACCATTGCACATAAACAGACTCCCAAATGTCAACTTTCGATCATCTATATCGGACATAAAATCTGAGTCTGTATATCCCCAGACTTAGAGTTCTCCATTACGAAAAACCAACAACATATCCTTAGTTCTTCTCAAGTACTTAAGGATACATTTCACAGAAGTCCTATGTTCTTTACCTAGATTCAATTTATATCTGCTTGTGACACTCACAGCATGGGCTATATCAGGTTGTGTACATAACATGGCATACATGAGGCTCCTTATTGGTGAAGCATAAGAGATCTTGCTCATGCATTCAATCTCATCTGATGTGTTGGGACACATTTTCTTGGAGAGATAAATTCCATGTCTGAAGGAAACTAATTCCCTCTTGGAGTTTTCCATGCTAAACCTCCTCAGCACTTCCTCTATATACATCTTCTGTGAAAGACCTAGCATCCTATTCAGTCTATCTCTATAGACTTTAATTGCTAGAATGAAGGGTGCTTCTCCTAGGTCTTTCATGGAGAATTCTTTGGACTACCATATTTTAATTGTGGTCAACATGGAAATATCATTCCCAATAAAAAGGATATCATCCACATACAGTATGAGGAAGATAATAGCGCTCCCACTGACCTTTTTGAAAATACATGGTTCCTCCTCATTTTTGATTAAACTAAATAATTTGATCACATCATTAAATCAAATATTCCAGCTCCGAGATGCTTTCTTAAGTCCATATATAGACTTTTATATCTTGCATACTTTGTGATCAGTATCACTGGATGTGAAACCTAGTGGCTGTTCCATATAGATATCTTCCTCAAGGTATCCATTTAAGAATACCGTTTTCACGTCCATTTGCCATATTTCATAATCAAAATAAGTTGCAATAGCAAGCAATGTGTGGATGGATTTTAGCATAGCTACTGACGAAAAGGTATCCAGATAGTCAATGCCTTCATGCTGACTATAACCTTTAGCCACTAATCTAGCTTTGAATATCTCAACATTCCCATCTGTACTAATCTTTCTCTTGTAGATCCATTTACACCCAATAGATACTATACCTTCTGGTGGATCTACCAAGATCCAGACTTGGTTTGAGTGCATCGAGTCAATTTTTGACTTTATTGCCTTTAACCATTTCTCAAAGTCGATATTGATATCATCTCGTCATAGGTTTTGGGATCATCACCATGAACTCCATTACCTACGAGGAACATTTTCTCGACTTCCTCTAAGGTAGTACCTAGGTACCTCTAAGGGGGATGGGAAATCCATTCCAATCTACAAGGTGGAGGAGATAGTGATTGTATTGCTCAACCTGATTTGGTTCCACAGGGTCCTTAGCTCATTGCTTTTATGAGACTTTCTTCTCGAGTTTGATCTACTTTCTAATGCCATTATCTTGAATAAACTATTTTTTAAGAAAGATGGCATGCCGACTCATAATCACATTGTGGTCTTCTAGAATGTAGAAATAATATCCTAATGACTCTTTAGGATATCCTATAAATCAAGCTCTAAAGGATCTAAAGGATCTAAAGTCTAACTTGTCTACTTGTTGTCTTTTGACATGAACTGGACAGTCCCAAATTCTGAGATGACTCATACTTGATTTTTTATCATGTCATATCTCATATGGTGTGGTAGAAATGGTTTTAGAGGAAATCCTATTTAGTAAATATATTACAGTTAATAGACTATGCTTCCAAAGAAAATCAAAAAGGTCTGTGAAGCTCATCATGGATCGGACCATATCTAATAGGATCTGATTCCTTCATTCTGAAATTTCATTGAGTTGAGGTATTTCAGATGGAGTCCATTGAGAGACTATGCCATTTTGCTTGAGATAGTCCAAAAATTCTCGACTAAGGTATTCACCTCCTCGATCTGATCGAAGAACCTTAATGGGTTTTCTAGTTTGCTTTTCTACTTCATATCTGAATTTTTTGAATTTTTCAAAAGCTTCAAACTTGTGTCTCATAAGATACACGTACCCAGACCAAGATAAATCATCGGTAAAAATTTTGAAGTAGATAAAGTTGCCTCTAGTCGGCACATCAAATGGGCCGCACACATCAGTATGTACTAGTGCAAGTAGATCCATGGTCCTTTCCCCATATCCCATAAAAGAAAGCTTAGTCATTTTGCTATGAAGACATGATTCACAAATTGGATATGAATCGAAAGTCAACAGACTCAATTGCCCAGTTTTTTCTAATTTGTTAATCCTATTTTTGCTATATGACCTAGCCTTAGGTGCCATAGATACCTATCGTTCGGACTATTCCTTAGTCATTTTATAGCATTCACATTTTGCTCGATATTAAAAATATATACATAAATATGTAACTAGTAGAGACCGTTAATGAGGAAACCACTTGTAATTTTATTTCTTTCATAAAGAATATTATAATAGACCTTAAGAAAACTAATTACATAGCCTTCTTTTACTAAACATGAAATAAAAATCAAATTCCTGCTTGCAGTAGGCACATAATAACAATTCCTAAGTACTAAAACTAAGCCAAATGGTAGTCGAAGAGGGTAGGTTCCCATGGCCACAGCAGTAACTCTTACTCCATTTTCAATGCGTAGATCATCTCACCATCCCTTAGCCTCCTGCTATCCTCAAGATCCTACATAGAAGTGCACAAATGAGCACTAGAACCAGAGTCAAGCATCCAACTGAATGCAGAAGAAACCGTAAGGTTAGATTCAATAACAAGCATACCTTCAGAAGGACCTATCTCCTACTTATTCTTGAGGGTGCCCAGGTATATAGGATAGTTCCACTTTCAGTGGCCATTAGTATTATAATAAAAATACTTTTCTTTGTCAATGGCCTTCTTCTTCAGCTCTGTCTTTATTTTGTTTTTATCTTCCACCTTCGACCTTTTCACAGACTTTTTCTTCTTTCCAAAAGACTTTTTCTTGAAAGTAGTTCGTTCCATAGCAAGTACTAAGTCTTTAGAATCTTTCATAGGAAGCTCAAAGTAACTAGCATTTTCATAAGCTCGGCCAGAGTACTCTGAAGTTTATGCATATGGTAATTTATGATGAATTATCCATATGCGTCAATCAAGGATTGCAGAATTATGTCATTCTACAGATCCTGATCTAACTTCACTCTAAACTTCTCAAGCTCTTCCAAGTCCTTGATCATCTTCAGACAATGATCTTGGATTGACTGTCCATCATGCATTTTAGCCTTAAACAGTCGTTTAGTGATCTGATATTTGGCTACGACTCTGTTCACCAAACAACTTTTGTAGGTGAGCCAATATTTGGTAGGCAGTCTTGATATCTTTATGTTGGCACTGAATCTTATCAGACATCGAGCCCAACATGTAGTATCTAACCTTGTTATCTTCATCCATCCATTTATCAAGAGATGCTCTTTGTTCAGCCGATGGACAGACCGGTAAGGTGGGGGGATCCTGATCCAATACATGAGTTAACTTCTCAGAATCCAAAATAATTTTGATGATTCGAAGCCAATCTTTGTAATTAGATCCGGTCAGTCTATGGGTGTCCAGGATACGGGCTAGTGGGTTGGATACAGACATTTTTCTTTTCCTGTAGAGAGTCAAAGTTTCTAGTTAGATTTTATAATTAAGACTTGAATAATTTATTTAGGAATTTGAGTTTTAAATAAATTAGCATTCAGTATTTTCTTGGATCCCTATACTTTCTCTTAGAGATGCAAAAATGTTCATGATTAATGATTTCTAGTGGGTGGTGCAGTCTCACCAACTGATCCATCACCTCATCTAACAGTTATTGGTGATGGGTTAGCCAATGAGTGAACAACTTTTATCCAATGATTCTCTAATCATGGTGCATCCAAGTTTCATCTTTAATTCATGAATCTCACCATGCCCGGAATATTGATCCACTCCTTAGTTAAGTCAAACCCACCATTTGCACAGGTTGGATTCCTAGTTGGATCTCTCACCGTATCCGAAATATTGAGCCCAATCCATCCTCCAGATCATAGCATCCAATGCCTAATAGACATGGTTGCATCTTTTGAATGCAAGTGAACCACTATGATCAGCTAAAAATAATCAGCCCTGGAAAGGGTCCGCACATCTACAATGGTGGAAGACCTTAGACTTAATCTTTTCTTAGGAAGATTTGATTTAGGTATCTTTAAACTTGACTTAACATAGCCATAACCATTATGACTAATCTAGTGGCATGGGTTAGCTCAGATTATTAGCTACCTCAGATTAGGACTGAGCCGACAAATATGGCCAGATAAGTGAGATCGATGGAAGATGTTAGATATGTGTGCCATAGAAGATAGAATTGGCAAGCACTTGTAACACACATCTAAGGATAAAATTAAAGTTTTGATTATAAATCATAAAATGGATTATTTTCTATCATAGTGTATATTTGAAAGTGTCTGTGATACATCCATTGAGTTAATGATAATGATAGTTCATATTTTCAAGAGTTGAAAATTTAAGACATGAATTTTTATTAATAACTCATAAAATGCTCCTAACCATAGGATCATCATGAGGCTGATGATTGATCTGGAAGGTTGGTGTACGATCGCTTCTTTAGGATAGATAAGTCTTGAGTCTACAGTGTAGAGACACCAGAGCAAGAGTATAGATATTTATTAGAGAATGAGGGCACTAAGCATGACCACCTCGAGCAGTCATCAGAATGTCTACCTTCTCGTCAATGACTAGCTCGATGCTGCAGTGGTGTATCTAGTTCTTTGACCTGAGGTGCATCGATAGTTCACCTTGACGGTGTTATAGTTTGACTATACCATAACATAATCTCCTAGCCATTCGAAATCTAGAGGTGTATGTTGGCTATAGCATGTTCATTATAGGAATTAGATTATACCAATAGAGGATCTATCTACCTCGATAGATTAGGAGCAGCCCTATGATGATCATAAGAATCAAGTTCATAAGCCCATGTCCATGGCAGAATGAAATAACAGAAAGAGTTTCTATTAGAATTTTCACATTGGACTTGAATCGAATGATTAATTCATATGACAGAAATTAGGGTTTGACGAGATCACCTTAACCCTAATCCGATTGGGACTCAAGATGGAGGAACTTAATCACATAGGTAACTGCACTAAGAGATTCATTTTTAGTTCTGATGGGTTGCCACCATATGCTGCTAGGTGTCACTGGTGGATTTTAGGAGCAATTAGAATGATTTGGATAATCGATCATACTAGTTGTCTGAATCAGAAAAATTCTGATCCATCGAAAGGTATTTCGATGATGTCAATGATAGAAATCGTGACATATCCTATTATCATACAAAACTAAATCTAACTAGGTCACACAAAGAAGGGTTTGGATCTAGATATCATCAATTAGACTAACCCAGTTTAATTGATTTGAATAAGATTCAATTAGGTTCAACGAAATCGTGCTAGCACACGATTGAGCCTAATTTTCTTTTTCAACAATTATTAAAAATTATCTCGACTGAGCCAAATATATTTGGGCTCCCTCAAAAACCTTTACATGATTTGATTGGAGCTTGTCCAGGTTAGAAAAGGATTGTCTTAATTTATAAGATAAATTTGAGACAACACCTGCCATTTTTCGTCACCTGCTAAATCTTGTCTTTGGACTTTGGTCAAATATTGACCTTTGACACTTAGACATCTGCCCATGTGTCATGCACCCATAGGAGAGAGCTTTGACCCTTGTCCCCCTACTAAATAGTAGAAAGGCAAGGGGCGCACGCCCATGGTGGTGTGCACCCAAAGTGGATAAGGGTTGGAGTCCCATACAGATGGGACTCCAGTTGCTTATTGCTTCGTACTAAGGTGGTGCCAAAGAGTTTTCTTTGACCAATCTTGGTGCCACTTAAGGAGGTTTGTGAGGGACTCTAATCTAATTAGATCTGATGATGTGATTCCACCAATCAAATTTAGATCTGATTGCGTAAAGAGCCATGATTGGTTGGGATGATGTGGCATTGCATGGCACAGCGGGATCTATATAAATCCTATTTGCACCTAGGATTTAGATTCTCCACCCTTTGCCCATGCCACAAGGCTTTTATCCCTTTCTCTCCATGCCACCTTCAGATCTTCTCTCTCCTCTCCATGCCCAAGAAGCTTTGGGATCAAGTTTGGTGTGATTCAAGCAAGAGAAAGGCGATAAGAAAAAGAAGGCAGCACTGCTGCAAAAGACAATAGCCAATTTTCAAAAGGTGTTTTGAAGATCTTCATGATCAGATCCAGATCTAATTTTTGGAGCATAGATAGAGAAGAAGAAGATCTCTAGATCCTATCCGAGTGGATATGGGTAGAGGCCAAGCACTTGCGTGGCTACATCCAGAACCTCAGGCAAACATCGGGATCATCATAGGATAATAAAATTACCCATAACAAGGTACATTTAAATTAGATTTAATTTAATTTATTTTTATTTTATTTTATTATATTGATAAAATTAGATCTAAAGAATCTCATATCTAATTTATATTCAAAATTTTTTTTTTTGAAATATCCCTCTTGATCAAACCAGATCTGAACAAACCTGACTCGAAAAACATGGTTTTTCCTTCAACTGGTATCAAAGCCAGGTTCCATAATTATTTAGATCTAATTTTAATATAATTTTTATCTAATAATTAGATGATATTAGATGTCACATTAGATATGATTAGATATAAAATTAAAAATTAAAAAAATTAAATAATCTAAACCTAAGATGTATGAGATGCATGACTAGACTAGGAATAGAATTATTCTATGTATAGTCTAGGATGATCATAATTTTAATTTAATTAATTATAATTTTAAATCTATTTATTTATTATTTTTTGATATTATAAATATTATAATTATATTTAAAAAATAAAAAATAAATTTATTTAATTTTATTCATATGAGATATGATAGATGCATGTTTAGACTAGTTGTAGAATAGTTCCACAAAGTTATCTAGAATAAATTTAATTTGATATGATCAAATATAAATTTTATTTTTTAGATATTTATGAGATAATTTAGATCTAAAAATATGCATGATATGATACATTAGATGTATGCAAAACATGTTTTTAAGTTAGATCAATTTTATAAAAAGTTGTTAGATCTAACCCATTATCAATAACTATTAGGTGAGGTGATGTATACAAAACTAGTTAGATCTAACCCATCATCAATAACTAGTTAGATCAACTAGTTATAACTAGTTATTGATGATGGGTTAGATCTAACTAGTTTTGTATACATCTAATTTTATAAAAACTAGTTTTGTATACACCTAATAGTTATAACTAGTTAGATCAAAACTCATTGGCTAACTCATCATCAATAACTATTAGGTGAGGTGATGAGTCAGTTGGTGGGATTGCACCATCCACTAAAAATCATTAATCATGAAGATTTTTGCATCTCTACAAAGTGAGTATAGGGATCTGAGAAAATAGTGAATGCTAATTTGTTTAAAAATTAAACCCCTAAATAAATTATTCAAGTCTTAATTACAAAATCTAACTAGAAACTTTGACTCTCTACAGGAAAAGAAAAATATCTGCATCCAACCCACTAGCCCGTATCCTGGATACCCAAAGACTGATCGGATCTAATTACAAGGATTGGCTCCAGAACTTTAAAATCATTTTGGGTTTCGAAAAGTTAACTCATGTATTTGACCAGGATTCTCCCACCTTACCAGCCCATCTGTCCGCTGAACAGAGATCGTCTCTTGACAAATGGATGGAGGAAGATAACAAGATCAGATACTACATGTTGGGCTCGATGTTTAATGAGCTTCAGCACCAACATGAAGATATCAAAACTGCTTGCCAAATATTGGTTCACCTGCAAGAGTTGTTTGGTGAACAGAGTCGTGCAGCCAAATATCATATCACTAAATGACTGTTTAAGGCTAAAATGCATGATGGACAGTCAGTCTAAGATCATTATTTGATGATGATCAAGGACTTGGAAGAGCTCGAGAAGCTTGCAGTGAAGTTAGACCAGAGTCTACAGAATGATATAATTCTACAATCCTTGACTGATGTGTATGTATAGTTCATCATGAACTACCATATGTATAAACTTTAGAGTACTCTGTCCAAGCTTATGAACATGCTGGTTACTACTGAGCTTTCTATGAAAGGTTCTAAAGGCTCAGTACTTGCTATGGAATGGACTTCTTCCAAGAAAAAGTCTTTTGGACAGAAGAAAAAGTCTGTGAAAAGGCAGAAGATGGAAGATGGAAAGAAAAAGAAGGCAGAACTAAAGAAGAAGGTCGCTGACAAAAAAAAGTATTTCTATTATAATACTGACGGCCGCTAAAAGCGAAACTGCCCTATATACCTGACCACTCTGAAGAATAAGAAGGAGACAGGTCCTTCTGGAGGTATACTCATTTTTGAATCTAACCTTATGGTTTCTTCTGCATCCAGTTGGGTGCTTGACTCTGGTTCTAGTGCTCATTTGTGCGCTTCCATGCAGGGTCTTGAGGATAGCATGAGGCTGAGGAATGGTGAGATGATCCTACACATCGAAAATGAAGCAAGAGTTGCTATTGTGGCTGTGGGAACCTACCCTCTTCGACTACAGTCTAGTTTAGATTTAGTACTTAGGGATTGTTATTATGTGTCTACTGCAAGCAAAAATTTAATTTTTGTTTCATATTTAGCACAAGAAGGCTATGTAATTAGTTTTCTTAAGGACCATTGTAATATTCTTTATGAAAGAAATAAAATTGCAAGTGGTTTCCTCGTTAACGGTCTCTATTAGTTACATATTGATGTATCTGTCTTTATTATTGAGCAAAATATGAATGCCATAAGATCAAAATGATCTAGGGATAGTCTGAATGATAGGTATCTATGGCACCTAAGGCTAGGTCATATAGCATAAGATATGATTAACAAGTTGAAGAAAATCGGGCTATTGAGTCTATTGACTTCCGAATCATATCCAATTTATGAGTCATGTCTTCATAGCAAAATGACTAAGCTCCCTTTTATAGGACATGGGGAAGGGCCATAGATCTACTTGCCCTAGTACATACTGATGTGTGCGGCCCATTTGATGTGCCGGCTAGAGGCAGCTTTATCCACTTCATAACATTTATCGATGATTTATCTCGGTATGGGTATGTGTATCTTATGAGACATCAGTCTGAAGCTTTTGAAAAGTTCAAAAAATTCAGACATGAAGTTGAAAAGCAAATTGAAAAATCTATTAAGGTTCTTCGATCAGATCGAGGAGGTGAATACCTTAGTCAGGAATTCCTAGACTATCTCATGCAAAATAGAATAATCTCTCAATGGACTCCACCTGGAACACCTCAACTCAATGAAGTTTCAGAATGGAGGAACCAGATCCTATTAGATATGGTCCGATCCATGATGAGCTTCACAAATCTTTTTGATTTTCTTTAGGAATATAGTCTATTAACTACTATATATTTACTGAATAAGATTTCCTCTAAAACCATTTCTACCACACTGTATGTGATATGGCATGGTAAGAAATCAAGTCTGAGTCATCTCAGAATTTGGGGTTGTCGGCTCAAGTCAAAAGACAACAAGCGGACAAGTTAGACCATAGTCCTTTAGAGCTCGATTTATAGGATATCCTAAAGAGTCATTAGGATATTATTTCTATATTTCAGAAGACCATAATGTGATTGTGAGTCGGCATGCCATCTTTCTTGAAAAATAGTTTATTCAAGATAGCGACATTGGAAAGCAGATCAAGCTCAAGAAGAAAATCTCACAAGAGCAACAAGCTAAGGATCCTATGAAACCAAATTGGATTGAGCCAATACAATCACTACCTCCTCCACCTTGTAGATCGAAAAGGATTTTCCATCCCTTTGAGAGGTATTTAGGTACTATCTCAGAGGAAGTAGAGAAAATGTTCCTTGTAGGTAATGGGATTCATGGTGATGATCCTAAAACCTATGATGAGACGATATCAGATATCGACTCTGAGAATTGGTTAGAGGCAATGAAGTCAGAAATTGACTCGATGCACTCAAACCAAGTCTGGACCTTGATAGATCCATCAGAAATTATAGTACCTATTAGGTGTAAATGGATCTACAAGAGAAAGGTTGGTGCAGATGGAAATGTGGAGACATTCAAAGCTAGATTAGTGGCAAAAGGGTATAGTCAGCAAGAAGGCATTGACTATCAGGATACCTTTTCGCTAGTAGCTATGCTAAAGTCCATCCATATATTGCTTGTTGTTGCAGCCTATTTTGATTATGAAATATGGCAAATGGACGTAAAAATGACATTCTTTAATGGATATCTTAAGAAAGATATCTATATGGAATAGCTGCTAGGTTTCACATCCAGTGATGCTGATCATAAAGTATGCAAGCTGCAACGGTCCATATATGGACTTAAGTAAACATCCTGAAGCTGGAATATTCGATTTAATGATGTGATCAAATTATTTGGTTTCATCAAAAATGAGGAGGAACCATGTATTTTCAAAAATATTAGTGGGAGTGCAATTATCTTCCTCGTACTGTACGTGGATGATATCCTCATTATTGGGAATGATATTCCCATATTGACCATAGTTAAAATATGGTTATCTAAAGAATTCTCCATGAAAGACCTAGGAGAAGTATCCTTCATTCTAGGAATTAAGGTCTATAGAGATAGACCAAATAGGATGCTAGATTTTTTATAGAAGATGTACATAGAGGAAGTGCTAAAGAGGTTTAGCATGGAAAACTCCAAGAGAGGTTAGGTATCTTTTAGACATGGCATTCATCTCTCCAAGAAGATGTGCCCTAGCACACCTGAGAAAATAGAACACATGAGCAAGATCCCTTATGCTTCAACAATAGGGAGCCTCTTGTATGCCATGTTATATACACGACCTGATATAGCCCATGCTATGAGTGTTATAAGCAGATATCAGTCGAATCCAGATAAAGAACACTGGACCTTTGTGAATTGTATCCTTAAGTACTTGAGAAGAACTAAGGATATGTTGTTGATTTTTGGTAATGGAGAACTCCAAGTCCAGGGGTATACAGACTCGAATTTTATGTCCGATATAGATGATCGAAAGTCGACATCTGAGAGTTTGTTTGTGTGTAATGATGGTGCTGTCAGTTGGAAGAGTTCTAAGCAGACAGTAATAGCAGATTCCACCATGAAAGTAGAATATATCACTGCATCAGAAGTTGCGAAGGAGGCATTCTAGTACAAGAAATTCACCATAGAGATTGGAGTGATGCCATCAGATGCCATTCCTCTGTACTGCGACAACAATGGTGCCATAGCCCATGCTAAGGAGCTGAGGTCTCACCAAAAATTCAACTATATCAAGCGGCAATACCACCTCATCCGTGATTACGTCGAGAAAGGTTATGTCGAGGTCAAGAGAATCGACTCCGCAAATAATACGATAAATCCACTCACAAAGCCGTTGGGCCAATAGAAGATCGAAGCTCACCTTGAGAAGATAGGACTTAGATTTGTAGCCAATTGGCTTTAGGTCAAGTGGGAGTTTGTTAGATATATGTGTCCTAGAAGCTGGAATTGGCTAACACTTGTAATACACATCTAAGAGCAAAATTATAATTTTGACTATAAATAATAAAATAGATTATTTTTTATCATAGTGTATATTTGAAAATGTCTGTGATACATCTCTTGAGTTAATGATAATGATAGTTCATATTTTCAAGAGTTGAAAATTTAAGACATGAATTTTTATTATTAACTCATAAAATGCTCCCGATCGTAGGATCATCATGAGGATGGTGATTGATCTAGAATGTTGGTGTACGATTACTTCTTAAGGATAGATGAGTCTTGAGTCTATGGTGTAGAGACACCAGAGTGAGAGTATAGGTACTTGTTAGAGAATAAGGGTACTAAGCGTGATGACCTCGAGCAGTCATCAGAAAGTCTATCTTCTCATCAATGACTGACTCGAAGCTACAGTGGTGTGTCTGGTTCTTTAACCTGAGGTGCATCGGTAGATCATCTTGAGGGTGCTATAGTTTGACTACACCATAACTTGATCTCCTAGCCATTCGAAATCTTGAGGTGTATGTTGGCTATAGCATGTTCATTATAGGAATTAGCTTGCACCAATAGGAGATCTATCTACCTCGGTAGATGAGGAGCAGTCCTATGATGATCATGAGAATTAAGTCCATAAGCCCATGGCCTGGACGAAGTGAAATAATAGAAAGAGTTTCCATTAGGATTTTTATATTGAACTTGAATCGAATGATTAATTCATATGATGAAAATTAGGATTTGACGAGATCACCTTAACCCTAATCTGATCGAGGCTCAAGATGGAGGAAGTTAATCACATAGGTAACTATATCGAGAGGTTCATTTTTAGTTCTGATGGATTGCCACCATATGCTGCTAGGTGTCACTGATGGATTTTTGGAGCAATTAGAATGATTTGGATGATCGATCATTCTAGTTATCTGAATCAGAAAAGTTTTGATCCATCGAAAGGTATTTCGATGATGTCGATGATAGAAATCATGACATATCCCATTACCATATGGAATTGAACCTAACTGGATCACACAAATAATATTTTGGATCTGGATATCATCAATTGGACTAATCTAGTTCAATTGATTTGAATAAGATTCAATTAGGTTCAAGGAAATTGTGCTAGCACACGATTGAACCTGATATTCTCCTTCAACAATCATTAAAAGTTATCTCGACTAAGCCAAAGGTGTTTGGACTCACTCAAAAATCTTTACTTGGTCTGACTGAAACTTGTCAAAGCTAGAAAAGGATTGTCTTAATTTATAAGATAAATTTGAAACAACACCTGTCATTTTCCGTCACCTGCTAAATCTTATCTTTGGACTTAGTTCAAATGTTGACCTTTGACACTTAGACATCTGTCCATATGTCATGCACCCATAGGAGAGAGCTTTGACCCTTATCTCCCTGCTAAATAGCTAAATGGCAAGGGGTGCACACCTAGGGAGGCGTGCACCCAAAGTGGATAAGGATTGGAGTCCCATGCAGATGGGACTCCAGTTGCTTATTGCTTCATACTAAGGTGGCACCAAAGAGTCTTATTTAACCAGTCTTGGCACCACCTAAGGAGATTTGTGAGGGACTCTAATCTAATTAGATCAGATGATGTCATCCCATTAATCAAATTTAGATCTGATTGCACAAAGAGCCATGATTGGTCGGGATGATGTGGCACTATATAGCGAAGTAGGGTCTATATAAACCCAATCTGCGCCTAGGATTCAGATTCTCTACCCTTTGCCCATGCCACAAGACTTTTCTCCCTCCCTCTACATGCCACCTTCAGATCTTCTCTCACCTCTCCATGCGCAAGAAGCTTTAGGCTCAAGTTTGGTGTGATCCAAGCAAGAGAAAGGCGACAATAAAAAGAAGGCAGCACTACTACAAGAGACAATAGCCAATCTTCAAAAGATGTTTTGAAGATCTTCAAGGTCAAATCCAGATCTAATTTTTGGAGCACAGATAGAGAAGGAGAAGATCTCTAGATCCTATCTGAGTGGATATGGGTAGAGGCTAGGCATTTGTATGGCTATATCCAGAACCTCAAGCAAACATCAGGATCATCATAGGATAATAGGATTACCCATAACAAGATACATTTAAATTAGATTTAATTTAATTTATTTTTATTTTATTTTATTAGATTGATAAAATTAGATTTGAAGAGTCTCAGATCTAAATTAGATCAAAATTTTTTTTTTTTAAAATATCTCTCTTGATCAAATTAGATTTGAATGAATTTGACCCAGAAAACATGGTTTTTTCTTCAAAAGGGATATGCCATTAACTCGACAAGAATGCATTCGAGTCGAGTAGCTTCTAATTAAAAATCAATCGATCATATCTACCAAACTTACCTTAGACACTAAATTATTGAGCCAAAAACCAATCGGGTTAGCCTACAATCCAGACTCTAACCACTGAGCCTAATTAGGTCTTAACTTGATCGATCACTCATGTGACTCGACCTTGACCTAGATTTAATCCTATTAGGCTGATCAATTTAAGCACTGTTGATCCCATTTAACTGACTCTTGATTCGGTTTGATCAACCGCTAGACCTAATTGAGCTACCCATGCTCAAACCTAATTTTATGAATGTCTTAGATCTAAAAATTCTTTATTTTAGATCTAATATATTTCATAATCTTAATTTTTAATTAAGTATAGGGTTCATGAACAAAATATATAAATAAAATTCTAGGATTTTAGGATCTAAAATTTTGTAGAAAATAAGTTTTTGATTTCTGATTAAGGACGAATGCATAGCATCCCTACACATCAAAAGAACACCCCATCGAATGGAAGGAGAGGGCCTTTAAATCCTACTTCATTCTTATGACCAGACGGCCAAGGAGAACGCCTTAATCAGAAACATGATAAATATACAAAATTGATTAGATCAACATATATATCATATATATATATATAATTAATTTAACTTAAAAATATATTTTGCATACATCTTATGTATCATATCATGTATGTTTTCAGATCTAAATTATCTCACAAACATCTAAAAAATAAAATTTAAATTTGATCATATCAAATTAAATTTATTCAAGATAACTTTACTGAACTATTCTATAACTAATTTAAACATGCATCTATCATATCTCATATGAACAAAATTAAATAAATTTATTTTCTATTTTTTAGATCTAATTATAATATTTATAATATTAAAAAAATAAATAAATAGATCTAAAATTATAATTAATTAAATTAAAATTATGATCATCCTAGACTACACATAGAATAATTCTATTCCTAGTCTAGTCATGCATCTCATACATCTTAGATCTAAATTATTTAATTTTCTTAAATTTTGATTTTAAATCTAATCACATCTAATGTGATATCTAAAATCATCTAATTATCAAATCAAAATTATATTAAAATTAGATCTAAATAATTATGAAACCTGGCTCTGATACCAGTTGAAGTGAAAATCCTATTTTTCGGGTCAGGTTTGTTTAGATCTTGATTTGATCAAGATAAATATTTTAAAATTTTTCTTCTTAGATCTAAATTAGATCTGAGATTCTTTAGATCTAATTTTATTAATCTAATAAAATAAAAATAAAATAAATTAAATTAAATCTAGTTTAATTGTACCTTATTATGGGTAATCCTATGATCCTATGATGATCCTGATGTTTGCCTGAGGTTCTGGATGTAGCCATGCAAGCACTAGGCCTCTGCCAGTATCCACTCGAGTAGGATCTAGAGATCTTCTCCTTCTCAATCTATGCTCCAAAAATTAGATCTGGATCTGATCTTGAAGGTCTTCAAAATACCTTATGAAGATCAACTGTTGTCTCTTGTACCAGTGCTGCCTTCTTCCTTTCCTGTCGCCTTTCTTTTGCTTGGATAGCACCAAACTAGAGCCCAAAACCTCTTGGGCGTGGAGAGCAGAGAGAGAAGTAGAGGCTGGCATGGAGAAAGAGGAAGAGGGGCTATATGGCATGGGCAAAGGGTAAAAACTCTAAATCCTAAGCGTAGATAGGGTTTATATAGATCTTGCTGCGCCATGCAGTGCCACATCATCCTGATCAATTACGGCTCTTTGTGCAATCAGATCTAAATCTGATTGGTGGGATGATATCATCTGATCCAATCAGATTAGAGTCTCTCACAAACCTCCTTAGATGGTACCAAGACTGATCAAAGAAGAGTCTTTGATGCCACCTAAGTATAAAGCATGAAGCAACCTAGAGTCCCATCTGTATGGGACTCCAGGTGTCATCCTCCTTAGGCACATGCCTTCCTACGCGTGCACCTCCTCCCTTTCTACTCTTTAGTAGGGGGACAAAGCTCCATCTTCTCTCCTATGGATGCATGATATATGGGTAGATGTCTAAGTATCAAAGGTCAATGTTTAATCAAAGTCAAAAGACAAGATTTAGCAGGTGATGAAAAATGGTAGGTGTTGTCTCAAATATATCTCATAAATTAAGACAATCCTTTTCTAACCTAGACAAGCTACAGTCAGATCAAGTAAAAGTTTCTGAGTGAGCCCAAACATATTTGGCTCAGTCGAGATAACTTTTAATAATTATTGAAGGAGAACATTAGGCTCAATCATATGCTAGCACGATTTCCTTGAACCTAATTGAATCTTATTCAAATCAATTGAACTGGATTAGTCCAATTGATGATATCCAGATCCAAACCTTTATTTGTCTAATCCAGTTAGATTCAGTTTCATATGGTAATAGGATATGTCATGATCTCTATCATCAACATCATCGAAACATCTTCCGATGGATCAGAACTTTTCTAATTTAGACAACTAGTATGATCGATCATCTAGATGATTCTAATTACTTCCAAAATCCATCAGTGACATCTAGCAGCATATGGTGGCAATCCATCAAAATTAAAAATGAACCTCTCAGTACAGTTACCTGTACGATTAAGTTCCTCTATCTTGAGCTTCGATCGAATTAAGGTTAAGGTGATCTCATTAAACCCTAATTTCCATCATTTGAATTAATCATTCGATTCAAGTTTGATGTAAAAATCCAAATAGAAACTCTTTCTATTATTTTACTCTGCCATGGCCATGGGTTGATGGACTTGATTCTCATGATCATCATAGGACTGCTCCTCATCTACCATGATAGATAGATCCCTTGTTGGTGCAATCCAATTCTTACAATGAACATTCTATAACCAATATACACCTCAGGATTTTGAATGGCTAGGAGATCGAGTTATAGTGTAGTCAAACTATAACACCCTCAAGATGAATTACCAATGCACCTCAGGTCAAAAAATTAGACACACCACTGTAGCTTTGAGCCAGTCATTGACAAGAAGGTAGACTTCCTTATGATTACTCAAGGTGGTCACACTCAGTGCCCTCATTCTCTAGCGAGTACCTATACTCTCGTTCTAGTGTCTCTACACCGTAGACTCAAGACTCATCTATCCTAAAGAAGTGATCGTACACCAACCTTCTGGATCAATCACCATCCTCATGATTATCCTACAGTCGGGAGCATTTTATGAGTCAATAATAAAAATTCATGTCTTAAATTTTCAACTCTTAAAAATATGAATTATTATTACCATTAACTCAAGAGATGTATCATAGATACTTTCAAATAGATGCTGTGATAGAGAATAATTTATTTTATTATTTATAGTCAAAATTATAATTTTATCCTTAGATGTGTATTACAAGTGTTAGCCAATTTGGCTTCTAGGGCACACATATCTAACATGAGGAGCCAGCTGTCAATGCACATGAAACAGTCAGAGATACTTACCAGAAGTGGCCCAGTGATCGAACCATGGTACACTGCATTATGCTGATTGCCATGAGCGATGAGTTAAGTTGCAGATTTGAGATGGCTCAGCCAAAAGATATGCTTAGTGTTGGAGGATTCTTTTGGCTGACATTGAAGGGCACAAGGCTAGTTGTGCCATCTTCAATGCCAGGATGCGGGATAGTGCCTCTATTGTTGATCATGTACTGTACATGATCGAGCTGATAGAGAGATTGAGCAAGCTCGACTTTTTCTTACATAAATAGCTTGGGAAAGATGCAATACTAAACTCACTGCCCAAGTCCTATCTCCCATTCATCACTCATTTCAGAATGACAAATCCTAAAGAAGACTATCATAGGTTACTAGAATTTCTTCAGAACTTTGAGAAGGATCACCAACTCCATAAGAAGTTAGTGAACTTAGTGGGAGGTTCATCTTTCGCTTTTCGATCCTTTAGAAAAGGAAAGAAGAACAACAAGAAGAAAGCAAAGAAGATGCAAGTTCAGACTGGGACATCTGTGCAGGGCCAGATCAGGAAGATCAAGCCCAGTAAGAGTCAAGCTGAATGCTTTTTTTGCAAGAAGTGGGGGCACTAAAAGAGGAACTATCCTCAGTACATTGCCTCCCTGAATTCGAACAAGCAGAGAAAGAAGCAAGCTATTGCTGGACAAGGTATTTATATGATAACTTCTTATAATTTTTCTATTTATGAAATTATTAACTAGGTATTTAATACCGGTAGCCCTTACCATATTTGCAATTCATTATAGGAGTTGTAGGTTAGTAGAAGATTTGAGTAAGATGAAAGGTTCCTGAATATTGGAGATGGAAGACCAGTTCTAGTTCTAGCTTTAAAAATTCTAAAATTTATGTTTGAGTCCCATACTATTGTTCTTAATAATTATCATTTTTGTCCTAGTTTCTTTTAAATAGCATTTCTATAGGCCTTCTAGCCAAAATAATTATAAAATTTTAATAAAAAAATAAGTTTGTAATATCATTATGAATGGTGTTATTATTTTCTATGGATATTCGAATAATGGTGTGTATATGCTATAACAACCTGTTAACATAGTCTATTCAATTGGCAGACACCCTAGATTCGATACTGTGTCAGATATCTACTTATGGCATTATAGGCTAGATCATATAAATAAGAATAGGATAAATAGATTGACTTAAGAAAAAATCCTCGAAATCAATGATTGTGAGTCACTTTCGATCTATGAGTCCTATCTTCTTGGTAAAATGATCAAGTCATCTTTTACTAAAAAAGGTGATAGAGCCATTGAGCTCTTAGGTCTAGTACATACTGATATATATGAACCAAGGAGCACAAGTACTAGAGATGGATATTTCTACTTCATCACTTTCATAGATGATCTATCCAGATAGGATATGTCTATCTGATGAAATACAAGTTAGATTCATTTGAAATATTCAAATGAATCCAAAGTGAAGTGGAAAAATAAACTAGAAAAGTACTAAAATTCTTCGATCTGATCGAAGAGGGGAATACTTTTCCAGTAAGTTTCACACATATAGGGAATGGGATTGTCTCTCAATGAACTCCTTCAGAAACACCATAGCATAATGGTGTGTCTAAAAGAAGAAATCAAACTCTTTTAGACTTGGTTCGATCCATGATGGATTTTGCCAGCTTGTCGATATCCTTTTAGGGATATGCACTTGAATTGTCTTGCTATTTATTAAATAGGGTTCTAAGTAAGTCTGTAGTTAAGACTCCATATGAGATATGGATAGGGCATAAGCTAGCACTTTCACACATTAGGATTTGGGGATGCCCAGCTTATGTCAAATGGTTAGTTACAGATAAACTTGGACCTAGAATTGACAAGTGCATATTCATAGGATACACAAAAGAGACCAAAGGATACTATTTCTACCATGTTGATGAACAAAAGATGTTCGTCAGCCTTAAAGCAACCTTTTTGGAAAAGAAGTTTCTTGATGAAAGAACTATTGTCTGTAAGGCTGAACTTGATGAAGCTCAATAGGTAGAAAAATTGACACTTATAGCTGAACTTGAGTCAGATTTGACTAAATCAGATCTAAAGCCTAGTGTACCTACACCATTAAGATGATCTGGTAGAGTACCACATCATCCAGATAGATACTATGATTTTTTGGTCTGAAATGGTGATCCCATCAAACTCGATGTGAATGATAAGAATTTGATCACCTATATAGATGCTATGCAGAGACCTGATTCTGAGAAATAGCTTGAGGCGATGAAATTCAAAATGGAGTCCATGAACATCAATGATGTGTGGACATTGATTGATCCACCCAAAGGGGTTAAACCCATTTGGTGTAAGTGGATCTTTAAAGAAAAAGGGGTGCAGATAGAAAGATGGAGACCTATAAAGCCCATCTGGTTGCCAAGTGATGCATACTAATCTATAGCTATGGTAAGTGCACCAGTTGATCAAGTAATAAAATAAGTGAGTAGAGTATTATCCCAGGAGGATTGAAAAATAAGTACTAAAAATATTCTTTCCTAAACTTTATTTAGAAGATTGATTTATAAGATTTAAGAAAATAAAAAGAAATAAAGAAATAATGAAAAATTTATAAGAAAATAGAGAGTGTATAATTTTTAGGATTTTAAACTCAAGAGCAGTAGGTTACTAAGGCAATTGGTTCACCAACTCAATCAATATAATATTCAGGTTATTAGGTTAATTTTATTTCTTATGATGGTGGAGTCTCCTAGATTATTCACTATCCCTTGGTCTAAGCTTAGCAAAACTATCAATATTTATTAACTATTCTTTGATCTAAGTATAATTTAAATAAATATCAATGTATTAATTTTCATGAAACCCTCTAATTAAAATATGCTGCATCCAAAGGGCACTAAAATTCCTACATGCATATGAATTCTAAATCGATTCATAATACAAGGTATATAAATCAAAAAGTAATAACATAGACATATTTGATCCGTATCATCTATGTTCATCAGATCAATTAGAAGATGGCCAGTAATCTAAAAGCATTAAGATCAGATCTATATACACCTCATAAATAAAATTTAAAATTAAAAATAAATCATACTAAATATTATATCAAAAAGAGTGGCTACACCTTAGCCTTAGTAAAATAAAATTTAGTTCATGGTAACAAGATAAAAAATATCAAATAAAATAAAAAGCATGAAGAAATTAGATTGTTTGTTCGCTAAAATTGATCGTCCATTGCTCTTGGTGTGGAGAACTTGATGAAGCAGAAGAGCAGCTTCATATACTAGTCGCTCGTTAGAAGAAGAATCATGAAGAAAGAAAAAAGAAAAAAAAAATTTAAAGCACTCTTCCTTTCTTCTTCTCTCAAATCCTATTTTTCTCCCTCAAACTCTCTAAAATCCTCCCTTAGCTCTCTCTCTCTAATCCTTTATTTTTAGCTCTTTATTATAGGTTCCCTAAAATTATTCCCAAGCTCTCTGTGTTTGTTCTCTGCTTGTTCTCTTCCTGTCCTCCCTAAGCAAGTAGCAAGCCTTTAAATAGGCTAATCCAAGTGGTCATACATCAAAATCCCATTGAAATTGGGTTTAAAACTCTCAAAATAACTCAAAAAGTGCCCTAGATCAATTCTGACCGTTGGATGTCAATCAAACGAGCCAAAAACCACTTAAAAATCATTTTAAAAAGCCAAATCAAGTCGAAATTCATTTGGACCGTCGGATCAGCCTTGAAGATCAAATCTGGGCCATCAAATTATGCCCAAAGAAGCCTCTGATTCTTAGTTTAAAAACTAGATTGTCTGGCCGCCATCGGATCTTGACCGGCTGGAAGATCAACCATCTATCAGCACCTTGTTCTATGCCATCGGATGAGAAAGTAGCGAACAGCATCCATCGGATCCGACAAAATTTCTAAAATGCCCTCTATAGACCATGCACGAGCCCGGCATTGTGTAGACCACCGCTTTCTTTAGCCAATCGGAACACGCTCGCCCATATGAAATCCTTGATATAGCCTTCGCCCGGGTTACTATAGCGGTCTATGGGCCACGAAAAATCCTGACATCAGTGCAACGTCAGTGGGGCATCAGCGGGCGATCGATCTAGTTCTAAGTGTGGTCGGGTCGGGCCGATTTGATGAGTCAATTTGAACCAGACCGACCGGCATTTAAATATTAATTTATTTTTTTATTTTTTTATTTCCTTTGAAATTTAATTTTGGGGTCGTTTGAAGTCCGTTTTGCTTGAAACTTATTTCATCTGAACCATAAAAATAAGATCTTCATATTGGTGGCCTTCTTTTCTATATAAAATTAATAAAAATATCAATTTCTAAAAATAAATAAATTTATTTAATAATTTAATACTTTTATTAGTGTATTTTTAGTACTTATCACACCCTCCAACTTAGTTATTGCTAGTTCCTTAGCAATGCTTTATTTAATACCATATTTCAATAAGATTATCCATCATAAAGATAGAGCTAGGATTAAAGATCAAAAAGTTTAGAAAATACCATCAACTAAGCATTGAGCTTCAGAAGTAAATTTTGTGGTCAATACAATTAAAAACTTCCTTAGAGTATATCAAAGATCTACAACACTTATATTCATGAAAGCTAACTTAGCATTTTGGTGTTAACATAAAGGACAAAAGTATCATCTCTTATCACCCATTTTGATTAATTTTCTATACATTCTCAATTTTAAGCTCATAAAATAATGTAGCTTTCACACTGCCTCATTTTTTTTAAAAATTTATGTTGAGCATCCTGGCATTCCCTCCACCATTTTACGTGAATCTCCACACGTGACCTAGGTGCAGAGACCCAATTACTAAGCTTTGGATAATCTACATATACTCTATCTTTTGCACTTTATTTTTAGGTAGTTAGCTCTTTCCTTAAATTCATATTTTTATTAGAATGTGTATTAATTACCAATTTTCAGTGATAATTGAATCCTCAGTTGGTCTTATAATCAATACCTACTTTACCTTGTTAATGTGCATGTGCAATTAAAAGTGCTAATATTCTTTAGATGACCTAAGTAGGCTGTTAAAAGTCTAACCAGTTAATATACTTCTTTAACTCGTTACATTCATTAGCAGATACTTCTAACTTTTATCACCTTTTTAGTCTATCTTGCTCAAGATTTTCTTCTTGACACATGGTTTAATTTTTTTTTTTTTCAAAAATTTTTTCTACCCCCCAACTTATTCTACATTGTCTCAATGGAGAAAGAAAATGTAAAGGTACAATAAAGAACAGGAAGGAATACACCTGATTTGATTCAGTTTGGTTCTTTGAAGCGTTGAAATTTATCTCGAGTTCTCATTGATTTTTCTCTGCAAAATTGAAAACACACACCAAAGTAATAAAAGAGAAACAACAAATTACTAAAAAATAAAAGAAAAAAATTGATCAAAACTAAAAAGAAAAGAAACAACCTATCTATTAGTTCTAATTTATTGTCTTCAGCTTGACTTTCTTGAGGCTCTAGGTTGGTTCTTGTAATTGGAATGCTTCCTTCTCCTTCTCAAACATTGATCAATGTAATTTTTCAGCGTATGAACGTTTACCTTGACGGTACCTTTTGATTCGTCAAAGATCTCTACTACTCCATATGGAAATACCTTAGTATTGTATAGGGACTTGTCCATCTTGATTTTAGCTTTTCCGAAAACAAATGTAGCCATGAACTATACAAGAGAACTTGCTGTCCCTCATGGAATTCTCTTTTTACAATATGGTTATCATGCCATTTCTTAGTACATTTTTTGTAGATCCTAGCATTCTCATAGGCATGGTGGCAAAATTCATCCATCTAATTCATTTGCATCAACCTATTTTTTTCTGCATCTTGTATATCAAAGTTAAGAATTTTCATGGCCCAATATGCTTTATGTTCTAGCTCAACAGGAAGGTGGCATGCTTACCAAAGAGTACCATATATGGGGACATACCAATAGGTGTTTTATATGTAGTCCTATATGCCCACAATGTATCATCTAATTTTAATGACCAGTTATTCCAAGATGTACTTAATGTCTTTTCTAAAATTTTATTTAATTTTCTTTTAGACACCTCTACTTAACCACTAGTTTGTGGATGATATGGGGTAGCTATTTTATGAGTGACACCATATTTGCTTAACAGATTTTCAAATTATTTATTACAAAAGTGTTTACGTCCATCACTAATGATTGCCCTAGGAGTGCCAAAATGTATAAAAATATGCTGTTTCAAAAATTTGACAACTACCTTAGCACATTAGTTGGAAAAGCTGCTGCTTCTACCTATTTTGAAATAGAATCTACAGCCACAAGTATATATTGATTTGAAAAAGAACTAGGAAAAGGTTTCATGAAATCAATACCCCAAATATCAAAAATTTCACACACAAGAATATTGTTTAAAGGCATTTCATGTCTCCTAGAGAGATTTTCAGTTCTTTGACAGCAGTCACATGAAGAGACATAAGTATGAGCATCTTTAAATAGAGAGGGCCAATAAAAATCTGATTGAAGAACCTTATAAGCTATTCTAGTTGGGCCAAAATGTCCTCCTACCTCCCGGTCATAACAATGATGCAGAATTTTCTCCATTTCTTCCCCCAGAATGCATCTTCTAATGACCTGATCTGCACAACACTTATACAAGAAAGGTTCATCCTAAAAATAATATTTGACAATAGATAAGTATCTCTTCTTTTGTTGAAAAGAAAGATCAAGTGGAAGAACCTTACCAACCAGGTAGTTAATAATATCAGCATACCATGGAAACATTCTACCTGATATAGCATAGAGGCATTCATATGAAAATTCCTGCTTTATAGGGCAAATATCTAATTCCTTCTCTATGATGTTTTCCAATCTAGAAAGGTGGTCAGCAACTGAATTCTCTGTGCCCTTCTTGTCCTTAATCTCCAAATCATACTCTTGTAGCAAAAGAATCCATTTGACCAATCTGGGTTTTGCTTCTTTCTTGGTAAGAAAATACATTAGAGCTGCATGGTCGGTGTATATAATAACTTTAGGTAAAATAAGATAAGAGTAAAATTTATCTAATGCAAATACTACTACCAGAAGCTTCTTTTCTATGGTTGCATATTTTTGTTGGGCTTCAGTCAAAGTGCGGCTAGCATAGTATATAGTTTGAAAAATTTTATCCTTTCTTTGATCAAGTACTGCTCCTATGGTTGTGTCACTAGCATCACACATCAACTCAAAAGGTAAGGACCAATCTGGTGCTACCATAATAAGTGCCATGACCAGCTTCTCCTTGCGAGTGTTGAATGCCTGCAAACACTCATCAGAAAAATGAAAAGAGACATCTTTATATAATAATTTAGATAGTGGTTTAGAAATTAGAGAGAAGTCCTTTATAAATCGATGGTAAAATCCAGCATTACCCAAAAAGCTCCTAATAGCCTTAACTGAGGTCGGTATGGGTAACTTTTCGATCACCTCAAGCTTAGCTCCATCCACTTTAATCCCTTTGCATGAAATCTTGTGGCCTAACACTATGCCTTCCTGTACCATCAAATGACACTTCTCTCAATTTAAGACAAGATTAGTATCCTCACATCTTTGTAAAACAAGAGATAAGTTATACAAGTATTTAACAAATGAAGATCCAAATACAGAAAAATCATTCATAAGTATTTCAAGAAAATTTTCAATCATATCATAAAAAATAGCCATCATGCATCATTGAAAAGTAGCTGGTGTATTACATAAACCAAACGACATTCTTCTAAAAGCAAATGTACCATAAGGACATGTAAAAGTGTTTTCTCTTGATCCTCAGGTGCTATGGCATTTTGATTATAACAAGAATATCCATCTAGAAAGCAGTAAAAATCATGTCCAGCGAACCTCTCTAACATCTGATCAATGAATGAAAGAAGATAATGATCATTTCTAGTTGTATCATTTAATTTTCTATAATCCATACATACTCTCCACCCAGTAATAGTCCTAGTAGTAATTAATTTATTATTATCATTTTGAACTACAGTAATTCCACCTTTCTTAGGAACTACTTGAGCAGGACTCACCCATGAACTATCGAAGATAGAATAAATAATACCTGCATCAAGTAGCTTGATTATCTTTTTTTTGACCACTTCTTGCATCTTAGGATTGAGTCTTCTTTGGGGTTGGACCATAGGCTCATAGTTGTCCTCCATGAGAATTTTGTGCTTACAAATTGAGGGACTAATTCCTTTGATGTCTGCTATGGTCCATCCAAATGCCTTCTTGTGTTTCTTTAGCACTCTTAACAACTTTTCTTTCATTAAATTTATCTGAGAAGAAGAAATAATAACAGTTAAGTGCGAGGAACCTTCCAAGAAAACATATTTTAAATGAGCAGGAAGAGGTTTAAGTTCAAGAGTAGGTGGCTCTTCAATTGATGTCTTTGGAAGAGGAGTAGATGATCTTTCTAATTCTTCAAATCATGGTCTGTATGCGCATGAAATATATGGTTTGGCCTTTAACAATTTTATACATTCTATTTGCCTTTCATCTTCAGCTGAACCCTCTTATGATTGGACATTGCAAGCTTCAATAAGGTCCTCAAACCCATTTTTTAGAAAATACTCATGTACTAAATTATCAATATCAACTATTCGAAAATAAGTTTGATTATCATTGGAATGTTTAATAACTTTAAAAATATTAAAAGCAACTTGTTCATCTTGGACTCTAAGAATTAATTTTTCTTGTTGAACATCTATTAAAGCTCCACCAATAGCTAAAAAGGATCTTCCTAAGATAAGGGGTACATCATAATCTTCTTCCATGTCAAGAATAATAAAATCAATAGAAAAAATAAACTTGCTTACCTTTACCAAGACATCCTCTACTATACCTCTTGGATATTTAATGGATCTATTGATTAATTAAAGAGTAATAGTGGTAGGTTTTGGTTCTCCTAGACCCAGTTTTCTAAAAATAGAAAATGGCATGAGACTAATACTTGCTCCTAAATCATATAAAACTTTATCAAAACTACAATCACCAATAATGCAAGGGATAGTAAAACTTTCTAGATCTTTTAGCTTCTGTGGTAATTTGTTTTGAAGTATTGCTGAGCATTCTTCATTCAAATTTATTCTTTCATGCTCCTTCAGCTTTTTCTTATTTGTTAGAATTTTTTTGAGAAACTTGGCATACCTGGGCATTTGAGTGATAGCATCTACAAAAGGAATATTAATATATAAATTCTTTAAAATTTTGAAAAAGTTAGAAAATTCTTTATCTAGATGCTGTATTTGTCTCTCTGGGAATGGTAGTGGTGGCACATAGGGCTTCACATTTGGATCGAAAAAATTTATACTTGGAGATCATCCATCTGCTTGTTGTTTTGGTGATTGATGAATTTTAGCGATGGTTCCTTGTTTGTAGTTGGCTTTTTAGTCTCTTTCTTCTGATGTGGCTCCTCTAGCTTTTTACCACTTCTTAGGGTGATAGCATTGACTTGCTCCCTTGGATTGGTCTCCATGTTGCTAGGCAAGGATCCCTGAGGTCTCTTAGAGATTATCTTAGCCATTTGACCTATTTGCATCTCCAAGTTTTGAATTGCTGCTCCTTGGTCCTGGCTAAGCTAGGCTTCCAAATTTTTTATAGTTGCTTCTTGGTTTTGCATGAATTTAACCATAAGCTCCTCCATGTTGGACTTCTTTTTAGATACTTGGAACCCCGGGGGTGGCTATTGTGTTGCATTTTGATTGCTCCACGAGAAATTTGGATGCTGCCTCCACCCTTGATTGTATGTATTAGAGTAGGGATTGTTTTATTGCGGTCTGAAAAAATTATCAATATAATTAGCGATATCAGTAGCTTTAGCAAAAGGATTACCTGTCTTGTAGTTGCTCGTATCGTATCCTCCTCCACATAGGTCACAAGTGATGCTCTGAACATGCATAGCTATTCCCTTCAATTTGTTGACTTCGGCTCTAAGGGGTGCAATTTTAGCTAGTAAGGTTGGTACACAATCTACTCCCTACATAGCTACTGGTTTTCTCGGTATCATGCATTCTGTTTGCCACTGATAGCTATTTGATTCCATCTCATCAATCAGATCAAAGGCTTCTTCCTTTGTTTTTTGATTATTGGTTTCTTCTACTACTGCATCAATCATAGAATGATTAGTAGAAGATAAACCATTATAGATAGTTTGTACCTGAAGCCATATGGGTAGTTGATGATGTGGACATCTCCTCAGTAGTTCCTTAAAATGCTTCCAAGCCCCATATAATATCTCCATGTCCATTTGCACAAAAGAAGTGATATCGTTGCGTATCTTATCTGTCTTGGAATGTGAAAAGCACTTGGCTAAGAATTTTTGGACTAGGGCATTCCAAGTTGTGATAGATCCTGTAGGAAGAGAATGGAGCCAACTTTTAGCTTTACCCCATAAAGAGAAAGGAAATAAGCTTAATCTAATAGCATCATCCGAGACTCAATTAATTTTAAAAGTATCACAATGTTCAAGAAAGTTAGAAATATGGGCATTCAGATCATCATGCACGTGTCTACTGAATTGGATAGTTGATTGAATCATCTGGATCATCAGTAATTTTATTTCAAAGTTATTTGCTCGCACAGGTGATCTCCTGATGCTTGAAGCTGCATCAGCTATAGATGGTGTGATATAATTATTTAATGGATGATGTGCCACTCGAATAGCTTCTTGCCATCGCTCGGTCGTCATTTCTAATCCTAGATTGATGTTGTTAGGATCTTCAGCTGCCATGTTCCTTTCTTGTTGTAGTCCTCTGATGGTCCTTTCAATTTTTGGATCTAAAGATAGTAAGTCACTATGTCCAATATGTGTCATGCATCGAACAAATCTAAAAATAAAATAAGAATAAAAATTAAAAATAAAATTCTAAAGTAAAGCAAGGATCAAAATTTTAATATTATTTTAGACAAAATCTTCGGCAACAGTGTCAAAAAGAGCTAATCTATAGTTATGGTAAGTGCACCAGTCGATCAAGTAATAAAGTAAGTGAGTAGAGTATCGTCCCTAGAGGATTAAAAAAAAGTACTAAAAATATTCTTTCCTAAACTTTATTTAGACGATCGATTTATAAGATTTTAGAAAATAAAAAAATAAAAAAATAATTAAAAATTTGTAAGAAAATAGAGAGTGTATAATTTTTAGCGTTTTAAACTCGAGCAATAGGTTACAAAGGCAATCGATTAATCAACTAAATCAATATAATATTTAGGTTATTAGGTTAATTTTATTTCATATGACGGTGGAGTCTCCTAGATTATTTACTATCCTTTGATCCAAGCATAGCAAAACTATCAATATTTATTAACTATCCTTTGGTTCAGATGTAATTTTAATAAATATCGATGCATTAAGTTTTGTGAAATCCTCTAATTAAAATATGATGCATCCAAAGTGCACTAAAATTTTTGCATGCATATGAATTCTAAATTGATTCATAATACAAGGTATATAAATCAAGAAGTAATAATATAGACATACTTGGTCCGTATTATCTATGTTCATGAGATCAATTAGAAGATGGCCAGTAATCTAAAAGCATTAAGATCAGATCTATATACTCTTCATGAATAAAATTTAAAATTAAAAATAAATCATACTTAATATTATATCAAAAAGAGTGGCTACACCTTAGCCTTAGTAAAATAAAATTTAGTTCATGGTAACAAGATCAAAAATATCAAATAAAATAAAAAGCATGAAGAAATTAGACTGTTTGTTCGCTGAAATTGATCGTCCATTGCTCTTGATGTGGAGAGCTCGATGAAGAAGAAGAGCAGCTTTGTATACTGATCGCTCGTCGAAAGAAGAACCATGAAGAAAGAAAAAAGAAAAGAAAAGAAAAATAAAATTAAAGCACTCTTCCTCTCTTCTTCTCTCAAACCCTATTTTTCTCCCCCAAACTCTCTAACACCCTCCCTTAGCTCTCTCTCTATATTCCTCTATTTTCAACTCTTTGTTATAGGTTCCCTAAAACTATTCCCAAGCTCTCTATGTTTGTTCTCTGCCTATTCTCTTCCTATCCTCCCCAACAACAGCAAGTAGCAAGCCTTTAAATAGGCTAATCTAGGTGGTCTTAGGTCAAAATCCCATTGAAATTGGGTTTAAAACTCTCAAAATAACTCGGAAAGAGCCCTGGATTAATTCTGACCATTGGATGTCGATCAAATGGGCCAAAAATCATTTTAAATATCCAAATCAAGTTGGAATTCATTTGTACCGTCGGATTAACCTTGAAGATCGAATCTGGGCCATCAGATCATGCCCAAAGAAGCCTCTGATTCTTAGTTTAAAAATTGGATCGCCTGACTGCCGTTAGATCTTGATCGATTGGAAGATTAGCCATCCATTAGTGCCTTATTCTATGCCATTGGATGAGAAAGCAGTGAACAGCATCCATCGAATCTGGCAAAATTCCTAGAATGCCCTTTGTAGACCGTGCACGAGCCCAATGTTGTGTAGACCACCACTTCCTTCAGCCAATCGGAATGCGCTCGCTCCCGTAAAATCCTCAATATACCCCTCACCTAGGTTACTGTAGCAGTCTATGGGCCGTGAAAAATCCTGATGTTAGTGCGACGTCAGCAGGGCATCAGTGGGCGGTCGGTCTGGTTTTGAGTACAGTGAGGTCGGACCAGTTTGATGAGTCAATTTGAATTGGAACGACCGACATTTAAATATTAATTATTTTTGAAATTTTTTTCTTCATTTCCTTTGAAATTTAATTTCGGGCTTGTTTGAAGTCTGTTTTGCTTGAAACTTATTTTATTTGAACCAAAAAAATAAGATCTTCATATTGATGGCCTTCTTTCCTATATAAGATTAATAAAAAAAATCAAGTTTCTAAAAATAAATAAATTTATTTTATAATTTAATACTTTTATTAGTATATTTTTAGCACTTATCATCAAGGAATATCGTCAATGTTATGGTATTGACTATGACAAGACGTTCTTCCCTGTGGCAATGCCCAAATCTATTCGGATAATGCTTGCAATAGCTATCCATCTGAATTATGAGATCTAGCAGATGGATATGAAGACAGCTTTCCTAAATGAAGAGCTGATAAAAGAGGTATATATAATATAACCTGAGAGGTTCACATCCGTAGAAGAGTTCAAGATGTGCAAGCTTTAGAGATTCATTTATGAATTGAAGCAGGAATCTCAGAGTTGGAACATGCATTTTGATAAGATGATCAAAACGTATAGCTTCGTTAAGAATGGAGAAGAGTCCTGCATTTATAAATGGGCAAATGGTCGAGCAGTGGTATTATTTATTTTATACGTGGATGATATTCTCTTAATCAGGAAAGACATCCCTGCACTGTAGCAATTAAAAATCTAGTTGTCATCATAGTTCTCCATGAAGAACTTGAATGAAGTATCCTACATCCTAGGGATGAAGATCTATAGGGATAGATCTAAAAGGATGCTTGGATTATCCCAATCTACGTGCATAGATACTATACTAAAGATGTTCAGCATGGAGAATTTTAAAAAAGGCTATCTCCGATAGGCCATTAAATTTTTCTCTCTAAGAAGGATCATTCAACAACTTCTGAAGAGAGAGACTGTATGAGTAGAGTTTTATATATTTTGGTAGTGGGATCTATCATATACACCATGACATGTACGAGACCAAATATGGCATACTCACTAGGAGTAGTGAGTAGATATCAGTCTAATCCTATAGAAAGCCACTAGAAAGTGGTTAAAGCCATCCTTAAGTATTTGAAAAATATTAAGGACCAATGGTTGGTTTACGGCAAGTCAAATCTAAAACTTATGGGGTTTACAGACTTCAGCTTTCAATTTGACCATGATGATAGTAGAAGCATGTTAGAATATATCTTTACTCTGAATGGCGAAGCTGAAAGAACCAGTTCTAGGGTTTCATAGGTAGAACTTGAAACTTTCACAAGATCTTACAGTGGAAGACTTAAATAAAATAAATATTTATTTAAATAAATATGCAAATACCTAGATCTCAGATCTATTACATGATCAAGATATGATATTAAATTAAAAATTAAAATTAAATAAGAAAGAAAAAGGTTGATCAAATCAACCTAGATCTACACTACATCACATGCAGGTATGAAATTTATAGATTAGATATATTTCTTGAGTAAGTTAGACAATCTAACTTGCTGCTCCAGGCTTGAGGATGAAGTCACGAATCGCACACACATCCGACCTTAAGGAGTCATCTACATGAGCCTACGATCTCTGTCTGAAGTCCGATACAGAAAATCAGCAAAGCATGCTAGTACTGTGCTGATCCTTCTTCGACGATCAATCTGATGCTCCCTTCTTCAAAATTTAGACTCTCCAGAATATGAGAAGAAAGATAAGAGTTTACTAATCTAATACTCTCTTAGAAAAAACTCAAAAAGAGAGGAGAGATTGAAAATAAAATAGTTCTAGAAGAAGACCCTCTTCTTCCTCTCTTTTCTCTCATCTAGACACCTAGTTTGGTGCCTATGGAACACCTATGCCCAAGGACCCTCTTCCTTTAATTTTTGCACAAACAAAACCACTCCCAAATCTCTATATTTTATAAAAGGATTAGAATAAAATTCATCCAATAAATAGAGAAAAAGAAGAGTACAAGTTAGGTCAAAATCTTAGAGTAGGAATGTCCAAACATGGGACGTTGTTGGGTTGGGTGCCTCCTCCACAATTATTGGTATGGACCAGCAAGGGAGGGTGCACAAAAAGGAGGTTATTTTCTTAGAATAAGGGAAAAATTAATTAAAATAGGGGGTGACACTCAAGGGAAGGTGTTTTGGTCAACAAGGATTCTATCTCATAGAATCCTAAGCAAAACTAACTCCCCTTTTGACTTGGTCTTCCAACAAATTGCCTTATGAGAAAAGATGGAGAGAAAGAGGGTGTGAGAAGCCATGGGCATGGATAATTTTTACGTAAGAAACAAAATAAAAAGGGCATGGGGCATGAGGATTAAGTGGCGCAAGTAATATGGAGTCCTAGTCACATTAGGACTCCTATTTTGACTTGATCAAACAAGATCTTTTAACCAAATAAAATCAAGATTAAACCAACCCAATTAAATAAGGCCCTAATCCATTTAAGAACTTAATTAAATTAGATTAAATTAGATTTAATTTTATTTTATTTTTTAATCAAATTAGAAAATTGAGTTAATCTGAGTCTTAGTTAGACTAGGATTAGTTCTTCCTTGCACTTTAAACCAATTGGACTTGATCCAATCAAGCCCAAACTAAATATAATTAAATCATATTTAATTAAACTTAATCTTAACCTATTGGCTTAATCAAATTAAGCTAATTAGCAATCCAATTACTAATCAATCCTCCTGCAATACTTACACTAGGTTAAACACCAATCATATTGATTGTTTAACCCTAGAACATTTCTTAATGATCAACCATCCGATCAGATTGTAAGCTCTAATATATGTAACCTCATAGGTCTGAACCTAAGCTGGTAGCATAGGAACAAATTTTTTTACCAATTGAAGTGACCATCTAGCAATGATACCTGACGGTCGGATAGGTCAAAGGTGTAGAACACCATCCTTAGAACCCTTGCGGATATAATTTTCATAAAATTCATATCCCTGACCACAATGCCCGTAGGACATCTTAGAGTTCAACTATCAACTCTGACCAGTTTGTCCACATTATATTTTAAAATACCAAATCCATCTGATGGATTATCCTAGCCAAGGTTTTGCTATATTGAAATATCGTAATACATTCTTCTCCAACTCTTGGAGTGATCAATTCCATCTTGATCACACTTCGACTTCGTAAGTACATGACTGTGCCTGAAAGCCTTCCATTGCTGAATTAAAAATTCAATTAATTTGATACCAAAGTACAGTGAGTTGCTTGCAGTCACTGAGGTGATCTGAGGTCTAAGGGATACTAATACCTATATCCCATCAGAGACATTCTCGATAGCAGAATGCTTTGAAGTTGGTCAAGTTTAATGATGATGTATCCATACATCTCATTTGTATGCCACACCAATGTCTCCATACTCCTTGATTAAGAGGATAACCAACCTATATGGCATATGGCAACCTATGCTCGATAGATGCTGTCGTCCTAATTAATAGCCTATCATTTGGTTGTAAATAAATTTAAGAACTAATTGATAAATCCTCTCTTTATCAAAACTAAATAGTCCTAAGGACTTCATCACCATAATTGAATTCATTAGAAGATGTAAATTTATGATGAAAAGAAGCCAAAATATTTTTTATTAATTAATAAATCAATTACAATATCTCAACCATCAATAGGCTGATGATTGGCTTTGGGACATAATTTCCAACAACTCCCACTTATCCTAAAGCCACTCGGCATAATATCTAATACCAATCTTTGACTTATGGTTATCGAACTCCTTGATTGCCAGGGCTTTAGTGAAGGGGTCAGCTAGGTTCTCTTTTCCGTCGATTTTTTGAAGATCGACGTCACCACGATCCACGATCTCATAGAACAAATGAAAGCGGCACAGAATGTGCTTTGTTCATTGGTGTGCCTTCGGTTCCTTTATTTGAGCTATGGCATCAGTGCTATCATAGTAGAGCAGGATTGGACCATCAATAGAGGGTGCTACTCTGAGCTCGATGATGAACTTCGTCAGCCACACAGCTTTCTTTGCTGCATCTAATACTGCCATATACTCTGCTTCGCAAATAAAGTTAGCCATTGTATGCTGCTTAAAATTTTTTCAGCAGATGGCTCTACCATTTTGAGTAAAGATATATCCCGACACGCTTTTACTATCATCATGATCAGATTGACAGCTAGAGTCTGTAAACCCCATAAGTTTCAGATCTAACTCACCATAAACCAACCATTGGTCCTTAGTATTTCTCAAATACTTAAGGATGGTTTTAACCACCTTCTAGTGATTTTCTCTAGGGTCAGACTGGTATCTACTCACTACTCCTAGTGAGTATGCGACATCCAATCTCGTACATGTCATTGCATATATAATAGATCTCACTGCCAAAGCATATAGAATTCTACTCTTATGCTCTCTCTCTTCAGGAGTTATCAGATAATCCTTATTAGGGAGAGAAATTTTTTGGCCTATCGGAAGATAGCCCTTTTCGGAATTCTCCATGCTGAACCTCTTCAGCATAGTTTCTATGTATGTGGGCTGAGATATACTAGACATCCTTTTAGATCTATCCCTACAAATCTTTATCCCTAGGATGTAGGATGCTTCACCCAAGTCATTCATGGAGAATTGTGATGACAATCAGACATTTATTTCTTATAGTGTGGGGATGTCATTCCCAATTAAGAGAATGTCATCCATGCATAAAATAAGAAATACCATTACTGGACCATTACCCATTTGTATATGCAGGGTTCTTCTCTATTCTTAACGAAGCCATACATTTTGATTACATTATCAAAACGCATGTTCCAACTCTGAGATGCCTATTTCAATCCATAAATGGATCTCTGAAGCTTGCACACTTTGGACACATCTATGGATGTGAATCCTTCAAGTTGTATCATATACATCTCTTCGGTTAGCTCTACATTTAGGAAAGCTGTCTCCACATCTATCTATCAGATCTCATAGTCTAGATGGGTAGCAATGGCAAGCATGATCCGAATGGACTTGAGCATTACCATAGGGGAGAACGTCTCATCATAGTAATACCATAATATTGATAATATCCCTTAGCAACCAGATGAGCTTTATAGGTCTCCACCTTTCCGTTTGTGCCCTTCCTCCTTTTGAAGACCCATTTACATCCAATGGATTTAACCCCTTCAAGTGGGTCAACTAATTTCCATACATCATTGACCTTCATGGAATCTATTTTGGATCTCATGGCTTCTAGCCATTTTTTAAAGTCGGATCTCTACATCACATCCATATAAGTGATCGAGTCCTCATCATTCTCATCGAGTTTGATGGGATAACCATCCTGGACCAAGAATCCATAGTATCTGTCTGGATGGCATGGTACTCTACTGGATTGCCTTAATGGTGTGGATTCACTAGGCATGAGATCTGATCTGATCAAATCCGACATAGGTTAAACATTCTATGTCAGACTTTCTAGCTGTTGAACTTCATCAAGTTTAACCTTAGAGGCAACAGTTCCTCCACCAAGGAACTCCTTTTCAAAAAGGTTGTCCTAAGATTGATGAATATCTTTTGTTCATCAGCATGGTAGAAATAGTATCCTTTGGTCTCTTTTGGGTATCCTATGAATGTACACTTGTTAGACCTACGTCCAAGTTTGTCTGTAACTAACCATTTGACATAAGTCGAGCACCCCCAAAACCTAAGATGTGAAAGTGCTGGCTTACGCCCTATCCATATCTCATATGGGGTTTTAACTATAGACTTACTTGAAATTCTATTTAATAGATAACAAGCCGATTTGAGTGCATATCCCTAGAAGGATATCGGCAAGCTGTGAAATCCCATCATGGATCGGATCATGTCTAGCAAATTTCGATTCCTCCTTTCAGACACACCATTATGCTGCGGTGTTCTAGGAGGAGTCCATTGGGATAGAATTCCATTCTCTCCTAGATATGTGAGAAACTCACTAGAAAGGTATTCTCCTTCTCGATCAGATCGAAGAGTTTTGATACTCTTTTCAGTTTATTTTTCTACTTCACTTCGGAATCATTTGAACATTTTAAAAGAATCCAACTTATGTTTCATCAGATAGACATATCCATATCTGGATAGATCATCTGTGAAAGTGATGAAGTAGACATATCCACCTCTAGAACGTATATTCATTGATCCACATACATCAGTATGTAGTAGACCTAAGAGCTCATTGGCTCTCTCACCTTTTTCAGTAAAAGATGACTTGGTCATTTTATCAAGAAGATAGGACTCACAGGTTGGAAGTGATTCACAATCATTGACTTTGAGGATTTTCTCTTGAGTCAATCTGTTTATCCTGTTCTTGTTTGTATGACCTAGCCTACAGTGTCATAAGTAGATATCTGATATACTATCGAATCTAGGGTGCTTGTCAGTAGAATAGACTGCATTAATAGGTTGTGATAATATATATACACCATTATTCAATTATCCATAGAAAGCAGTAACACCATTCACAATGACATTAAAAACTCATTTCTTTATTAAAATTTTTTAATTGTTCATGGCCAAAAGGTCTACAAAAATGATATTTAAAAAAAAACTAGGATAGAAATGACAATCTCTGAGAACAACGGTATGAGATTCAAATACAAGTTTCAAAATTTTTAAAGCTAGAACTGGAACTGATCTTTCATCTCCAACGTTTAGGAATCTCTCACCTTGCTCGAATCTTCTACTAATCTACAATCGCTGCAATGAATTGCAAATATGGTAAGGACTACCAGTATCCTATACCCAATTAGTAATATCACAAATAGAGAAATTATAAGGAGTTATCATATAAATATCTTGCCTAGCAATAGCTTGCTTCTTTCTCTACCTATTTTGGTCTAGGGAGGTAATGTACTGAGGATAGTTTCTTTTTCAGTGCCCCCGGTTCTTGCAAAAGAAGCATTCAGCTTGACTCTTATTGAGCTTGATCTTCCTGGTCTGGACCTGCACCGATGTCCCAGCCTAAACTTGCACCTACTTTGTTTTTTTCTTCTTATTCTTCTTTCCTTTCCTAAATGGTTGAGAACCAGAAGATGAACCTCCTACTAAGTTCACTGACTCTTTATGGAGTTGGTGATCCTTCTCAAAGTTTTGAAGTAACCCTAGTAAGCCATGGTAGTTTACTTCAGGCTTTGTCATTCTATAATGAGTAAGGAAAAGGAGATAGGACTTTGGCAGCGAGTTCAGTATTGCATCTTTTCTGTACTTTGTATTAGAATCCACATAGACTGCACATGAGCCCAACTTTGGTTGGCCAACCTTTGTACATCTAAGGGTAGGTTCATAACCAATTGTTTCTTCAAATAATTTCTAGTAATTAAATTTTACCCCAGCCCCTGATTAGTTGGCTTTGGCCTTCTCAGAAAAGAGTCCAGTTAGGTCCAACCATTAACATGACCATACTTAGTCCATCTAACTAATGAATGATCAGGCCCAACTTTGGATGGCCCACCTGACCATCATTTAGAAAGATGTATCTAAGAGATCATATAATGAATGATAATTCCATCAACCGATAAGCATCAGGCCTTTGGGCCTTCAATGATTATCCAATTGATGGACCCATTATCATCCACTTTAATGGGAGGCTATGATCTTGTTACAATATAACTATTTTATTTTAGGGATCTAATAATTTTAGAGGATGTATTTATAGAAGTGAGTAGGTCAGATCAACCAGTTTGTCATGATCATCCCATTGGCTTCACCAAGTTAGCTTAAGGGAGACCACTAATAGGCTGGTTTAGGAGTACCTAAATCAGTCACACTGATTTACCTAGCTGACATGGGTTAGCTCGAATAGTTAAGCGATCCGATCAAAACATAATCTCACCAAGAGGCCAGGTAAGTTCGATCAGTGGAAGGGTCTGCCAGGCTTGCCTTAGACACCATCAGAAATGGTTAGGTAAGCGGGCTACCAATTAAAAATCACTGATCTGATTTACCTTAGACACCAACTGGTTTAATTAGTTTCAATTAGATCAACCTAACAGTTCATGCTAGACCGCATAGCCAAGAATCAAGTCCATCTTGGGTCTTGTTAAAGACATGAACTTGACTAACTACAACTATTATAATTAATCTAGAGAATCCTCGACCTAATCTAAGACAATAATTGATTAGATTTAGTCAATTCTTTAATTAAGTCCATTCTTTAATCTAACCTTAGGTCTAACCCAATTAATGGACTTAATTCCTACTAACCCATTAACCCAATGTGTTATGATTCGTGTCATAGGATCTTCAATTTATAATCCTAGAATCTAATCAGACAACTTCTTAATTCTTAATTAAGTTTTCAGCTGAGGGTTGGGGTTTGACTTTTCAAAAATAATTTTCATATTTGTAAAATATTTTTACAATATGGTTCTATCAACCAAGTTGCATATTTGATTCATAATCAATATACAAGTAAAATAAACATAAAACTACCTTAGATCTAATCTAAATAGGTTCATGTAATTAAAATAGTGTTAATAATAATCAATCATAAATCTCCCTAGATCAAATATAACACATTTATGATGATTAAAATTAGATTAAAATATTTTTAATTAGATCATAAAAAAATTTTATGATCAATATTTTAGATTAGCACGTACTCGGACAACCTATTCACTGTAAGGGATAAACCTTACAGCTGGACAACCTTGTGGCAGTCGATGCAATCTAAAATATTTTATTTTTAGATATAAAATTATTTTAAATATATTAAATCATAAATAAAATTAGATTGAATCTAATAAATTTATGATTAGAGTCAGATCGTCACGAACTAGGACAATCTGTTCACTATAAGGGATAAACCTTATAACAGGACAACATTATGGCAGTTCGTGAGATCTAAATTTTTTTAATTTTAGATTTAATAATTAGATTATAAATTAGATCTAATCTAAAAATTAATCTAAATATGCATAAAAATCATGTAATAAGAACCTAGGCTCTGATACCAATTAAAGTAATTAGATCTAGGGTTTCACAGGTAGATCTTGAAAATTTTTCAAAATCTTATAGCAAAAGGCTTAAATAAATTAAATATTTATTTAAATAAATATATAAATACCTAAATTTTAGATCTATTACATGATCAAGGAATGATATTAAATCAAAAATTAAATTTAAATAAGAAAGAAAAAGGATGATCAAATCAACCTAGATCTACACTACAATAAATACAGGTATGAAGTTTATAGATCAGATCTATTATCTGAGCAAGTTAGACATTCTAACTTTCTGATCCAAGTTTGAGGATGAAGTCATGAGCTGCAAATGCATCCAGCCTCTAGGAGTCATCCATATGAGCCTACGATCTCTGATCTAAAGTCCAATGCAGGAAATCAGCACAGCATGCTAGTACTGTGCTGATCCTTTTTCGACGGTCGATCCAATGCTCCCTTCATTAAAATTTGAACTCTCTAAAATATGAGAAGAAAGATGAGAATTTTTTGATCTAAGATTCTCTAAGAAAAAATGCAAAAAGGAAGGAGAGATTGAAAATAAAACAGCCCTAGAAGAAGATCCTCTTCTTCTACTCTTCTCTCTCACCTAGATACTTAGTTTGGTGCCTATGGAACCCCCATTCCCAAGGACTCTCTTTCTTTGATTTTTGCACACCCCAAACCTCTCCCAATGCTCTATATTCCATGAAAAAATTAGAAGAAAATTCATCCAACAAATAGAGAAAAAGAAGAGTCCAAGTAAGGTTAAAATCTTAGACTAGGAATGTCCAAACATGGGATGTTGTTGGGGCGCCCAACTCTTGGGCACCTCCTCCACAATTATTGTTGTGGACCAGCAAAGGAGGGTGCACAAAAAAGAGGTTATTTTTGTGGAGTAAGAGAAGAATTAATTTAAAAAGGGGGCGGCACTCAAGGGAAGTCAATAAGGATTCTATCTCATAGAATCCTAAGCAAAACTAACTCCCTTTTTAACTTGGTCTTCCAACAAATTGTCTTATGAGAAAAGAAGAAGAGAAAGAGGGTGTGAGAAGCCATGGGCATGCAGAAATTTTATGTAAGAAATAAAACAAAAAGGGCATGGGGTGTGAGGATTAAGTGGCATAAGTAATAGACACTAGGACTCCTGTTTTGACTTGGTCAAACAAGATCTTTTAACCAAATAAAATCAATATTAAACCAACCCAATTAAATAAGATCCTAACCCATTTAAGAACATAATTAAATCATATTAAATTAAATTAAATTCTAATTTATTTTTTAATCAAATTAGAAAATTGGGTTAATCCGAGTCTTAGTTAGACTAGGATTAGTTCTTCCTTACACTTGACTTATCCAATAAATCAATTGGACCTGATCTAATCAAGCCCAAACTAAATTTAATTAAATTATATTTAATTAGACTTAATCTTAGTCTATTGATTTAATCAAATTGAGTCAATTAGCAATTCAATTGCTAATCGATCCTACTGCAACACTTGCACTAGGTTAAACATTAATTGTATTGATTGTTTAACCCTAGAATGATTCTTAATCGTTGATCAACCATCTGATCAGATTGTAAGCTCTAATATGTATGACCTGATAGATTCGAACCTAAGCTGATAGCATAGAAATAAATTTTTGTACCAATCAAAATAACCATCTAGCAATGATACCCGACAATCTGATAGGTCGAAGGTGTAGAATATCATCCTTAGAACCCACGCAAATATACTTTCCATATAATTTAACCCCTTGACCACAATGCTCGTAGGACACCTCAAAGTTTAACTGTCAACTCTGGTTAGTTTGTCCACATTGTATTTCAAAATATCAAATTCATCTGATGGATTATCTTGGCTAAGGTTTTGCTATATTAAAATATAGTGATCCATTCTTCTCCAACTCTTGGAGTGGTTAATTCCATCTTGATCACACTCCGACTTTGCAAGTACTTGACTGTGCTCGAAAGCCTTCCATTGCTGAAGTAGAAATTCAGTTAGTCCAGTACCAAAGCACAGTGAGTTGCTTGTAAGTCACTGAGGTGATCTCAGGTCTAAGGGAGACTTATACCTATATCCCATCAGAGACATTCTCGATAGTAGAATGCTTTGGAGTTGGTCATGTTCAATGATGATGTATCTATACATCTCACCTGTATGCCATACCAGTGTCTCTACACTCTTTCGTTAAGAGGACAATCAACCTATATGGCATATAGCAACCTATGCTCGATAGACGCTGTCATCCTAATTAACAGCCTATCTTTTGATCATGAATAAATTTAAGGACTAATCGATAAATCCTCTCTTTATCAAAACTAAATAGTCCTAAGGACTTCATCACAATAATGGAGTTCATTGAAAGATGAAAATTTATGATGAAAAAGATGCCAAAATATTTTTTATTAATTAATAAATTAATTATAATATCTCAACGATCAATAAGCTGACGATTGGCTTTGGAACACAACTCCCAATAGAAGCTATCTACTGGAAGAGTTCTAAGAAGCATACTATGGCAGACTCTGTTTGCGAAGTAGAGTATATTGCAGCATCGATGTCGTGAAGAAAACTTTATGGCTGAGGAATTTTATCACCAAGCTCAGAGTAGCACCCTTCCTAGATGTCCGGTCCTACTCTACAGTGATAGCAGTGGTGCCATAGCTTAGGCGAAGGAACCAAAGGCACACCAGCAGACGAAGCACATTTTGCATCGCTTCCATCTCATTCGAAAGATCGTGGATTGAGACGACATCGATCTTTAGAAGATCGATGGAAAGAAGAACCTGGCCGACCCCTTCACTAAATCCCTAGCGATAAAGAAGTTTGACAACCATAAGTCGAAGATGGGTATTAGATACTTTGTCGAGTGACTTTAGAATAAGTGGGAGTTGTTGAAAAATATGTTCTAAAGCCAATCGTCAGCATATTGATGATTGTGCTGCATCATATTTATAATTAATTTATTAATTCATAAAATATATTTTAGGCATTTTTTCATCATAAGTTTTTCATCTTCTAACGAACTTCATTATTGTGATGAAATTCTTAGGACTATTTAGGTTCGATAAAGAGAGAATTTATTAATTAGTCCTTAAAACTATTCACAACCATGTTGGATCCTGGTACCTCTCTGATACCAATTATTGGAGAGATGAAGAACAAAGTAGATGGCTGACACCAAGGGCATAAAGTTGGAACTAGAGATAAAAGAGATAGAGAGTTTTAGAAAGAAAAGCTCCATTGTATTCCACTCTATAGTAAAGATATAATACTTGGATTTATATATCCTAGGATTTCTGCTATACCACATGAACCTTAATAAACTCAAACCCCAGCTGAAAAACTCTCCTAGGCAAACCTAATATATGAAAGCACCCACCAAGCCTATGTACATATGTCTCACATGCTCTCATTCTCTGGATCTGAACCCAATCCATACATGAGTTAGCTCCCTTAAGATCTTATTGGTCTAGGCCTTAAGACCTTAGGATAAAAGCCTATCTTAGATCCAAACAGAAAATTCCATCCAGTTCTATTCGCCACCATCGAGCCGGCTCTGTCATGAGCCAAGCTGGCTTGGCTACATCTTCCCTAAACCTTATTTTCTATCTACCTGAGAGGCTCGACTGCACCCCGAGCCGATTCTATCTCAGTCCGAGCTGACTCGATTGTATATCCGAACCAGCTTGCCTGTGTATCAGCCCCTTATCTTGGTTGATTCTTCTCCTCAGCTTTGGTTCTTTGCTCCATCTTATGTTCCAAATTTCCAAAGCCCCTACCAAGCCCCCTAAAGGTCCTCATACCTAAACCTCGAGTCCATGCAGGGCTACATGCCGCCTTCACCTAGGATAACTCCTATCCTTGCCCTAAGAGTCACACACAGCCTAGTCTCCTAGAGCCAACACCCTGGCTTCTACTGTGGCCTTCCAAGGCTTAGAAGCACCACATCAAATCCTACAATCTCCATCTTGGGGTGCCCAAGCTTTGGCATACCAGGCTATGTTCTCCTGCACGAACCCACTATCGATGCATGCCTTGACAACTACTTGTGCATACCTTACCACTGCCATTCTTCTTAAGCTGCTAAACTCTCTTTGAGACCTTTGGGATGACTGCCTCCATCACTGAAGGTCTTGGCTTGCTTCTATGCACCATTCTTGGAGTTGTAAGCATCCTTCTACTTGGCAGCTGCATCAACTATCCTGATCTTTTTTGGAGAATTTGTAACAATCCTATGCCGGCGCCTGCTGCATATCCTAACATGGTCTCCTCATAACTTTGCCTATCCTCCCGCATGTGCTTCTCTACCTGGAACTGTGCATCTCCGACGTTGGTGCTAGGATATTGGTCCTCCTGCACTCCTCCACTCTGAACTCGTATCACATCTCTCTCCATCTATGAAGCTACCTTTGCCTGGTGCTCCACCTAAAATCAAAGTCTCCCTGATGCTGCAGAAGCTGACTCTATAACCGAGTCCTCCGAGGACAACCACTCAACGCTGTACTACTGAGCCTGCCGCTATGCGTCGGACATCGTTGCTACCCTTTTGGACCCTCCACACTCTACAGATCTATCAAAATTCATCTCAGATACACTGCACTGTTAGATATATGTGCCCTAGAAGCCAGAATTGGCTAACACTTGTAATACACTTCTAGGGGCAGAATTGTAATTTTGACTATAATTAATAAAATGGGTTATTTTCTATCACACCTGTGTACTTAGTGTCTGTGATACATCCTTTGAGTTAATGGTAATGATAATTCATATTTTCAAGAGTTGAAAATTTAAGACATGAATAATCATTATTAACTCATAAACAGCTTCCGACCATAGGATCATCACGAGGATGGTGATTGATCCGGAAGGTTGGTGTACGATCGCTTCTCTTTAGTAGATGAGTCTTGAGTCTACGGTGTGGAGACACCGGAGCGAGAGTACAGGTACTCGTTAGAGAACGAGGGCACTGAGCGTGACCACCTCGAGTAGTCATTAGGAAGTCTACCTTCTCGTCAATGACTGACTCGATGCTGCAGTAGTGTGTCTGGTTCTTTGACCTGAGATGCATCGGCAGTTCACCTTGAGGGTGTTATAGTTTGACTACACCATTACTCGGTCTCCTAGCCATATGGAACCCTGAGGTGTATGTTGGCTATAGCATGTTCATTGTAGGAACTGGATTGCATCAAGATGGGATCTATCTACCTCGGTGGTAGAGGAGTAGCCCTATGATGATCATGAGAATCAAGTCCAGAAATGCCCATGGCCATGGTAGAGTGAAATAATAGAAAGAGTTTCTATTTAGATTTTCACATTGGACTCGAATCGAATGATTACATCATATGACAGAGACTAGGGTTTGACGAGTTCACCTTAACCCTAATCTGATCGGGGCTCAAGATAGAAGAACTTAATCACACAGGTAGCTGCACCAAGAGGTTCGCATTCAGCTCTGATGGGTTGCCACCATATACTGCTAGGTGTCACTGGTGGATTTTGGGAGCAATTAGAATGATTTAGATGATCGATCATTCTAGCTGTTCGAATCAGAAGAGTTCTGATCCATCGAAAGGAGTTTCGATGATGTCGATGATAGAGATCATGACATATCCCATTACCATACAGAACTGAACCTAACTGGGTCACACAAACAAGGGTTTGAATCTGGTGATCATCAATTGAACTGATCTAGTTCAATTGATCTGAATGAGATTCAATTAGGTTCAAGGAAATCGTGCTAGCACTCGATTGAACCTAACGTTCTTCTTTTACTATCATAAATAAGTTGTCCTGACTGAGCCAAAGGAGTTTGTGCTCAATCAGAGGCCTTCATATGGTCTGACTGGAGGTTGTCCAAGTCAGAATAGGTTGTCTTATTTGTAAGACATTACCTGCCATTTTTGGTCACCTGCCATTTCTTGTTCTTTGACTTTGGTCAAAAGTCTACCTTTGACTGGTCAAACGTTGACCATTGACCCTTTGACTTTTGACCACATGTCATGCACCTATTGGAGAGCTGGTGGGGGCCTGTCCCCCTGCCAGAACCTGGCAAGGAGAAGGGCGCACGCCAAGGGTGGCGTGAGCCCAAGTAGGAGGCGCCTAGGAGTCCTTGTTGGACAAGGACTCCACCTCCCTTTTGGATTCCAATCAGAGTTCTACTAAGAATCCAGTTTGACTGGTCTTAGGCACCCTCTAAGGAGGAATCCAGGGGTCTCTATTCCAACCAATCAGATTTAGATCTGATTTCACAAAGGGTTGTGATTGGTTGAGAGGAAGAGGAGTTGGATCACAAGAGGTCTATAAATAAGACCCTGCGCCCAACCCTAATTCTAAAGTGAATGCAATTAGACACGCCCCAAGGCTGCCTCTCCCCTCCTTCTCCATGCCATAGTCTCTTCTCCCCTTGCTCTCCACGTCCAAAAGTGTTTTGGATTTAGGTTGGTGCGATTCAGATCAAGGAAAGGCGATCAAAAGCAAGAAGGCTGCGCTGCTGCAAAAGGACGACTGCAGATCTTCAAAAGAGTTTTGAAGATCCTCCAGATCAGATCCAGATCTGATTTTTGGAGGTGTGATAGAGAAGAAGAGGATCTCCAGATCCAACCCGAGTGGATACCGGTAGAGGCCAGGCGCTTGCGTGGCTAAGATCCAGAACCTTCCGCTGCAATCAGGATCATCTACAGGGTAATAGGATTACCCAAATCAGGTAAATTAAATTTGATTTAATTTATCTTATTTTATTTTATTTATTAAAATAATAAGAATCAGATCTGAAACATATCAAGATCTGATTGAGATCAAGAGAAAATTTTTGAAATATATCTCTTGATCTAATCAGATCTGGACGAACCTGGACCGGGAAATCAGGATTTCCCTTCAACTGGTATCAGAGCCATGGTTCTAAATTGTTTAGATCTGATTTTAATTTTATTTTAATTAGAAAATAAAGTGATTTCAGATGTCACATGAGATGTGATCAGATCTGAAATCAGAAAAATTAAAATTAAATGATTTGGATCTAAGAACATGAAGATATGCATGACTAGTTCTAGAATAGAATAGTTCTATAGAATAGTTTTGCATGTCTTTGATTTAATCTGATTAAATCATATTTTAGATCTTCTTATTTACTATTTTTCTGATATTATAAGTGTTATAATAACATCTGATAAATAGCAAATAAAAATTATTTAATTTTAAATATCATATGAGATATGATTGATGCATGTCTAGACTAGTTGTAGAATAGTTCTACATAATTGTCTAGATTAGAATTTATTTTGATTAGATCAATTTAAATCTAATTTTTTAGATTATTATGAGATAATTTAGATCTGAAAACATGCATGATTTGATACATGAGATGTATGCAAAATATGCCTTGATTAGATCTAAATTTGTATATGAGATATATGATATAGATCTATAACTGTTTTGTAGATTTACATGTTCCTGATTAAGGCGTTCCTCTTGGCCGTCCGGTCATAAGAACGAAGAAGGGTTTAAAGGCCCTCTCTTCCCATTCGATGGGGTGTTCTTATGACGTGTAGGGGTGCTGCGTGTTCGTCCTTAATCAGAAACCCAAAACTTACTTTCTGCAAAACCCTAGATCCTGAAACCCTAGGATTTATTGTGCATATTTTGTTTATGAACCCAACTTAATTAAGAATTAAGTTTATGGAATATTAATTAGGTCTAAAATTGAGAATTTCAGATCTAAGACATATTCATAATACTGGGTTCGGGCTTGGGTAGCTCAATTAGGTCTAAGCGGTTGATCAAACCGAATCAAGAGTTGGTTAGATGGGATCAACAATGCTTAAATTGACCAGCCTAATAGGATTAAGTCTGGGTCAAGATCGAGTCACGATCAAGCAAGACCTAATTAGGCTCAGAGGTTAGAGTCTGGATTGTAGGCTAACCCAATTGGTTCTGACTCAACAATTTGGTGTCTAAGGTAAGTTTGGCACAGACGATCGACTGGTTTTTAATTGGAAGCTACTCGACCTGAATGCGTTCTTGTGCGAGTTAATGGCATATTCCTTCCACCGGTCTCACTTACCTGGCCATATCTGTTGACACAGTTCTGATCTGAGGTGGTCAATAATCCGAGCTAACCCATGCCACTAGGTTAGTCATAATTGTTATGACTAAGCCAAGTCTAGTTTAATGAGACCTGAATCAATTCTCCCTAAGAAAAGATTAAGTCTGAGGTCTTCCACCATTGTAGATGTGCGGGCCCTTCCCGGGGTTGATTGTTCTCGGCTGGATACAGTGGCTCAGTTGCACCGGGAAGACGCAACCATGTCTATTAGGCATTGGATGCTATGGGCTGGAGGATGAGTTGGGCTCAATATTTCCGGATACGGTGAGAGACTCAATTAGGAACCCAGTCTATGCAAATGGTGGGTCTGACTTAACTAAGGAGTGGATCAATATTCCGGATACGGTGAGATTCATGAATTAGAGACCAAGTTTGGGTGCACCATGATTAGAGAATCATTGAACAAGAGTTGTTCACTCATTGGCTAACCCATCACCAATAACTGTTAGGTGAGGTGATGAGTCAGTTGGTGAGACCGCACCACCCACTAGAAATCATCAATCGTGGAGATTTTCGCATCTCTACAGAGGGAGTGTAGGGATCCGAGAAAATAGTGGGAGCTAATTTGTTTAAAAATAAAATCCCTAAACAAATTGGTCAAGTCAAAATTACAGTATCTAACTAGAATCTTTGACTCTCTACAGGAAAATGTCTGCGTCCAACCCACTGGCACGTATCCTAGACACACATAGACTGACTGGACCCAATTATAAAGATTGGCTCAGGAACTACAAAATTATTTTGGGTTCAGAGAAGTTAACACATGTTTTGGACCAGGACCCTCCCACCTTACCAGCTCGTCCATCCACTGAACAGAGAGCGTCTCTGGAAAAATGGATTGACGAAGACAATAAGGCCAGATACTACATGTTGGGCTCGATGTCTGATGAGCTCCAGCGCCAACATGAAGATATCGGGACTGCTCGCCAAATGTTGGCTCACCTGCAGGAGATGTTTGGTGAACAGAGTCGCGCAGCCAAATATCAAGTCACGAAATGACTTTTTAAGGCTAAGATGCGTGATGGGCAGTCAGTCCAAGATCACTGTCTGACAATGATCAAGGACATGGAAGAGCTTGAGAAGCTCGGTGTGAAGTTGGACTTGGATTTGCCCAGAACGGATCATTCATTCTACAATCCATCTGACTGATGCATATGGGCAATTCAGCAGGAATTACCACATGCCACATTTAAAAAACCTTCAGGAGGTGAAATGTTTTCCTCCTTATGGCCCGGGAGTTTTGATTGGGGGGGGAAATCATGCTGCGTTTAACCGCTTGAGCTTGCTATGAAACGTGCAAAGGCCTCAGTTCTTGGCTATGAACGGATTACTTCCAAAAAAAGTCTTATGGGAAAGAAAAAGAAGTCTGTGAAAAAGCAAAAAGGTAGAAGGATACCCGAAATATACACAAGAAGAAGAAGGCAAACCGAAGGAAGAGATCGATGGCAAAGGAAAGTGTTTCCAATTCAACAGCGACGCATGGGAAGCGAAATGCACCTACTTACCTGGCCACCCTGAAGAACAAGAAAGGAATCCATTCTGGAGGTATTCTCAGTTATTGAGTCTAACCTTAATGGTTTCTTCTGCACTTCCAGTTGGTGCTTGACTCTGGTTGCTAGTGCTCATCTGTGCACTAGCTATGCAGGCGTCTTGAGGTAGCAGGAGGCTGAGGGATGGAGACATGATCCTACGCATCGATAATTGGCAAGAGTTGTGCAGTAAGCCATGGGAACATACCTCTGCGATTACCATCTGTTATGACTTAGCTTTAAAAACTGTTATTATGTGCTGCAGCTAGCGCGAATTTGATTTCTGTTTCATGCTTAGCCACAAGAAGGTTATGTTGAGCACCTTCTTTAAGGACCATGCTAACAATTCTCTTATGAAAGAAAAATAAATTGCAAATGGGTTTCCTTGTTAATGGTCTGATCATGTGCTATTGATGTACCTGTTTACTATCGAGCAAAACGTGAATTGCCAAACGACCTTAGGGATAGTCAAATGATAGATTCTATGGCAACCTGAGATTAGGTCATAATAGCAGAAGATAGATTAACAAATTGGAGAAAAATGGGCTATTGAGTCCATTGACTTTTGAGTTCATATTCCAACTTGTGATCTTGTTCTTTCAAAAAAATGCAAAATGAACTAAACTCCCTTTTGTTTGGACATGGGAGAGGGCCACAGATCTCCTTTGCCCTAGTACATAACGATGTGTCGGCACATTCGATGTGCGGTAGAGGTCAATTTTGTCGACTTCAATTACCTTTACGATGATCTGTCGTAGATTATGGGTATGTGTATCTTATGCAGACGAGCAAGTCTGAAGCTTTTGAAAAGTTCAAGAATTCAACATGAAGATAGAAAAACAAACTGGAAAACCCATTAGAGCTTCGGTCGATCAGAATCGCGAGAGGTGAATACCTTAGCGGAATGCTAGACTTTTTAAGGCAAAAATGCATAGCTCTCAATGGACTCCACCAGGAAACCTCAATAATGGAATTTGAGAACGGAGAGAATCGACTCGTATTGGATATGGCTTCGATCATGAGGGGGGGGTTGGCGCACAGGACCTCCCTGATTTCTTTCGGGAGATTCATCTATTAACTTCAATCTATTTACTAATAGGTTTCCTCCTAAAACCGTTCTACCACACCGTATGAGAATATGCCACGTAGAAACAAGACTGAGTCATCTCAGAATTTGGCTGTCCGGCTATTATTCAAAAGACAACAAGTGGACAAGTTAGCAGTTTAGAGTCCTTTAGAGGCTCGATTCATAGGATATCTTAAAGAGTCATTTAGGATACGTATTTCTAACATTCAGAAGACCACAATGTATGTGAGTCGAGCATGCCATATTCTTGAAAAAGAGTTTATTCAATAGTGGCATTGGAAAGCAGATTAAGGGCTTTGATGAGAAGTTCTCACAAGTGGAAAGAGCTAAGGACAAGTGGAACCAAATCAGGTTGACAATAAGAATGCTACGTCCTCCACCTCGTAGATCGCGAAAGAGTTTCCCGTCCCCTGAAAATACACTTAATTAGGGATATTATTTCAGAGGATGTAGAGAAATGTTCCTCATAGTAATGCGTGCTCAGGGGAGATTGATCCCAAACTTACAACGAGGCAATATCAGATATCACTCCGAGAAATGCTTGAGGCAATGAAGTCAGAAAATTGACTCGATGACTCAAGACCAAGTCTGACCTTGGTAGATCCACCAGAAGGTATAGTACTACTGGGTGTAAATGGCATCTTCAGAGAAAGATTGGTGCAGATGCGAAATGTGGAGACATTCAAAGGCTAGATTGTTGGCTCAAAAGGTTATAGGTCCAACGTGAGGCATTGACTTTTTATCGGATACCTTTTCCCCAGTAGCTATGCTAAAATCCATCCGCACACTTGCCTTGGCTGGTTGCAGCCTAGTTTGATTATGAAATATGGCAAAAGGAGCGTAAAACGCATTCCTAAATGGATATCATTTAGGAGAATATCGTATATGGAACAGGCCGCTAGGTATTCACATCCGTGATGACTGATCACAAGGTTGCAAGCTGCCAAAGGTCCATATATGAGACTTAAGCAAGCATCTCGAGCTGGAACACTCGTTTTCAATGATGTGATCAAAAAATTTGTTTCATCAAAAACCGAAGAGAAAGCACATGTGCTTTCAAAAGGCGTCAGTGGGAAGCGCTGTTGTCTTCCTCGTATTGTACGTGGATGACATCCTCCTAATTGGGAATGATATTCCCATGTTAGACATCAGTCAAGATGTGGTTGTCCAAGAATTCTCCGATGAAAGACCTTAGGTGAAGCATCCTTTATTCTAGGAAGTAAGGTCTATAGGAGATAACCGAATAGGATGCTAGACTTTCACAGAAGATGTACATAGAGGAAGTACTAAAGAAAAAGGTTAGTATGGAAAACTCTAGAGGGGAGTAATACCCTTCAGCACATGGTAAATTCATCTTTCCAGAAGATGCTGCCCAGCACACCTGAAGGAAATAGAATGCATGAGCAGATCCCTTATGCTTCGGCAATTAGGAGCCTCATGTTGCCATGCATGTACACGACCTGATATAGCCATTGCTGTGCAGTGCTCACCAAGCAGATATCAGTTAAAATCCAGATGAGAACACTAGACTTTCTGTGAAATGTGATCCTTAAGTACTGAGAATGAACTAAGGATATGTGTTGGTCTTGGTAATGAGAACTCCAAGTTCTGGGATACATAGACTCGGACATTCATGTCTGATATAGATGATCGAAAGTCGACATCTGGAAGTCTATTTGTGTGCAATGGTGGAGCTATCTGCTGGAGAGTTCAAGCAAATGGTTGATATCATCTCATCCACGATTATCTGAGAAAGATTACGTTGAGGTCAAGAGAGTCAACTCACAGATAAATGTGGCCAGACCCACTTACCAAAGCCGTTGGCCAGCAGAAGGATCGGAAGCCCAAAAACCTTGAAGCAAGATGGACTTAGACTTGTAGCCAATTTGGCGCTTTAGGACAAGTGGGAGATTGTTAGATATATGTGCCCTAGAAGCCAGAATTGGCTGACACTGTAATACACTTCTAGGGGCAGAATTGTAATTTTGACTATAATTAATAAATGGGTTATTTTCTATCACACCTGTGTATTAGTTGTCGTGTGATACATCCTTTGAGTTAATGGTAATGATAATTCATATTTTCAAGAGTTGAAAATATTAAGACATGAATAAATCATTATTAACTCATAAACAGCTCCCGACCATAGGATTCATCACGAGATGGTGATTGATCGGAAGGTTGGTGTCGATCCTTCTCTTTAGTAGATGAGTCTTGAGTCGAGGTGTGAGACACGGAGCGAGAGTACAGGTACTCGTTAGAGAAACGAGGCACTGAGCGTGACCACCTCCGAGTAGTCATTAGGAAGTCTACCCTTCTCGTCAATGACTACTCGATGTCAGTAGTGTGTCTGAGTTCATTGACCTGAGATGCATCGGCAGTTCACCTTGAGGTGTTATAGTTTGACTACACATTACTCGGTCTCCAACCATATGGAACCCTGAGTGTATGTTGGCTATAGCATGTTCATTGTAGGAACTGGATTGCATCAAGATGGATCTATCTACCTCGGTGGTAGAGGAGTAGCCCTATGATGATCATGAGAATCAAGTCCAGAAATCCATGGCCATGTAGATGAAATAATAGAAAGAGTTTCTATTAGATTTTCACATTGGACTCGAATCGATGATTACATCATTATGACAAGGACTAGGTTTGACGAGTTCACCTTAACCCTAATCTGATCGGCTCAGATAGAAGACTTAATCACACAAGGTATGCACCAAGAGGTTCACATTCAGCTTGATGGGTTGCCACCATATACTGCTAGGTGTCACTGGTGGATTTTGGGAGCAATTAGAATGATTTAGATGATCGATCATTCTAGCTGTTCGAATCAGAAGAGTTCTGATCCATCGAAAGGACTTTCGATGATGTCTATGATAGAGATCATGACATATCCAATTACCATACAGAACTGAACCTAACTGGGTCACACAAACAAGGGTTTGAATCTGGTGATCATCAATTGAACGTGATCTAGTTCAATTGATTGAATGAGATTCAAATTAGGTTCAAGGAAAGCATGCTAGCACTCGATTGAACCTAATGTTCTTCTTTACTATCACAAATAAGTTGTCCTGACTGAGCCAAAGGAGTTTGTGCTCAAAGAGGCCTTCATATGGTCTGACTGGAGGTTGTCCAAGTCAGAAATGGTTGTCTTATTGTTAAGACATTACCTGCATTTTGGTCACCTGCCCATTTCTTGTTTCTTTGACTTTTGGTCAAAAGTCTACCTTTGACTGGTCAAACATTGACCATTCACCCTTTGACTTTTGACCACATGTCATGCACCTATTGAGAGCTGGTGGGGGCCTGTCCCCCTGCAGAACCTGGCAAGGAGAAGGGCCGCACGCCAGGGTGACGTGAGCCCAAGTAGGAGGCGCCTAGGAGTCCTTGTTGGACAAGGAGCTCCACCTCCCTTTGGATTCCAATCAGAGTTCTACTAAGAACCAGTTTGACTGGTCTTAGGCACCCTCTAAGGAGGAATCCAGGGTCTCTATTCCAACCAATCAGATTTAGATCTGATTTTCACAAAGAGGTTGTGATTGGTTGAGGAGGAAGGAGTTGATCACAAGAGGTCTATAAATAAGACCCTCGGCCAACCCTAATTCTAAGAGTGAATGCTATTAGACACGCCCCAAGGCTGCTTCCTCTCCCCTCCTTCTCCACGCCATAGTCTTCTCTCCCCTTGCTCTCCACGTCCAAAAGTGTTTGGATTTAAGTTGGTGCGATTAGATCAAGGAAAGGCGATCAAAAGCAGAAGAGCTGCGCTGCTGCAACAAGGACGACTGCAGATCTTCAAAAGAGTTTGAAGATCCTCCAGATCAGATCCAGATCTGATTTTTGGCAGGTGTGATAGAGGAAGAAGAGGATCTCCAGATCCAACCGAGTGGAACGCGTAAGAGCCAGGGCTTGCGTGGCTAAGATCCAGAACCTCCGCCTGCAATCAGGATCATCTACAGGTAATAGGATTACCCAATCAGGTAAATTAAATATTGATTTAATTTATCTTGTTTTATTTTATTTATTAAAATAATAAGAATTCAGATCTGAAACATATCAAGATCTGATTGAGATCAAGAGAAAATTTTTGAAATATATCTCTTGATCTAATCAGATCTGGACGAACCTGGACCGGGAAATCAGGATTTCCCTTCATGCACTCCACGGGCTCCTCTGAGACTACCAAGAGCTCATCCGACTCTTCACTTGTAGTGACAAACTGATGGAATCTGAGTTTTCTCTTCCCTTGCACTTCTTCCAAAGCGGACATTCTAACTTAAAGTTCCCCGCTTTACCACACTTGAAGCATCTCTTGGACCCCTTATTGCCCCTTCACTGACCCTTCTTATTTCCTTGCCTAGGCCTCTCTAAAACCATGAGATCCTTCTAGAAGACCATCCTCTTCGTTATCCATTTCCGTTGCTCACTAGATCTTAGCACTGATATAATCTTCTTGTACACCAGTGTCTCCTTATCATACAGCAATGTCGTCACCAACGAATCGAAGCTCCCAAGTAGCGAACATAGCAACAATAAACTTTTGTCCTTCTCTTCGAGATCAACCCCAATTTTGAGCAAATCCATGCTAATCTGGTCGAACTGCTGAATATATCCCACAACATCCTCACTCTCTTGCATCCGAAGGCTGTACAGTTGCTTCTTCAGCATCAACTTATTGCACATGTTCTTTTTTATCTACAACTGGCGTAACCTCAACCATAAACCCTTGGGTGTATTCTCCTCCAACACACCATATAGCACCTCAACTACCAGACAAACCCTAATCGTGGCATATATCCTTTTCTCCAAGGACACCCACTCCTTATCTATTATCTCCTTCGACCTATCTTTCAAGGCTGAATCCAATCTCATCTGAACCAGCAGATCCTCCATCCTAACCTTCAATATCATTGACTTTTTTTCTCCATCAAACTGTCAATCCTACCATCAACCCACTATTCTTCATGATTGTACGAATTCAAAAATAGCAAACAGATGGGGCGATCTAAAAATACCTTGGCAAGATGGTGGACTGTTAGCCCTATGGATCTTGTGTTTTCCTTATTGAAGCTGGAGAAAGCCTTTAGATCCGAATCTTGTTGCTGATCTCTGCTTAAGAATCTAATCTTCTTCTTTCTTTCACGCTCAACCAAGCTCTGATACACTTGTTTGCATCGCTGCGTACTCTCTTGATACCAATTGTTGGAAGAGAAAAGAAGAACAAAAGTAGATGATTGGCACTTAGCGGCTTATGTTTGGAACCAGAGAGAAAAGCAGATAGATGAGTTTTAGAAAGAAGAAGATCCATTGTATTCTTACTCTATTTATAAATATACAATACTTGGATTAATATATTCTAGGATTTCTGCTATACCATATGAATCCTAATAAACCCAAATCCCAGCTGAAAAATTCTCCTAAGCTAACCCAATATATAAAAGCACTCAGTCGAGCCCATGTACATATACTCTCACATGCTCGTCATCCCCTGGATGATGAACCCAACCACATACATGAGTTAGCCACAACAAAACCAATTAAGATCTTATTTGCGTTCCAAACCTTAAGATCTAGGATAAACTATCTACAACCCAATAGAAAATTCCATCTAGTTTTGTTCCCCCATCGAGCTAACTCTATTCTGGAGCCGAGCTAGCTCGGCTGCATCTTAGCCTGAACCCTATCTTCTTGTTGCTTGAGATAGTGGCTTGACGTACATTCGTTGACAGTAGCTCGCCTATGTGTCAGTTCCTTATCTTGGCCGATTTCTGTTTCTTGGCTCTTGATCTTTGCTCCATCTGGTGTCTCAGGTTTTTTTAGAGCACCTATAAGTCTCCGCAAGGGCCTTCACACTTGAACCGCGAGTCCATGTAGGCCTACAACACCTCCTTCACACTAGGTATAAACTTCTGTCCTAGCCCTAGGATCAAAATCATCCTATTCTCCTAGTGCCATACCCTAGTCTCCTGTGCTCCAAGGATTAGGCGGCACCATATGCAAGATCCTACAATCTCCCCCTCGGTGCATCAAGTCTTGTCAGACTTGGCAATGTTCCCCTGCATGAAACTGCCTGTGATGCATGCCGCTGATAGGTATTTTGTGCACACCTTGCTACCATCATTCTTATTTAATTGCTGAGCTCTCTTTGAGCTTTGAGGATGGAAAACTGCCTCCACCATTGAAGATCTTGGCTTGCTTCTATGTACCACCCTTGGAGTTGTAAGCATCCTTCTTCTTGGCAGCTACATCAACTATCCTGGACTTTTCGAAGAATTTGCAGCAATCCTATGCCAGCGCCTACTGCATACCCTAACACGATCTCCTTAGAACTTTGCTTGTCCTCCCGCACATGCTGCTCTACCTAAAACTATGCATTTTTGATGTTGGTGTTAGGATATTGGTCCTCTTGCACTCCTCCGCTCTGAACTCGTGTCACATCTCTCTCCATCCGTGAAGCCACCTCTGTCCGGTGCTCCATCTAAAACTAAAGTCCTCTTGATGCCACAAATCTGCCTCTATAAATCAAGTCCCCTAAGGACAACCAGCTCAGATTGCTACATGTGAGCTGCCGCTGCACCTCAAACATCATTTGCTATCCTTCCGGACCCTCCGTACTCTGCAGACCTATCTGAAACCATCTCGGATATACTGCACCCCATGGGCTCCTCCAAGACTACCAAGAGCTCATCCGACTTTTCACTTGTAGTGACTGAACCATGGAATTCAAGTTCTCTTCCCCTTGCACTTTTTCAAGCAGACGATTCATCTCTTAAAGTGCCCTCTTCACACACTTGAAGCATCTCTTGACGCCTTGCTGACCCTTCTTCTTTCCTTGTGTGGGCCTCTTTGAAACCATGAAACCCTCCTAAAAAATCTTCCTCTTCAACATTCATTCACACTACTCGTTGGACCTTAGCACTGATACGATCTCCTCATACACCAACATCTCCTTACCAAATAGCAATGTCGTCACCAATGGATCAAAGCTTCCGGATAGCGAACCTAGCAGCATAAACATTTGTCCCTCTTCTTCGGATCCATACCCATATTGAGCAAATCATGCTCACCATCGACTGCTTGAATGTGCCCCGTAACAGTCGTTGCCTCTCTTGCATCCAAAGACTGTACAGTTACTACTTCAGCAGCTCAGCTTGTTTTGCCACATTGTAACTTTTTGTTATGTACAACTGGCCATAACCTCGACCATAAATTCTGGATGTCTTTTGCTTCCACATGCCATACGTAGCTATCTGATAGACAAGTTCTAATTACCATGGCACATGTCCTTTTCTCTAAGGACACTCATCTTGCCGTCATCTCCTCGCGATCTATGCTTTCAAGGCTAAATCTTTTCTCATCTGAACCAGCAGATCCTCCACCTAACCTTCTACCATCGTGAAACTTTTTCTTCCATCATACTTCTTAAATTCTATTTCAACTCACTGTTCTTGAAAAATGATCGAATCAGAATACAAAAAATAAGCAAAACTGGTGAATTTGAAAAAATGCTTGCCTAGAATGTGGAAATAGCAGGCTTGATGACCTTAATTCTTCCTTATAAAGACTAACGAAAGCCTTTAGATCTAAACCTCAACTATTGAACTCTGCTGAAACATCTGATCTCTCTTCTTTCTTCTAGTTCAACCACGGCTCTGCATACAACTTGTTTGATCCGTGGTACCTCTTGATACATTATTAGAGAGAAGATGAACAACATGTAGTATGGCCAGCACTAGGGCCTTAATCGTTGGACATCAGCAGAGAAAAGAGATAGAGAGTTTTAGAAAGAAGAAAGCCTCAATCTGGTATTCTACATCTCCTATTGTTAAAGATACCAATACCTAGATTTATATATCTTAGGATTTTTCTAACCACCATGAGACGCCTAATAAACCCAATTCACAGTTGAAAAACTCTCCTAGGCTAGTCCAATACATGAAAGCACTCATCAAGCCCATATACATATATCTCACATGCTCTCATCTCCTGGATCTGAATCTGACCCATTCATAAGTTTGCCCCCTTAAAACCTTATTGGTCCAGGCCTTATGACCCTAGGATAAAAGTCTATCCTAGATCCAAACAAAAAACTCCATCCAGTTTTGTTCTCCACCATCGAGTCGGCTTAGTTAGGAGCTAAGCTGGCTCAGCTGTATCTCATCCGAACCCTTTCTTCTATCTGCCTGAGATATCCAGCTCGACTGCACCCCGAGCCAGCTCGACTACGTATCCGAGCCAGCTCGCCTATGTGTTAGCCCCTTATCTTCACTGATTCTTCTTCTTGGCTTTGATTCTTTGCTCCATCTTGTGTCCCAGGTTTTTGGAGCACCTAACAAGCCCCCTCAAGGTCCTCACACTTAAGCCTAGAGTTTATGCAGGGCTACACGCCATCTTCATCTAGGACAACTTTTGTCCTAGTCCTATGACTCGCACCCATCCTTGTCTCTCAAAGCCAACACCCTGGCTCCTCCTATGGCCTTCCAAGGCTTGGGAGCACCACATCAAATCATACAGACCAATTGATAGGCTATTAAATAGGATGATAGCGTCTATCGAGCATAGATCGCTGGATACCATATAGGTTGATTGTCCTCTTAACCAAGGAGTGTGGAGAGACTGGTATGACGTACAAGTAAGATGTAGGGGTACATCATCACTGAACATGACCAACTTCACAGCATTCTACTGTCGAGAATGTCTCTGATGGGATATAGGTATAAGTGTTCCTTAGACCTACGATCACCTTAGTGACTTACAAGCAACTCACTATACTTTCATACCAGACTAACTAATTTTTTAATTCAGAAATAGAAGGCTTTTGGGCATAGTCAAGTACTTGTAAAGTTGGTACATGATCAAGATGGAATTGACCACTCCAAGAGTTGGAGAAGAACGTATCACTATATTTTAATATAGCAAAACCTTGGCCAGGATAATCCATGAGATGGATTTCGTATTTTGAAATATAATGTGGACAGCCTGATCAAAGTTGACAGTTTAACTCTGAGGTATCCTACGAGCATTTTGGTTAAGAAGATGAGTTATATGAAAACTATATCCATATGGGTTCTAAGGATGTTGTTCTATACATTCGATCTATCCAACCCATAGGTACCATTACTAGATGGTCACTTTGACTGATATAGAAATTTATTCCTATACTATCGACTTAGATTTGGACCTATGGGATCACACACATTAAAGTTCATGATTCGATTGGATGGTTGATCAATGATTGAGAATCATTCCAAGGTTAAATGATCAATACGACTGATGTTTATCCTAGTGCAAATATTATAGGAGGATTGATTAGCAATTCAATTGCTAATTGGCTTAATTTGATTATGCTAGAAGATTGAGATTAAGTTTAATTAAATATAATTTAATTAGATTTAGTTTGATCTTGATTGGATCAAGTTCAATTGATTTATTCGATAAGCCAAGTGCAAGAAAAAACTAGTCTAGTTTAACTAGGACTTAGGTCAATTCAATTTTTTAATTTGATTAAAAAATTAAATTAAAATTAAATCTAATTTAATTAAGTTTTTAATTATATTAGGGCCTAATTTAATTGGGTTGAGTTACTTTTGGTTTGATTTGGTTTGAGAAATCATATTTGACCAAGTCAAATATGGAATCCTGGTAAAACTAGGATCCACCTTCCTTGCACCACCTACACCCCATGTCGTCCCATGCCAACTCTTTCTTTATTTTGTGCATGAAACCTCCTCTTCTTGGTCTTCATGCATGCCCACTCCTCTCTTCTCTTTCTCATATGGCAATTAGTTATGGACTGGGTCAAAAGCAGGAAGTTTGAATTTGATTTGAATTATCCTTGGATAGAGTTTTAGGAAACTCAAACTCCTCCCATGCATGCCGCCCTCCTCTCCCTACTTTTACTCTATTTTGTTTTGTGGAATAGAAGGGTTTTTGTGTGACAATTGATTGTGGTCCACGCCTAAAACAAAGGAGGGGGTGCCCAAGTTTTTGGCACCCCAACTAATTGCCATATTTGTTCTTTCCTAGTCTAAGAATTTGATTCAACAAGGACTCCTCTATAACTCATTATATAGAATGAATTTTGAGCTGATTTTTGGAGATATTCTAGATCTTGAAGAGGAATTTTGGGCATGTGAATACCAGGGTGAGAGACCTCTTGGGCATGAGATTTTCATGGACACTAATCTAGGTGTCTAGGTGAGAGAATAGAGAAGAAGAAGAGGGTCTTCTTCTAGAGTTGCTTTGTTCTTCTCTTCTCCTCCTCTTTTTGAGATTTTTTTGAGAGTATTTTAGATCTAAAATATCTCCTCTTCCTTTTATTCTTTGGAGGAGTCCAAATTCAGAAGCAAGAAGCACTGGATTGACTGTCGAAGAAGGATTTGCACAGTACTAGCATACTGTGCTGATTTCTTGCATAGGACTTCTGATTGGGATTCATGGGCTCGTGTGGATAGTCCTTAGAAACTGGACATGTGTGCAGCTTGGAGCATCATCCTCAAGCTTGAATCAGTAAGTTAGAATGTCTAACTTGCACAGGTAATATAGATCTAATCTGTTATTACATACCTACATTAGATATAGTGTAGATGCACGTTGATATGATCAACATATTCTTCTTCCTTATGTTTTTAATTTTTAATTTAAGTCTCATATAATAATCATGTAATAGTATCTTAGACTTAGGGATTCTCTTCTTTTTATGAATAACTTTTGATTTATTTTAGTCTTTTGCTGCCTGATCTTAAAAAAGTTTCAAAATCTAGTCCTGAAATCCTAGATCTGGTTTCTTCAGAATCAACCAAATCCAAAAGAGAATGGAATGAGGTTGATAAGAAAATGACTCAACTCAATGCTAAAGCCATGAATATTTTATATTATGCTTTAGATACTAATGAATTTAATCATATTTCAACATGCATGTTGGTTAAGAAAATATGGGATATACTAGAAGTAACACATGAAGGCTCTAATCAAGTTAAGAAATAAAAATTAACATGCTTGTGTATAAATATAATTTTTTTAAAATGGAGCATGATGAATCAATAACTAAAATATTTACCCATTTTATGGATATTATTAATGATCTAAAAAGTCTTGATAAGTCTTATTCTAACAACAACCTTGTGAGAAAGATTCATAGATCTTTACCAAGGACTTAGGAGGCCAAAGTGACCGCAATCCAAGAAGCTAAAGATTTGAACGTATTACCTTTGGAGGAGCTTCTAAGATCGCTTATGATACACGAGCTAAGCATGAAACAACATTAAGAGAAAGATGTGAAGAAGAAGAAGACAATCACCCTCAAATCCACCATCAACTAGATGAAGAAATTGATGAAATGGAAAAAAAAGAACCAGATGAAGAATTAGCCCTCATGACTAGAAAGTTCAAAGATTTTTAAAAAAAAAAGAAAAAAAGGGATGAGGAAGAGGTCACCTACAAAAAGAGAGCATAGCAAGGAAAAGGATAAGGAGCATCCCTTTATTTGTTATGAATGTAAGAAGTGAAGGAAAAACCGTATTTTTCGCCACAAGATCATGCAGATCTGATCAAATCTGAGATAAATTTTTATAAATTTTTTTTAAATAATCCAATCAGATCTAAGAGTTCTCAAATCTAATCATGGTGAACTAATATAGAAAATTAAAACAAAAATTAAATTAGATTCAATATCATACCTTGTTTTGGTAATCTGATTATCCTACGATGATCCTGATATTTCCTGAGGTTTTGGAAGGAGACATGCATGTGCCTAGCCTCTACCAGTATCCACTCAGGAAGGATCTAGACGTCTTCTTCTTATAAATTTTTTTCTCAAAGATTAGATCTGAATCTGATCTAGAAGTCCTTCAAAAAAATTTCTGAAAGCATCATGTCTGTCTCACGAACACCATCGCGTTGATGCTGAACTCTTCATAAATTTGATTGGATCTTCATCTCAAATTTATGCCTAACTTTTAGGCATGTGAAAAAGAGGGAGAGAGAGGATAGAGGAGGCATGGGCTATCTAGAACGATAGCCTTTTGGTATGAAAAATATTTTCTATATGAAGAGCCTTGGTGCAAGGTTTCTTATACAAAAGCATAGCGCCAAGTTAGAGTCCCTTTTTGACCAAAATCCTCATTTTTTTGACCATTGGGACCATAGACTTGATCTCCACAAAAATCTTCAAACCCCATCTGATTTTAATGCTAAAAATCAATCCAGAAGGTGGTAGAATGAGTAGATAAAGATGAGTCCACTGTGCCTAGGACTCTTTCCTCAAAAGTTTGATCCAAATCAAACTCTATCATAACTTAGTCTAGACACCTCCAAAAATTACAAAATTTGGTACACCCAATGTAAAATTCATGCTCTATCACATAGCCAAAAATTAGATGAAAATAAATTTTAAAAAATTTTTTAGAAGCATCTGATCAGTTAACCCTCAATTCTCTAAAATAGGTCAACTTCTGACCTTAGTCTAATTTGACTATGAATGGATTTAATTTCTATAATTAATCTAATCTGAACTTATTCCAGTAAGATAAAAATAAATTTATTTAAAATATAAGAATGAATCAAATCAAATTTAACTTGGTTGCGACGAACCAGAAAGATTTTAGAAGGAGAAAGTCAGGCTCAATCATGTGCTAGCACGATTACCTTGAATTTGATTGGATCTAATCCAAATCAATAGAACTAGGTTAGCTCAATTGATGACATCCAGACCTAAATCCTTTTTTGTATGACCCAATTAGATTCAATTCTATATGATAATGAGATATGTCACATTCTCCATCATCGACATCATCGAAACACCTTTTGATGGACTAAAATTTTTCTGATTCATACAATTAGAATGATTGATCATCAAAATCATTCTAATTGCTTCCAAAATCCATCAATAAAATCTAGCAGTATATAGTGGCAATCCATCAGAACTAAAAGCGAACCTCTCAGTGTAGTTACTTGTGTGATTGGGTTCTTTATCTTGAGCCTCGACAGGACTAGGGTTAAGGTAAACTAGTCAAACCCAATGTCCATCATATGAATTAATCATTCGACTTGAGTCCAATGTGAAACCCTAATAGAAACTCTTTCTATCATCTTCATCCTACCATGGCCATGGGCTTAAGGACTCAATCTCATGATTATCAGAGGGCTACTCCTCATCTATCGAGGTAGATAGATCCTCTTATTGGTGCAATCCAATTCCTACAATGAACATGCTATAGCCAACATACACCTTAGGATTTCGAATGGCTAGAAGATCGAGTTATGGTGTTATCAAACTATAACACCCTCAAGGTGAACTGCCGATGCACCTTAGATCAAAGAACCATATACACTACTGTAGCATCGAGTCAGTCATCGACAAGTAGGAAGACTTTCTTATGACTACTTGAATGGTCATACTTAGTGCCCTCGTTCTTTAACAAGTACCTATACTCTCACTCCGGTGTCTCCACACCATAGATTCAAGACATGTCTATCCTAAGAAAGCGATCATACACCAATCTTCTGGATTGATCATCATTCTCATATACGGTCGCGAGAATTTTATGAGTTAATTATGAAAATTCATGTCTTAAATTTTTAACTATTGAAAATATGAATTACCATTACCATTAACTCAAAGGATATATTGCAGATACTTTTAAATACACATTATGATAGAAAAATAATCTATTTATTAATTTATAGTTAAAATTATAAAATTATTCTTAGAGGTATATTACAAGTGACGGCTAATCTGGCTTCTAGGGCATACATCTAACAAACTCCCACTTGACCTAAAGTCAATTAGCTACAAATCTAAGTCTCATCTTCTCAAGGTGGGCTTCAATTTTCTACTAGCTCAATGGTTTTACCAATGGGTCAGCCGCATTATCTGCAGTGTCGACTCACTTGATCTTGATGTATCTCTTCTTGAGGTAATTGCGGATGAGGTGGTATCGCCGCTCGATGTGCTTGAATTTTTGATGAGATCTCGGCTTCTTAAGTAGGGCTATGGGGCCATTATTGTCACAGTATAGAGGGATGGCATTTGATGGCATCACTCTGAGCTCTATGATGAACTTCTTATACCAGAATGCCTCCTTTATAGCTTTCAATGTAGCGATGTACTCTGCTTCCATAGTAGAATCTGCTATCACCATCTGCTTGAAACTTTTTCAACTGACAGCACCACCATTATAAATAAATAGACTTCTAGATGTTGACTTTTGATCATTTATATCAAACATAAAATTTGAGTCTATATATCTCTAGACCTAGAGTTCTCCATTACCATAGACTAGAAACATATCCTTTAGTCTTTCTCAAGTACTTAAGGATACATTTCACAGAAGTCTAGTGCTCTTCGCCGGGATTCGACTGATACCTGCTCGTGACACTCCAGTGCTGTTCGTCGGGATTCGACTGATACCTGCTCGTGATACTCATAGCATGGGTAATATCAGATCATGTACATAGCATGGCATACATGAGGCTCTCTATTGCTGAAGCATAAGATATCTTGCTCATGCATTTAATCTTCTTAGATGTGTTGAGACACATCTTCATGGAGAGATGAATGCCATGTCTGAAGGGCACCAAACTCCTCTTGGAGTTTTTCATGCTAAACCTCTTTAGCACCTCCTTTATGTACATCTTCTATGAGAGACCCAGCATCCTATTTGGTTTATCTCTATAAATCTTAATTTCTAGAATAAAGGATGCCTCTTCTAGGTCTTTCATGGAGAATTCTTTAGACAATCATATTTTGACCGTAGTCAACATGAAAATATTATTCTCAATTAGGAGGATGTCATCCACGTACAGTACGAGAAAGACAATAGTGCTCCCACTGACCTTTTTGAAAACATAGGGCTCCTCCTCATTCTTGATGAATCTAAATGATTTGATCATATCATTAAAATGAGCATTCCAGCTTTGAGATGCTTGCTTAAGTCCATATATGGACTTTGTAGCTTGCAGACCTTGTGATCGGTATCACTAGATGTGAAACCCAATAGCTATTCCATATAGATATCTTCCTCAAGATATCCATCTAAAAATGCCATTTTCACGTCCATCTGCCAAATTTCATAATCAAAATAGGCTGCAATAGTAAGTAATGTGCGAATGGATTTAAGCATGGCTACTGACAAAAAAGTATCCTGATAGTAATGCCTTCATGCTGACTGTACCTTTTCACTATGAACCATGCTTTGAATGTCTCTACGTTACCATCGGTACCTATCTTTCTCTTGAAGATCCATTTAAACCCAATAGATACTATACCTTCAGGTGGATCTACCAAGGTTCAAACTTAGTTTGAGCGCATTGAGTCAATCTCTGACTTCATTACCTCTAACCATTTCTCGAAGTCGATATCTAATATCACCTCATCATATGTTTTGGAATCATCACCATGAACCCCTTTTTCTATAAGAAATATTTTCTCTACGTCCTCTGAAATAGTATCTATGTACCTTTCAGAGAAACGAAAAATCCTTTCTGATCTACGAGGTCGATGAGGTAGTGATTGGACTGGCTCAATCTGATTGAATTCCATAGGTTCCTTATTTTGTGGCTCTTGGAAGACTTTCTCCTCGAGCCTAATCTATCTTTCAATACCACCATCTTGAATAAACTATTTTTCAAGGAAGATGATGTGTCGACTCACAATCACATTATAATCTTTCAGAAGATAGAAATAATATCCTTATGGCTCTTTAGGATATCCTATGAACCGAGCTTTAAATAACCTTGACTCTAACTTGTCCGCCTGTTATCTCTTGATATGGGTTGGACAACCCTAAATTCTAAGATGACTCAGACTTGGTTTTTTATCATGCCATATATCATATGGTGTGGTAGGAACAATTTTAGATGAAACCCTATTCAGTAGATATATAGCGGTCAACAGACTATGTCTCCAAAAAGACTCAGGAAGGTCTGTGAAGCTCATCATAGATTGAACCATATCTAATAGGGTTTGGTTTATCCATTCTGATACCTCGTTGAGTTGAGGCATTCTAGGTGAAGTCCATTGAGAGACTATGCCATTATCCTTAAGATAGTCTAAAAATTTTCGACTAAGGTATTCGCCTCCTTGATCTGATCGAAGAATCATAATGGATTTTTCTAATTATTTTTCTACTTCTAGTATGAATTTCTTAAACTTTTCAAAAGCTTTAAACTTGTGTCGCATCAAATACATATACCCATACCAAGATAAATCATCGATAAAGGTGATGAAGTAGATGTAATTATCCCTAACTAGCATATCAAATGGGCCACTTACATCAGTATGTACTAGGGCAAGTAGGTCTGTGGCCCTTTTCCTATGTCCCATAAAAGGAAGCTTGGTCATTTTGCCATGAAGGTATGATTCACTAATCGGATATGACTCAAAAGTTAATGGACTTGGCAGCTTGATTCTTTTTAATTTGTTAATCCTGTCTTCAGCTATATGACCTAGCCTAAGGTGCCAAAGATACCTATCATTTAGACTATCCCTAGTTCGCTTTGATCCTATGGCATTCATATTTTACTCGATATTAAAAATAAAAATATCAATATGTAACTGATAGAGATCATTTATAAGGAAACTACTTGTAATTTTATTTCTTTCATAAAGAATATTACAATGGTCCTTAAGAAAACTAATTATATAGCCTTCCTATGCTAAACATGAAATAGAAATTAAATTCCTGCTTGCTGCAGGCACACAAAAATCATCCTTAAGTACTAAGTCTAATCTTGATGGTAATCACAGAGGGGAGGTTCCCAGGACCATAGTAGCAACTCTTGCTCCATTTTCAATGCGTAATCTTACCATCTCTCAGCCTCCTACTATCCTCAAGACCCTGCATAGAAGTGCACAAGTGAGCACTACAACCGGAGTCAAGCACCTAACTGGATGCAGTAGAAATAGTAAGATTAGACTCTATAATGAGCATACCTCCAGAAGGACCTACCTCCTTCTTATTCTTTAGGCTGGCCAGGTAAAGAGGATAGTTCCACTTTCAATGGCCATCAGTGTTGTAATAAAATTATTTTTCTTTATCAGTGGCCTTCTTCTTTGGCTCTGCCTTCTTCTTCTTCCCACCATCCACCTTCTACTTCTTCACGGACTTCTTCTTCTTTCCAAAAGACTTTCTCTTGAAAGAAGTCTTCTTCACAGTAAGTACTGAGCCTTTAGAATCTTTCATAGAAAGCTCAGCAGCAACCATCATATTCATGAGCTCAGTCAAGGTATTCTGAAGTTTATGCATATGGTAGTTCATGATGAACTGCCCATATGCATCAGTCAAGGACTATAGAATTATGTTAGTCTATAGATCCTGATCTAACTTGATGAAAGGAAAACCTAGTTTTCTGGATCAGGTTCGTTCAAATTTGATTGGATCAAGAGAGATATTTTAAAAAATTTTTTCTTGATTCTATATCAGATCTAAGACTTTTTAGTTCTGATATTATTCATCTAATAAAAAAAATAAAATAAAATTAAGAATAAATTAAATCTAATTTAATTTACCTTGTTGTGGGTAATCTGATTATCCTATGATGATCCTGATGTCTGCCTGAGGTTTTGGATCTAGCCATGCAAGTGTCTGACCTCTATTAGTATCCACTCGGATAGGATCTGAAGATCTTCTCCTTTCTTATTACTTCTCCAAAAATCAAATCTGGATTTGATTCTGAAGATCTTCAAAACTCTTTTCGAAGATGTGAGTTCTCTCTTGCAGCAGTGCTACCTTCTTTCTTTTTCTGTCGCATTTATCTTGCTTGGATCGCACCAAACTTGTGCCCAAAAATTCTTGGGCATGGATAGGAGAGAGAATACCTAAAAGTGGCATGGAGGAGGAAGAGGGGCAGCCTTATGGCATGGGCAATGGGTCAAGCTTTTTAGATCTTAGCACAGACAGGGTTTTTATAGACCCTATTGCGCCATGCAGTGCCACCTCATCCTGGTCAATCATGGCTTGTTGTGCAATCAGATCTAAATTTGATTGATGGGATGATAACATCTGATCCAATTAGATGAGAGACCCTCTAAATTATCCTTAGATGGTGTCAAGACTGGTCAATGACAAGACTTTGGCACCATCTAGGTAGAGTGCATGAAGCAACCTGGAGTCCTATCTGTATGGGACTCCAGGCGTCAACATCTTTGGGTGCATGCCTCCCTAGGTGTGCACCCCCTCCATTTCCACTTTTTAGTAGGGGGACAAATCTCCATCTTCTCTCCTGTGGGTGCATGACACATGGGCAGATATCTAAGTGTCAAAGGTCAATGTTTGACCAAAGTCAAAAGACAAGATTTAGCAGATGACAAAAAATGGTAGGTGTTGTCTCATATTTGTCTCATAAATTAAGAAAATTCTTTTCTAACCTAGACAAGCTTTAGTCAGACCAAGTAAAGGTTTCTAAGTGAGACTAAATATATTTGACTCAGTCGAGATAACTTTTAATGATTGTTAAAAGATAATATTAGGCTCAATCGTGTGCTAGCACGATTTTCTTGAACCTAATTGAATCTAATTCAAATCAATTGAACTGGATTAGTCCAATTGATGATATCCAAATCAAAGCCCTTTTTTGTGTGACCTAGTTAGGTTCAATTCCATATGGTAATGAGATACATCATGATCTCTATCATCGATATCATCGAAATACCTTTCGATGGATTAGAACTTTTCTGATTCAGATAACTAGTATTATTGATCATCTAAATCATTCTAATTGCTATCAAAATCAACCAATGACATCTAGCTGCATATAGTGACAATCCATCAGAACTGAAAATGAACCTCTCGATGCGGTTACCTGTGTGATTAAGTTCTTCTATCTTGAGCCCCAACTAGAATGGGGTTAAGGTAATCTCGTCAAACCCTAATATCTGTCATATGATTAATCATTCGATTCAAGTTCAATGTGAAAATCTTAATAGAAACTCTTTCTATTATTTCACTCTGCCATGGCCATGGGCTTATGGACTTGATTCTCATGATCATCATAAGGCTACTCCTCATCTACTGAGGTAGATAGATTTTCTATTGGTGCAATCTAATTCCTATAATAAACATGCTATAGCCAACATAGACCTCAGAATTCTGAATGGCTAGGAGATCAAGTCATAGTGTAGTCAAACTATAAAACCCTCAAGGTGAACTACCGATATACCTTAAGTCAAAGAACCAGATACAGAACTACAGCTTTGAGCCAGTCATCGATGAGAAGGTAGACTTTGTAATGACTGCTCGAGGTGGTCATGCTCAGCATCCTCGTTCTCTAACGAGTACCTATACTCTCGCTCTGGTGTCTCTACACCATAGACTCAAGACTCATCTACTATAAAAAAATGATTGTACACCAATCTTTCAGATCAATCACCATCCTCATGATGATCCTACGATCAGGAGCATTTTATGAGTTAATAATGAAAATTCATGTCTTAAATTTTCAACTCTTGAAAATAAAAACTATCATTACCATTAACTCAAGGGATGTGTCGCAGATACTAAATACACATTATGATAGAAAATAATTTAATTTATTATTTATAATCAAAATTATAATTTTGCTCTTAGAAGTGTATAATAAGTGTCAGCCAATTCTGGCTTCTAGGATACACATATCTTATAAACTCCCACTTGACCTAAAGTCAATTGGCTACAAATCTAAGCCCCATATTCTCAAGATGGATTTTGATCTTTTGCTAGCCCAATGGCTTTGTAAGTGGGTCTGCCGCATTGTCTGCAGAGTCGACTCTCTTGACCTCGACATATCCTTTCTCAAGGTAATCGCGGATGAGGTGGTATCGCCGCTCGATGTGTTAAAATTTTTGATGAGACCTTGGCTCTTTAGCAAAGGCTATGGCACTATTATTATCACAGTATAGAGGAATGGCATTTGATCACATCACTTCAATCTCTGTGGTGAACTTCTTGTACCAAAATGCCTCCTTAGTAGCTTCTGATGCAGCGATGTATTCTGCTTCCATGATGAAATTTGCTATTATTGTCTATTTGAAACTCTTCCAACTGATAGTACTACCATTACACACAAATAGATTCCAAGATGTCGAATTTCGATCATCTATATCGGACATAAACTTCGAGACTGTATACTCTTGGACTTTGAGTTCTCCATTATCAAAAATCAAGAATATATCCTTAATTCTTCTTAAGTACTTAAGGATATATTTCACAAAAGTTCAGTGTTCTTCTTTTGGATTTGACTGATATCTGCTTGTGACACTCACAGCATGGGCTATATCAGATCGTGTACATAACATGGCATACATGAGACTCCTTATTGTAGAAGCATAAGGGATCTTACTCATGCGTTCAATCTCCTCTGCTGTGTTGGGACACATTTTCTTGGAGAGATGAATGCCATGTCTGAAGGATACCAATCCCCTCTTGATGTTTTCCATGCTAAACCTCTTTAGCATTTCTCCTATGTACATCTTCTATGAAAGATCAGCATCCTATTTGGTCTATCTCTATAGACTTTGATTTCAAGAATGAAGGATGCTTCTCCTAGGTCTTTCATGAAGAATTCTTTAGATAACCATATTTTAACTATGGTCAACATGGGAATATCATTCTCAACAAGAAGGATATCATCCATGTACAGTACGAGGAAGACAATAGCGCTCCTACTGATCTTTCTAAAAATACATGATTCCTCCTCATTTTTTGATGAAATCAAACAATTTGATCACATCATTTAAATGAGTATTCTAGCTCTGAGATGCTTGCTTAAGTCCATGTATAGACCTTTGCAGCTTGCATACTTTATGATCAGTATCACTGGACGTGAAACCCAGCGGCTGCTCCATATAGATATCTTCCTCAAGATATCCATTTAAGAACATCATTTTCATGTCCATTTTTCATATTTCATAATCGAAATAGGCTGCAACAGCAAGCAATGTGCGAAAGGATTTAAGCATGCTACTGGTGAAAAGGTATCATGATAGTTAATGCCTTCATGTTGACTATAACCTTTTGCCACTAATCTAGCTTTGAATATCTCTACATTTCCATCTGCACCAATCTTTCTCTTGTAGATCCATTTACATCCAATAGGTACTATATCTTCTGGTAGATCTACCAAGGTCTAGATTTGGTTTGAGTGCATCGAGTCAATTTTTGACTTCATTGCCTCGAACGATTTCTCAGAGTCGATATCTGATATCATCTCGTTATAGATTTTGGGATCATCAACATGAACTCCATTACCTATGAGGAACATTTTCTCTACTTTCTCTGAAATAGTACCTAAGTACCTCTCAGGAGGATGGATAATCCTTTCCGATCTTCGAGGTGGAGGAGGTAGCGATTGTATTGGCTCAACCTAATTTGGTTCCAAAGGGTCCTTAGCTCTTTGCTCTTGGGAGACTTTCTCCTCTAGCTTGATGTGCTTTCCAGTATCGCCATCTTGAATAAACTATTTTTCAAGAAAGATGGCATATTGACTCACAATCATATTATGATCTTCTGGAATATAGAAATAATATCCTAATAATTCTTTAGGATATCTTATGAATTGAGCTCTAAAAGACCTATAGTCTAACTTGTCCCTTGTTGTCTTTTGACATGAGCCAGATAACCCCAAATTCTGAGATAACTCAGACTTGGTTCCTTACCATGCCATATCTTATATGGTGTGATAGGAACGATTTTAGAAGGAATCCTATTTAGTAAATATATAGCAGTTAACAAATTATGTCCCCAAAGAAAATCAGAAAGATTTATGAAGCTCATCATGGATCGGACAATATCTAACAGGATTTGGTTCCTCCATTCTAAAATCCTATTGAGTTGAGATATTCCAAGTGGAGTCCATTAAGAGACTATGTCATTCTGCTTAAGATAATCCAAGAATTTTTGACTAAGGTATTCATCTTCTCAATCTGATGGAAGAACCTTAATGGATTTTTTAGTTTGCTTTTCAACTTTATGTCTGAATTCTTTAAACTTTTCAAAAGCTTCAGACTTGTATCTCATAAGATACACATACCCATACCAAGATAAATCATTGATGAAGATTATGAAGTAAAAAAAATTGCCTCTAACTGGCACATCAAATTGGGCGCACACATCAATATGTACTGGGGCAAGTAAATCCGTGGCCCTTTCCTCATGTCCCACAAAAGGGAGTTTAGTCATTTTGCCATGAATACATGATTCACAAGTTGGATATGACTCAAAAGTTAATGAACTCAATAGCCTGATTTTCTTCAATTTGTTAATCATATCTTCTACTACATGACCTAGTCTAAGGTGCCATAGATACCTATCATTTAGACTATCCCTAGGTCATTTTGATTTTATGGCATTCATATTTTGCTCGATATTAAAATCAGATACATCAATATGTAACTGGTAAAGATGATTAATAAGGAAACCACTTATAATTTTCTTTCTTTCATAAAGAATGTTACAATGGTCCTTAAGAAAACTAATTACATAGCCTTCTTGTGCTAAACATAAAACAAAAATTAAATTTCTGCTTGCAGCAGGCACATAATAACAATCCCTAAGTACTAAATCTAAACAAGATGATAGTCGAAGAGGATAGATTTCCATGACCATAGCAGCAATCCTTGCTCCATTTTTAATGTATAGGATCATCTCACCATCCCTCACCTCCTGCTATCCTCAAGACCCTGCATGAAAGTGCACAAATGAGTACTAGAACCAAAGTCAAGCACCCAACTGGATGCAGAAGAAATCGTAAGGTTCGATTCAATAATGAGCATACCTCCAGAAGGACCTACCTCCTTCTTATTCTTTAGGGTGGCTAGGTATGTAGGGCAGTTCCGCTTCTAGTGGCCGTCAGTGTTGCAATGGAAATACTTTTCTTTGTCAGCGGCCTTCTTCTTCAGCTCTATCTTCTTTTTCTTTTCTCCTTCCACCTTCTACTTTTTTACAAACTTCTTCTTCTTTCTAAAAGACTTTCTTTTGAATGAAGTCTGTTCCATAGTAAATACTGAGTCTTTAGAATCTTTCATTGAAAGCTCAGTAGTAACCAGCATGTTCATAAGCTCGACCAAAGTATTTTGAGTTTATGCATATGATAGTTAATGATGAACTGTCCATATGCATCAATCAAGGATTGCAGAATTATATCATTCTGCAGATTCAGGTCCAACTTCACTCCAAGCTTCTCAAACTTTTCTAAGTTCTTGATCATCATCAGATAATGATCTTGGACTGACTGCCCATCATTCATTTTAGCCTTGAGTAGTCATTTAGTGATCTGATATTTGGCTGCATGACTCTATTCACCAAACATCTCATGTAGGTGAGCCAACATTTGGCCGATAGTCTTAATATCTTCATGTTGGCGTTGATGCTCATCAGACGTCGATCTCAATATATAGTATCTGGCCTTGTTATCTTCGTCCATCCAATTGTCAAGAGATGCTCTCTATTCAGTGAATGGACGAGCTGGTAAGGTAGGAGGATCTTGGTCCAATACACGAGTCAACTTCTTAGAACCTAAAAGAATTTTGAAGTTTTGGAGCAAATCCTTGTAATTAGGTCCAGACAGTCTATGGGTATTCAGGATACGTGCTAGTGGGTTGGATGTAGACATTTTGGTTTTCTAATGGGTGGTGTAGTCCCACCAACTGACTCTTCACCTCACCTAACAGTTATTGGTGATGGGTTAGCCAATGAGTGGATAACTCTTGTCTAATGATTTTCTAATCATGGTGCACCCAAACTTGGTCTCTAATTCTTAAATTTCACCATGCCTGGAATATTGATCCACTTCTTAGTTAAGTCAGATCCACCATTTTCATAGATTGGATTTCTAATTAGGTCTCTCACCGTATTCAAAATATTGAGCTCAATTTATCCTCCAGCCTGTAGCATCCAATAGACATGGTTGCATCTTTTCGGTGTAACTGAACCACTGTGACCAGCCAAGAACAATCAACTTTGGGAAGGGTCCGCATATTTACAATGGTGGAAGACCTTAGACTTAATCTTTTCTTAGAAAGATTTGATTTAGGTTTCTTTAAACTTGATTTACAATAGCCATAACAATTATGACTAACCTAGTGGCATGGATTAGCTTGGATTGTTAACTACCTTAGATCAGGACTGGGTCGACAAATATGGTCAGGTAAGTAAGGCCGATAGAAGGGACATGCCATTAACTTGATAAGAACACATTCGAGTCGAGTAGCTCCTAATTAAAAACCAGTCGATCGTATCTGCCAGACTTACCTTAGACACCAATTTATTGAGCCAGAACCAATTAGGTTAGCCTATAGTCCAGACTCTAACCATTGATTCTAAATAAGTCTTAGCTTGATCGATCACTCATATGATTTGATCTTGACCCAGACTTAATCCTATTAGGCTGGTCAATTTAAATACTCTTGATCCCATCTAACCAACTCTTGATTTGGTTTGATCAACCGCTAGACCTAATTGAGCTACCCAAGCTCGAGCCAAATTTTATGAATATATCTTAAATCTAAAAGTTCTTAATTTTTAGAGTTAACATATTTCATAATCTTAATTCTTAATTAAGTCTAGGATTTACAAACAAAACATGTAAATAAAATTCTAGGATTTTAGGATCTAGAGTCTTACAGAAAATAAGTTTTAGATTTCTGATTAATGACGAATGCGCAGCATCCCTACACATCATAAGAACACCCCATCGAATGAAAGAAGAGGATAGTAAAATCCTACTTTGTTCTTATGACCGAACGACCAAGGAAAATGCCTTAATCAAAAATATGAAAACTACAAAACTAGTTAGATCTACACCGTATATCTCATATATAAAAAAATGATCTAACTATAAACATGTTTTGCATACATCTTCACGTATCATATCATGCATGTTTTTAGATCTAAATTATCTCATAATCAACTAAAAAATAAAATTTAAATTGATCATATCAAATTAAAATCTATTCTAGATAATTATGTAGAACTATTCTACAACTAGTCTAAACATGCATTCATCATATCTCATATGAATAAAAATTAAATAAATTTATTTTCTATTTTTAGATCTTATTATAATATTTATAACATTAAAAAATAATAAATAAATTAATCTAAAAATTATAACTAATCAAATTAAATTATGATCATGCTAGACTATATATAGAATAATTCTATTCTATAACTAGTCATGCATCATGTACAACTTAGATCTAAATTATTTAAATTTTTAATTTTTGATTTTAGATCTAATCACATCTAATGTGACATTTGAAATCATCAAATTATTTGATCAAAATTAAAATAAAATCATATCTAATGAAAATGCAACCTGGCTCTGATACCAATTGAAGGAAAAATCTAGTTTTCTAGGTCAGGTTCGTTCAGATTTGATTGGATCAAGAGAGATATTTCAAAATTTTTTTTCTTGGATCCATATTAGATCTGAGATATTCTAGATCTAATATCATTGATCTAATAAAAGAATAAAATAAAATCAGGAATAAATTAAATCTAATTTAATTTATCTTGTTGTGGATAATCTGATTATCCTGTGATGATCTTGATGTCTGCCTGAGGTTCTGGATCTAGCCACGCAAGTGCCTGGCCTCTATCGGTATGCACTCAGGTAGGATCTGAAGATCTTCTCCTTTTTTATCACTTCTCCAAAAATTAGATCTGGATCTGATTCTGAAGATCTTCAAAATTTTTTTTGAAGATGTGAATTATCTTTTGCAGCAGTGCTGCCTTCTTCCTTTTCCTATCGCCTTTCTCTTGCATGGATCACACCAAACTTGTGCCCAAAAATTCTTGGGCATGGATAGGAGAGAGAATACCTGAAGGTGGCATGGAGGAGGAAGAGGGACAGCCTTGTGGTATGGGCAATGGGTCAAGCTTTTTAGATCTTGTTGTAGATAGGGTTTTTTATAGACCCTATTATGCCATGCAGTGCCACATCATCCCGACTAATCATGACCTTTTGTGCAATCATATCTAAATCTTATTGGTGGGATGATATCATATGATCCAATCAGATGACAACCCCTCTAAATCATCCTTAGATGGTGCCAAGATTGATAAAAGATAAATCTTTGGCGCCACCTAGGTAGAGTGCATGAAGCAACCTGGAGTCCCATCAGTATGGGACTCCAGGCGTCATCATCTTTGGGCGCATGCTTCCCTAGGCGTGCACCCCCTCTCTTTCCACTTTTTAGCAAGGGGACAAATCCTCATCTTCTCTCTTATGGGTATATGACACATGGATAGATGTCTAAGTGTCAAAGGTCAACGTTTGACTAAAATCAAAAGATAAGATTTAGTAGGTGATGAAAAATAGCAGGTGTTGTTTCAAATTTATCTCATAAATTAAGACAACCCTTTTCTGACCTAGACAAGCTCTAGTCAGACCAAGTAAAGGTTTTTGAGTGAGTCTAAATATATTTAGCTCAGTCGAGATAACTTTTAATGATTGTAAAAAGATAACATTAGGCTCAATTATGTGCTAGCATGATTTTCTTGAACCTAATTGAATCTAATTCAAATCAATTAAACTGGATTAGTCTAATTGATGATATTCAAATTGAAACACTTATTTGTGTGATCCAGTTAGGTTTAGTTCTATTAGATAATGAGATACACTGCAATCTCTATCATCGACATCATCGAAACATCTTCCGATGGATTAGAACTTTTCTGATTCAGACAACTAGTATGATTGATCATTTAAATCATTTTAATTGCTCTCAAAATCCACCAGTGATACCTAGCAGCATATGGTGGCAACCCATCAAAACTGAAAATGAACCTCTCAGTGCAGTTACCTGTGTGATTAAGTTCTTCTATCTTGAGCCCCGACTCGATTAGGGTTAAGGTAATCTCATCAAATCCTAATATTCATCATATGATTAATCATTCGATTCAAGTCCAATGTGAAAACCTTAATAGAAACTCTTTCTATTATTTCACTCTAGCATGGCCATGGGCTTATGGACTTGATTCTCGTGATCATCATAGGGCTACTCCTCATCTACCGAGGTAGATAGATTCTCTATTGGTGCAATCCAATTCCTACAATGAACATGCTATAGCCAACATACACCTAAGGATTTTGAATGGCTAGGAGATCGAGTCATGGTGTAGTCAAACTATAACATCCTCAAGATGAACTGCCGATGCACCTTAGGTCAAAGAACTAGATAAACAACTGCAACTTCGATCCAATCATCGACGAGAAGGTAGACTTTCTAATGACTACGCAAGGTGGTCACGCTCAGTGCCCTCATTCTCTAACGAGTACCTATACTCTCGCTTTGGTGTCTCTACACCAAAGACTCAAGATTCATCTATTATAAAGAAGTGATTGTACACCAATCTTCTGGATCAATCATCATCCTCATGATGATCCTACGGTCAGGAGCATTTTATGAGTTAATAATGAAAATTCATGTCTTAAATTTTCAACTCTTGAAAATAAGAACTATCACTGCCATTAACTCAAGGGATGTATCACAGACACTAAATACACATTATGATAAAAAATAATCTACTTTATTATTTATAGTCAAAATTATAATTTTGCTCTTAGAAGTGTATAACAAGTGTCAGCCAATTTTGGCTTCTAGGGACACATATCTAACACTTGACATCAAGCTTCTCAAGCTCTTCAAAGTCCTTGATCATCATTAGATAATGATCTTGGACCGACTGCCCATCATGCATTTGAGCCTTAAACAGTCTTTTAGTGACTTGATATTTGGCTGCACGACTTTGTTCACTAAACAACTCTTGCAGGTGAGTCAACATTTGGTGGCTAGTCTTAATGTCTTCATGTTGGTGCTGGAGCTCATCAGACATCGAGCCCAACATATAATACCTGACTTTGTTATCTTCATTCATCCACTTGTCGAGAGATGCTCTCTGATCAATGGATGGATGGGCTGGTAAGGTGGGAGGATCTTGTTCTAACACACGAGTCAACTTCTCAAAATTCAAAATAATTTTAAAGTTTCAGAGTCAATTCTTATAGCTGGGTTCGGTTAGTCTATGGGTGTCTAGGATATAGGCTAGTGGGTTGGACGTAGACATTTTTCTATAGAGAGTCAAAATTTTTAGTTAGATCTTGTAATTAGACTTAACTAATTTATTTAGAAATTTTATTTTTAAATAAATTAGGCTCCCACTATTTACTCGAATCCCTACACTCTCTTGGTAGAGATGCAAAAATCTTTACGATTATTGATTTCTCATCGATGATGCGGTCCAACCAACTGACTCACCACCTCACCTAATAGTTATTGGTGATGGATCAACCAATAAGTGGACAACTCTTGTCCAATGATTCTCTAATCATGGTGCACCTTAATCTGATCTCTAATTTATGAATCTCATCGTATTCAGAATATTGATCCACTTCTTAGTTAAGTCAGACCTACCATTTGAACAGATTAGATTTTTGATTTGGTTCCTCACCATATCCAGAATATTGAGTCCAATCCATCCTTCAACCCATAGCATCCAATGCCTAATAGACGTGGTTGCATCTTCCCAGTGCAACTGAACCACTGTATCCAGTCGAGAATAATCAATCTTGGAAAGGGCCCACACATCTACAATGGTAGAAGATCTTAGACTTTGTGAGGATTTATGGTGCTCCCAAGCCTTGGGAGGCCATGAGAGGAGTCAGGGGGTTTGCTCTAGGGATTCCAGGGGCTAGGTTAGTACCTCGGAGACCTGGGACACAAGGTAAAGTAAGAAACCAAAGCCGAAAAATCAAGACTATAGAAAGAAGATTTTCTATAGGTTAGCCGGTCAGTCCAAGACTAGATCGACTAAGTCTTAGAGCATAGAAAAAATAGAGAGCTGTACGTTCAGGACTGCTGGCATGGCACAGAACTAGGCCGACTCAGTTTCAGACTGAGCCAACCCAGTGGAACTTAGTCAGCTCAGTGTTGAGACTGAGCCGGCTTAGTGCATGGGTAGAGTTACGCAAGGGTTTATTTTGGGCTAGGGTCTAGGATGATCTTAGGGGTTCTAAGGCCTAGTTTGAGAGGTCTTAAGGGGGCTAATTCATGTATGGGTCGGGTCTAGATCTGGAGGATGAGAGCATGGGAGAAATGGGTGTGTATGGGCTCGGTGAGTGCTTTCATGTATTGGGTTAGCTAGGAGAGTTTTTGATCGAGCCTAATGGCTATGTATAAATATATAGGTTGTATTAGAATTTTCAAGGTTAGAATCAATATAGACCTTTTCTTCCTCGACTCTCTTCTTCTCTTCTCTCTAGAGTTGTCGCCCTAGGATTCTTGAAGAAGCCCTAAAGAAGGGGGCATCTCCCTCAAGCCCGAAAAGGGAGGCACTCCATCACAGATTCAGGTGGAGGATTGGTGGTTTGCTGTCCATAGAGAACATCACAGGTTTCTTCAGATCCATGCTAAAGATCAGGAGCTTCCACAACAAGATATCGATGCTTGTGATGTCAAGGATGATTGGCATTCGAGTGATATCATGGGTCTACAATTTGGTATCAGAGCTAGGTGATGCCTGAAACATTGTGGGCGATAATATGGTATCAGAGTCAAGTTTCAGAACCTGATGGTGCATGGAAGAAGCCAGGTTTCAGAGCCTGATGGAGCATGAAAGCGAAGGAGAAGTCGTATAAGGTGAAATCAGAAATCTACACAAGGATTCCATGATATTTCTCAAATCTACCTTGTTATTGCTATGGTTTGGCCAACTAGGAGCAGCGGGTTGAAGGTGATGTTTGAGAGGATTAACAGGAAGGAATTTTCTCGAGGTGTATGATGGTTATATGACAGGCAGGAAGTGCTGTAGTGCTATAGTAGCATTTTTCTGGAGATGTAGGACTGAGAGAGGCTCGATGATGCAGTGGCCGAGGGAGGTATCTCAACAATGAGCAACAGGATTCTCTGGGAAGATGGGTAGTGTAGGGCTGTTAAAGAGTGATTTTTCAAGGGGTAATGGTCGAAGGAAGGCTAAAGAAGTGACTATACGTTCTTCGATGTCTGGAAGATGGAGAAGTAGTTGGAGATGTATTTAGTGGTTCGATCAGAGCATGGATTTGCGAAGCCTTGGGAGTGATGGAGATGGATGACCCATGGAGGTCTAGTAGGTTAGGGTTGGGTGGCTGTAGAGTGGTGTAGAGATGAGTTAGGGAGCGCTGGAGTGCTGCAGGAGCACTTCTCTAGAGGCATTAGGACTGAGAGAGGCTCGGCAGTACAACAGTCGAGGAGAGTATCTCAGTAGAGAGTATCAGTTATATCTCAGGAAGATTGGGTGCAGATCTTAGAAAGAGCCAGAGGTCTCAGGGAGCGTCAGGAGGTCTCTAGTAGTCGAAAGTATCATGGATCAAATTTCTTCTACAAGAGAACTAGGAAGAGTCGCGGTTCAGATAGAGGATGGGTCTTCGAGCGCAACTGAAGCGATGGCTGGTGTAGGGTCAGAAGAGAAGGACTAGTGTGGAATTTCTTAGGGTTCAGTCACTGGTTTCAGAAGAGTTGGATGAGCTCTTGAGTTTTGGAGGTGCCCATGAGTTATGGAGGTATCCAAAATGGCTTTGAAAAGAGTCGCGGAGTGTGGAGGGTTCAAAAGGACAGCGACGGTGTTCAAAGTGTTATGGCAGGCTCAGTAGTGCAGCGTTGAGTGGTTGGCCTTGAGGGACTCAATGATAGAGTCAGCTTCCGTGGCATCAGATGGACTTCGAATATAGGTGGAGCTCTACAGTGGTGGCTTCACAAGTGGAGAAAAAATTTGGCATGAGTTCAGAGCATCGGTGATGCACAGTTCTAGTTGGAGTGACGCATGCAGGTGGACAGGCATAGCTCTGAGAAAATCATGTTAGGTGGAATGGCATGTGCTGGTACAAGAATGCTATAGGTTCTCTAGAAAAGTCCAAAGAAGTGATGTAGCTATTAAGCAGAAGGGATCCTACAATTCTACGATGGTGCCAAGAAGCAAGCATAGGTCTTCAGCGGTGGAGGCGATCATCCCGAAGACCTTAAGGGTGCACAACAGCTGAAGAGGATTGGCGGAGGTGATGTTTGCATAAGTGCTGTCGATTGTGCAGGGATAGTGGGATCGTGCGGGGGTTCATTATCGAGAGGTTTGCCAAGGCTTGAAGCATGAAGGTGGAGATTGTGAGGATTTGTGGTGCTCCCAAGCCTTGGGAGGCCACGGGAGGAGTCAGGGGGTTGGCTTCAGGGATTCCAGGAGCTTGGTTGGTGCTTCAGAGATTTAGGACATAAGGTGAAGCAAAGAACCAAAGTCGGAAAATCAAGACTATAGAAAGAAGATTTTCTATAGGTTAGCCGACTCAGTCCAAAACTGGGTTGGCTAAGTTTCAGAGCATAGACAAAATAGAGAGCTGCGCATTCGGGACTGCTAGCATGGCACAGAATTGGATCAGCTCAGTCTGATAGAATTGGATCGACTTAGTTTCAGACTAAGCCGACATAGTGAAACTTAGCTGACTCAGTGCTGAGACTGAGCCGGCTTAGTGCATGGGCAGAGTTATGTGAGGGTCTATTTTGGGCTGGGGTCTGGGATGATCATAGGAGTCTTAAGGCCTAGTTTAAGAGGTCTTAAGGGGGCTAATTCATGTATGGGTTGGGTCTAGATCTAGAGGATGAGAGCATGAGAGACATGGGTGTACATGGGCTTGGTGAGTGCTTTCATGTATTGGGTTAGCCAGGGGAGTTTTTGTCAGGCCTAATGGTTATGTATACATAGGTTGTATTAGGATTTTTAAGGTTGGAATCAATACAGACCTTTTCTCCCTCAACTCTCTTCTTTTCTTCTCTCTAGAGTTGCAATCCTAGGATTCTTGAAGAAGCCCTAGAGAAAGGGGCATCTCCCTCAAGCCTAAGGAGGGAGGCATCCCATCACAGATCTAGGTGGAGGATCGATGGTTTGTTGCCCATAGAGAACGTCACCGGTTCCTTTAGGTCTGTGCTAAAGATTAGGAGCTTCCGTAGCATGATATCAGTGCTTGTGATGTCAAGGATGATTGGCATTTGAGCGATATTATGGGTCTACAGTTTGGTATCAGAGCTAGGTGATGCCTAGAATGTTGTGGACGATAATAGACTTAATATTTTCTTAGGAAGATTTAATTTAGGTCTCTTTAAACTTGACCTGACTTAGTCATAACAATTATGACTAACCTAGTGGCATGGATTGGCTCAAATTGTTAGCCACCTCAAATCAGAACTTGGTCGACACAAATGGTTAGGTAAGTAAGATCGGTGGAAGGGATATGCCATTAATTTGATAAGAATGCATTCAGGTCGAGTAGCGTTCAATTAAAAACCAATTGATCGTATCTGCGAGACTTATATTAGATACCAAATTATCGAATCAAAACTAAATGAGTTAGCCTACAATCTAGGCTCGAACGTGGAGCCAAATTAAGTCATGACTTGATCGAGTCATATCTCAATATGATTTGATCTTGACCCAGACTTAATCCTATTAGACTAGTCAAATCTAAGCTTTCTTTGATCCCACCTAACCAAAGCTTGATTTGGTTTAATCAACCACTAGACCTAATTGAGCTACCCAAGTCTAAACCCAATTTTATGAATATGTCTTAGATTTAAAAATTTATAGTTTTTAGACCTAATTAATTTTATAATGTTAATTCTTGATTAAGTTTTGGATTCATGAACAAAATATGTAATAAAAATTCTAGGGTTTTAGGATCTAGGGTTTTGCAGAAAAATAAGTTTTGATTTCTAATTAAGGACGTACGCACAGCACCCCTACATGCCATAAGAATATCCTATTGAATGGGAGGAGAAGATCTTTAAATCCTACTTTGTTCTTTGACTGGACAGCCATGGGAAACTCCTTAATCAAAAATATAATTTTTACTACAAAACTAGTAAGATCATATATCACATATAAAATGATCTAACTAATACATATCTTGTATACATCTCATGTATTGTCAATATGCATACTTTCAGATCTGAAATATCACATATTAAATCTAAAATATAAAATTTTAAATTTGATTATATCAAAAATAAAACTATTCTAGATATCTTATAGAACTATTCTATGACTAGTCTAAGCATGCATCTTTCATATCTCATATGAATAAATCAAAAATTAAAAGTTTTATTTTTTATTTTTAGATCTAATTATAATAATTATAATATTAAAAAAATAAAAATTAAATAGATGTAAAATTATATTTAATCAAAATAACTACATGATTATACTAGACTACACATAGAACTATTCTATACCTAGTCTAGTCATGCATCTCATACATATTAGATCTAAATTATTTAATTTTTTATTTTTTAATTTTAGATCAAATCATATCTGATGTGACATCTAAAACTTTTTTATATTAGATCATAAATAAAAATAAAATTAGATCTAATGTAGATCTAAAGAACTGCTAACCTGGCTCTAATACCAGTTGAAGGAAAAATCCTATTTTTTTGCTGCAGGATCGCGCAGATCTGATTAGGTCTTGAATGAATTTTTTTAAAAAAATTCTAAATGATCTGATCAGATATAAGAGTTTTTATATCTAATCATGGTGATTGGATATAAAAAATTAAAATAAAAATTAAATTAGATTTAATATCATACCTTATTTGGGTAATCTGATTACCCTATGATGATCCTGATATTTTTTGAGGTTTTGGAAGGAGCCATGCATGTGCCTGACCTCTACCAGTATCTACTTGGAAAGGATCTAGATATCTTCTTCTCATAATTTTTTTCTTCAGAGATCATATCTGCATCTGATTTGGAAGTCCTTTAAAAAATTTCTGAAGGCAGCTTGTCTATCTCACGAACACCATTGCATAGATGCTGAACTCTTCATAAATTTGATTGGATCTTCTTTTTAGATTTATGCATAACCTTTTAGGCATGTAGAAAAGAGGGAGAGATAGGATAGAGAAAGTGTGAGATATCTAGAATGGTAGCCTTTTGGTACAAAAACAATTTTCTACGTGAAGAGCCTTGGCACAAGGGTTCTTATATAAAAGCATAATGCCAAGTTAGAGTCCTTCTTTGACCAAAATCCTTATTTTTTTGACCATTGGGACTTCTAAACTTGATCTCAATCAAAATCCCCAAATCCTATCTAATTTTGATGCCAAAAATCAATCTAAAAGGTTACAGCATGAGTACATAAGGAAGAGTCCACTACGCTTAGGACTCTTCCCTCAAGAGTTTGATCCAAATCAAACTCTATCATAACTTAGTCTAGATATCTCAAAAAATCATGAAATTTGGTATACCAAATATATAATTTATGCTCTATCATATAGCAAAAAATTAAATTAAATTAATTTTTATATAATTTTCTAGAAGCATCTGATCAGGTGACCCTCAATTCTCTCAAATAGGTTAACTTTTGACCCTAGTCCAATTTGACTATGAATGTATTTAATTTCTATAATTAATCTAACCTGGCCTTGTTCTAGTAAGATAACAATAAATCCATTCAAAATATAAGAATGAATCAAATTAAATTTGACTTGGGTGCGATGAATTAGAAAGATTTCAGAAGAAGAAAGTCAGGCTCAATTATGTGCTAGCACGATTATCTTGAATCTGATTGGATCTAATCCAAATCAATCGAACTAAGTTATCTCAATTGATGACATCTAGACCCAAACTTTAATTGATGACATTTAGTTAGGTTTAATTCTATATGGTAATGAGATATGTCGCGATCTCCATCATCGACATCATCGAAATATTTTTTGATAGATCAGAACTTTTCTGATTCATATAATTAGAATGATTGACCATCAAAATTATTTTAATTACTCTCAAAATCCATCAGTGACACCTAGCAGTATTATCATGGGGCTACTCCTCATCTACCAAGGTAGATAGATCTCCTTATTGGTGCAAACCAATTCCTACAATGAACATGTTATAGCCAACATACACCTCAGGATTTCGAATGGCTAGGAGATCGAGTTATGATGTAGTCAAACTATAATACCCTCAAGGTGAACTACCGATGCACCTCAAGTCAAAGAACCATACACACCACTACATCATCGAGTCAGTGATCGACGAGAAGGTAGACTTTCTTTTGACTACTCGAGGTGGTCACGCTCAGTGCCCTCGTTCTCTAAAAAGTATCTATACTCTCACTCCGATGTCTTCACATCATAGACTCAAGATATGTCTATCCTAAGAAAATGATCATACACCAATCTTTTGGATCGATCACCATCCTCGTGATGATCCTGCGGTCGAAAGAATTTTATGAGTTAATTATGAAAATTCATGTCTTAAATTTTTAACTCTTGAAATATGAATTATCATTACCATTAACTCAAAGGATATATCACAAACACTTTTAAATACAAACTATGATAGAAAAATAATCTATTTATTAATTTAAAATTAAAATTATAACATGGCATCTAGAAGTATATTACATGTGACAGCCAATCTAGCTTCTAGGGCACACATCGAACATGAAGCCGGGGCACTTTAGATTTGAATATCCACAACTTGAGAAGACCCCCAAAAGTATAAAAAAAAAGAGCTATGGTGGCTACTGATGGAAAAATTAGATTTTTCTGCCATAGGATGCATCTGATCGAATTAGATTTTTATAAAATAATTTAAAAAAAATTATGATCCAATCAGACTTAAGAGTTCTCAGATCTAATTAGATTGATCTAAAATTTATAAACAAAATAAAATAAAAAATAATGATATCTGATATCACCTAATCGGGTAAACCGTTTATCCGATGTGATGATCTAACGACTGATTTGAGGTTTTGATTGAGCCGCATACATATCTGGCCTCTGCCGATATCCACTTAGGTTAGATCTAAAAGTCTTTTTCTTTTGGATTTGACCTCCAAAGATCAGATCCAGTATCTTCTCATAGAGCCTTCAAATCAAACTTCGAAGGTTGTGCGCTCATCTCACGAACACCATCGTCTCTCGCTGATCTTCACACCAATGGGACATGATCTTTGCTTGTAGGTTTTGCCTAGCTCTTGGGGATGGAGAAGAGGGAGAGAATCAGATGAGGAAGGTATGGAGATAGAGATTTTGGCAAGGCTTTGCCATAAAACAATTTTCATACACAAATAGTTTGCATAGGATCTTATTTATAGACCTAGTCAAGAGTCCCTTCGCATATAACTTTGAACAGATCAAAGTTTAACATACAGAAGGACTCTTCATTCATCTCCATGCCCCACACCATATTTAATCTAAATTTTATCACACAAAACTTAGAAATATGGCATGGAATAATTTTGGATAAAATGCTTTGGCGCAAGAATCTCTTATCTCCAAGAGTTTGAATCATATTCAAAAGTTCGATCCATTCAAACTTGATTTGAATGGGATGCCTCCATTCATATCCATGAGGGTGCTCAACATAAGGGGCATGGCTCTCTTTTCCTCACATAAATTCAATATTGACGTGCACCCTCAGATAAACTCTAGGGGGCGTACGCCATATCTCTTCTTTCCTGCAAATTGGGTCAACATTTGACCCTTGTCCTGTTCCCTTGGTTCTAGATTAAGACAAACCCTAATTGAGTCCCATCTAATAGAATTAGGATAGGTCCTAATTAAGTTAGAACAAGCCTTCATTAGGTCAGGACTAGGTCCAGTCAGATTAAGAAAAATCCATCTAGAATTTCCTGGAGAGGCTTGTCCAAATTTCATCTCATGATTTTAGGACAAGCCCTAATCTAGCAAAGACAACCCTTGCCTTGTTTTCATCTTATGGGATTTAGGACAAGCCTTGATCAGACCAGGATAAGGTCTAGTCAGATCAAGATAAATTCTTACAAAGTTTTTTGATGAGTCTTATCCAAATAGTTCCAGAAATTAGCAGGTCTTATCTTATTTCAATCCGATGGATTAGGACAAGCATAGATTAGGTTAGGACAATACATTTTCGACCTTGATAAGTTTTAGTCAGACTAGGATAGAACTATACAAGGCTTTTGGATGATTCAAATCTAATTTGGCTTAGTCGAGACTAATCAGAAAGATGATAGAAGGAGAATATTAGGTTCAATCATATGCTAGCATGATTTTTTTGAACCTAAATAGATCTAATCCAAATCAATCAAATTGGATTAGCTCAATTGATGACATCCAGATCTAAACTTTTATTTGTGTGACCTAGTTAGGTTCAGTTCTATATGTAATGGGATATGTCATGATCTCTGTCATCGACATTATTGAAACATCTTTCGATGAACTAGAACTCTTCGAATTCATCCAATTAGAATCGTCGATCATCAAGATAATTCTAATTGATCTCAAAATCCACCAGTGATACCTAGTAGTATATGGTGGCAACCCATCAGAACCAAATAGCAAACTCTTGGTGTAGCTACCTATGTGATTGGGTTCTTCTGTCATGAGCCCTGACAGGATTAGGGTTAGGGTATACTCGTCAAACCCAACACCCGACATATAAATGAATCATTCAATTTGAGTCTGATGTGAAACACTAATAGAAACTTCTTTCTATTATTTCATACTACCATGGCCATGAGTTTTAGGACTCAATCTCATGATCATCATAGGACCACTCCTCCTCTACCGAGGTTAATAGATCCCATCTTAGTGTGATCTAATTTCTATAATGAACATGCTATAGCCAAGTACATCTCAGGGTTTCAAATGATTAGGAGATCGAGTTATGATATAGTAAAACTATAATACCCTCAAGGTGAACTGTCGATACAATTCAAATCAAAGAACCAGACACACACTACAACATCGAGCTAGTCATCGATGAGAAGCTAGACTTTCTTATGACTACTCAAGGTGGTCACTCTCAATGCCCTCATTCTCAATGAGTACCTATACTCTCGCTTCGGTATCTCCATATCATAGAGTCAAGATACATCTACTCTAGAAAAGTGATTGCACATCAATTTTTTGGATCGATCACCATCCTCATAATGATCCTACAATCAAAGATAGTTTACGAGTTAATTATGATAACACATGCCTTAAATTCTCAACTCTTGAGAATATATGTTATCATGCCTGTTAACTCAATGGATGTATCATAGATACTTTATACATAATGTGACAGAATAAATAATCTTTTAATTAATTTTAAGTTAAAATTATGAAAATATCCCTAGAAAGTATTTAATAAGTGTCGACCAATTTGGCTTCTAGGGAACACATCTAACATCTATATGGTGTGATAGTGATGAGTCGAGCTCCGAAGAAGAAGAGGTTCATGAACAAGCCAACTTGTGCCTTATGCCACATGAAAATTAGGTAAATGCTGATATTTCAAATGAATTTACTTTTGAAGAACTTCAAGAAGCCTTCTATAATTTAGTAGATGGCTTAAAGATGTTAGGGGCTAAAAATAAAGAACTCAAGTTGAAGAATCAATCCTTGATAAAAGAAAAGAAAAGTATTTCAAGTGAAAAGATAGCTTTAGCTTAAGAGAATCTAAATTTGAAAAATAAATTAACAAGTTAAAACCAATAGTAGAAAGATTCACTTTAAGTTCAAACAAACTTCAAATGATACTTGAAAATCAAAAGACCATTTATGATAAAGCCGGCTTAGGCTATAACCTCTTATGAAAATAAAAATTTTTAAAAAATATTTTTATGAATTTATAAAATAATAAATTTTTAAATATTGCTTGCTTTAAATATGGTAAACTAGGACATAAATTCTATACGTGCTTTTCTAATAATTCAAATCTAAAAAAAATATGGGTTCCAAAAGGAACCATTATCACTTACCAAAAAGGACCCAAGAAAACTTGGGTACCTAAAGTTAAGACTTGATTTTTGTATATAAGTGTGTCTTGCATCCAAAGAAGCAAATCAAAAATGGTATCTTGAGAGCAGATGCTTAAGACACATGATCGGTGATGAGTCCGAATTCATCGCACTTGATGCTAAAAATGGAGGGATGGTCATCTTTGCAGACAATAGCAAAAGAAAGATCATCGGGATATATAACATTGGTATCACTCCCTCCAAATATATTAAAAATATTTTATTAGTAGATGGTCTAAAATATAATCTCTTAAGTATTAATCAATTTTATGACAAAGGATACAAAGTTATTTTTGAATCTTCATTATACATTGTAACTAGTCCCAATGATGATGGCATTAAATTTGTTGGGCATAGGCATGGTAATATTTATGTGGTAGACTTGAATGATCTTTCCATGATAAACATGCAATGCCTAGTAGTTATGAATGCCAAAATTGATGAGACTAGTTGGCTTTAGCACCGTAGGCTTGCACATATTAGCATCTATTCACTTTCAAAACTTATTAAAAATGAATTAATTATCGATTTACCTAAGTTAAATTTTGAAAAAGATTAGATTTGTGATGCATGCCAACTAGGTAAGCAAACTAGAGTTTCATTCAAATCTAAAAATATAGTTTCAACTTCTAGGCCATTGGAACTATTGCATATGGATTGTTTGGTCCTACAAGAACTACAAGCTTAGATGGAAAAAATTATGGTTTTATAATTATCAATAACTTTTCACATTTCACATGGGTTTTCTTTTTGGCACATAAAGATGAAACTTTTCAAGTTTTCTCAAAGTTTCACCAAAAAATTATAAGTGAAAAAATATTTTTAATTCAAAGTATTAGAAGTGATCATGGAGCTAAATTTGAAAATCAAGACTTTGAAAAATTTTATAATGAAAAAGGTATAGACCATAATTTTTCAGCACCTAGGACTCTCCAATAAAATGAGGTAGTAGAAAAGAAAAATAAAATCCTAGAAGAGATGGCTCATACCATGCTATGTGAAAGCAACCTCCTAAGATACTTCTGGGCGAAAGCAATTAACATGGCATGTTAAATTTTTAAACCATGCTTTAATTAGACCAATTCTAAAGAAAATATCTTACTAGCTTTGAAAAGGAAGAAAACCAAACATTGCATATTTTCATGTTTTTGATTGTCGATGTTTTATTTTGAACAATGATAAAGTGAGATTAGAAAAATTTGATGCAAAATCTAATGAAGCTATTTTTCTTGGTTACTCCTCTTCTAGCAAATCTTTTAGAGTTTTCAACAAAAGAACTTTAGTAGTAGAGGAGTCAATAAATATTATTTTTGATGAAACTAATGATCTTCCATCAAGAAAGAGTGAAGGTATTGATGATACAAATTTTCTTATAGAAGGGATGAAGGAGATCATCCTAAAGGACTCGAAAATTTAAAATGAAGACATGAGAACAAACAAGAGGTTGAAGGTAAAGAACAATAAGAACAACCTTACGGTACAAATGATCTACCATGAGAATGGAGGTATGATTACAATCACCCCAAAGAATTAGTTATTGGTTGATCCTGCACATGGGGTATGAACTCATTCTTCACTTAGAGACACATACAATTATTTTGCATTTATTTCTCATTTTGAACCTAAAACCATAGATGAAGCCAAAAAGATTACAATTGGATAAATACAATGCAAGAAGAACTTAATCAATTTGAAAAAAATAATATATGGACATTAGTATCAAGATCTAAAAATCATCCAATAATTGACATAAAATGGGTATATAGAAATAAGTTGGATGAAAATAAAAATATAGTTAGGAATAAAGCAAGATTGATTGCAATGAAATAAAATCAAGAAGAGAAAATTGATTTTGATAAAATCTTTGCACCAGTTGGTAGATTAGAAGCAATTAGACTTTTACTTGCTTATGCTTACTTTATGAACTTTAAATTATTTCAAATGGATGTCAAAAGTGCTTTTCTAAATGGTTATATTGCTGAAAAACTTTATGTAGAATAACCACCCAATTTTGAAAACCTTGCCTTTCTGAACCATATTTTCAAATTAAACAAAGTATTATATGGTTTAAAACAAGTATATAGGGCTTGGTATGAAAGATTAAGTAAATTCTTGCTTAATAATAGTTTTTAAGAGAAAATGTAGATACAACCCTTTTCATTAAAAAAGATCATGATGATATCTTAGTTATACAAATATATGTTGATGACATTATATTTGCGTCTACTAATGAAACTCTTTGTCAAGATTTTGCTAATGTCCTGTAGGAGGAGTTCGAGATGAGTACGATAGGTAAACTAACATTCTTCCTCAAACTTTAAATCAAACAAATAAGAAAAAGGATCTCCATCATCCAAAGCAAGTACATAAGAGAGCTACTCAAAAGATTTGGGATGGAGAGCTCCAAAGCCATTGGCACCCTCATGAGCCCATCATCTAAACTTGACAAGGATGAAAGAGATACAAGTATTGATTTGAAATTTTATAGAGACATGATTGATTCTTTATTGTATTTAACTGCTAGTATCTTAGGATTTGTCATGCTCCCAAGCCTTAGAGGGCCGTGGGAGGTGTTAGGGTGTTGGCTCCGAGAGACTAGGATGGGTATGAGTCTTAGAGCTAGGACAGTAGTGGTCCTAGATGAAGGTAGCATGTAGCCCTACATGGGCTCGAGGTTCAGGTGTAAGGACTTTGAGGGAGCTTGATAGGTGCTTTAGAGATCTGGGATACAAGATGGAGCAAAAAACCAAAGCCAAGAAGAAGAATCAATCAAGATAAAGAACTGACACACAGGTGAGCTAGCTCGGATATGCAACTTGCTCGGGCTGAGATCGAGCTGGCTCAGGGTGCAGTCGAGCTGACTATCTCAGGCGGACGGAAGATAGGGTTCGGGCGAGATGCAGTCGAGTCAGCATGACTCCTGACAGAGCCAGCTCGATAGTGATGAATAGAACTTGACGGGGTTTTCTGTTTGGGTCTAGGATAGGCTTTTACCCTAGGGTCTTAAGGCTTGGTTTGTGATGTCTTAAGGAGAATAACTCATGTATGGGTTGGGCTTAGATCCAGAGGATGAGAGCATGGGAGACATGGGTGTACATAGACTTAGTGAATACTTTTATGTATTGAGTTAGCCAGGAGAGTTTTTTATCTGACCTAATGGCTATATATAAATACAAAGGTTGTATTAGGGTTTTTATTGGGATAATCAATACAGATCTTTTCTCTCTCAATCTCTCTTCTCTCTTTTCTCTAGTGTTGTTGTCCTAGGTTCTTGAAGAAGCTCTAGAGAGAGGAGGCACCTCTCTCACGCCCAAGGAGGGAGGCTCCCAAGCATTGATCTAGGTGATGATCTATGGTATGCTGCCTTAGAGAATGTAAGATCCCTTCATATCCATGCTAAAGATCAGGAGCTTTTGCAATATAGTATCAGGGCTTGTGATGTCAAGAGAAGATTGGCGTTCGAACGATATCATAGTTCCTTACAATTGGTACCAAAGATAGGTGATGCTATGCTGATTGCGCCAACATAGTAGACCAGATATCTTGTTTAGTGTTTGTCTATATGCTCACTTTCAATCAAATCCAAAAGAATCATATTTAAATGTTGTTAAAAGAATTCTTAAATATTTAAAAGGTACATAAATTCTGGGATTATGATATTCTAAGGATTCTTCAATTGACTTAATAGGATATTTAGATGTAGATTTTATTGGATGTAGATAAGATAGAAAAAATACTAGTGGAACTTGTCAATTTTTAGAAATTAACTTAATCTCTTTGTTTAGCAAGAAGAAAAATTCAATGGCACTATCTACGATCAAGGCCGAATACATTATAGCCAAAAGTTGCTGTAGTCAAATCTTATGAATTAAGCAACAACTAGAGGACTTTGGCAACAAACTCAATAAAACTTTCATAAGATGTGATAACACTACTGCTATTAATCTAACTAAAAATCCAATTCTGTACTCTAGGTCAAAATACATCAAAATTAGACATCATTTTATAAGAGAACATGTCCAAAATAATAATATAATTTTTAATTATGTATATACTGAAAAATAATTGATTGACATCTTTACAAAGGTCTTAACTGAGGATAGATTTTGTGAGATTAGAAGAGAATTAGGAATCCTTGATCCATCGGCTTAAGTATCTTTTTGATTTCTAGTTCACTCTTGCCAATATTTTTTTGCACCAAATCTTGTGCTCTATTCCCATTTTTTAATTTTTAAAACTTTAAATTTATGCTTCCCATGGTCAATTCCATTAATGAAATTCAACCTTAAAATTTTAAATTTTTTTGGAATTTTTTCATCATTTATTGGAACTTTCTATCCCATGGGCCGACCTAGAGGGCAACCTTAGGACATTTTAGTCATTTTTTAAAAACCTTTCGAGCACTTTGATTAAATGAGAAATAGTCATCTTTTTCACTCGAATAGGCCGACCTCTCCTTCTCCCCTTCTTGCATCTAAATCGAGCATCCTCCCCACCTTCTCATTTGCAAAATTCGACCAAAAATCTTCAAAATTTTTTGATCTCCCACCTAAATCGACCGTAAGAGAGCCTAAATCCTCTTTCATTTTCGCTTTCTTGGGTGGACTCAAGGGTTCTAGCAACCCTCACCCCAAAACCCACCATCGGCTACCATCCTTAAAATCCTTCCTCTCCCTCTCAAAATCTCTTCGATTCCACTCTCTTTGAGACTCTCAATTGGGATTCAAGGTTCCTTTGCTCTCAGTGGCTTCGAAGATGAAGTTGCCATAGAGGAGAAAGTCCATTTATGGCCTAGAGGAAGAAGTTCGCAGAAAAAGAATGGCAGTCGAGCCCTCTTCTGCTCCAACCCTTGTTCTTGGTCCTACTTCAGCTTCTTCACAGTCGCCTCTCAGTCCAAGCAAGGTACCCCTCTCTAATCGCAAAGTAGAACCTAGCAAGAACATAGTTTTAGTTTTTTTGAAAAAGAAGGATTCTCTATTGGGTCAAAAATGAAAAATCAACGATGGAAGTTTTACTATCTATTGAAGGAGAATGGATATGTTGATCTGGTTAGAGAATTTTATTTGAATTTAAGCTACTCTAATGGAACATTAAGATCTTCTATGAAGGGTGTTGACATAGTTCTTGATCCATTTCATTTGGGAGAAATCCTGCACATGCCATGTGAGGGTTATACTGGTATGGAGCTCATAAACAAAGAAGAGGAACTGAGTGTTATTTTGGGAAGAGCATTTGTTGGTAATTTAAATAAATTATAAGCAAGGATACTTTTAGTGGAGATGAGACTTTTGCACCACATGGTCACCAAGTTACTTGTCCCTAGGAGTGGCAGACATAATTTCTTATCTAGTAGGGACATATGCATTATGTACCATGTGATCACCGAGACCCCCTTAAACCTTCTTGTTCTGATGATTGAGGCCATGAGGGAGACCCTAAATAGATCTAAGTCACACTTGCCTTATGGTATGGCACTCACCTTGGTTTATAGGAGGTTCGAATTCTATTTTGAGGTGGAGGCAGTTGCTAGACTTTCACATACTGACACCATCAACCACCACATACATCATCATATGGGTTTTTCAAAGACTGATGATGGTTAATCGAAGGGTATTGAGGAGAGAGCAGAGGAGGAGGGACCATCTTCACCTCATCATGATCATAGAACATCTTCTAATATTCAGTTCATGTCTGATCATGAGACTGATCCCTCAGAGTCTGTGAGGAGGGATGCTCCTATACCACCATCTAGAAGCAAAGGCACAACCATCAAATTTGGAGATGATCAGCTTAGGATGATTGCCGGCCTTTTATCATAGTCGGTTGCCAACCTTATATCTTGATAGATTGCCGATCTTGTATCTCAACAAATTATTGATCATGTATCATAGCAGGTTGCTGATCATCTGTCTCAGTAGATGGCTAGTAGGGACACCTCGAGTTCTACTCAGGGGCAGAGATCTCAGATTAATCCATTACCTGATTAGTTGATGACTCCTCATATCTCGATAGTGTTCTATTCTGAGACTGACTGGGAGAGTTTTGGATCTTCAGAGGTAGGTGATGGGGTTAGGGATTCCTCGATCAAGCAAGTTTGTTCCTCCAATTTTTGCTTTATCTACTAAGGGTGACAATCTACATCATGCTTTGGAGGCTGGGATTGCATCTTTGTGGGATGAGATCAGAGGATCTAGCAATGTTGTCTCAACTACGATTAGTTCAGTTATGCAGTCCTTGTCGAGAGCAGTGGGACAGCTTGACTCCATTAGACTCATTCTCCTATCTCAGACTTCTTCTTCCTTTGCTACCAGACCTTCTCGACCTCCTATTCGTTCTACATCAGTTCATGCCCATACCTCTACCCATGGCCGAGGCAGACGTGGTCGAGGACATGCCCATGGCCTTGATCCTGATACTCCTTACCATATATCTAATTCATCCTTTGATTCCTTTGATGCATCAAGCCATGATATCTATTAGATCCAGTTTAGTTAGCTTTAGGTTTTAGATATAGCTTTTGGCCTTGAACACTTTAGTTTGCTTGTACGTACTGATGGTTGAGTCATGGATGGCTATTTTTTGGATACCCATGACTCTTATATATATTGATCACTTATGTGGTTTTACGTTCTAACACTTCCATGTATTGATGACTTATGACTTCCTAGCATTTTGGCATTATGCACTAACTCTTATATACTATCACTTATTATGACTTCTGTTATGTTTGGAATATATATGTATGCTTTTATCTTCTATGAATGTCGTTTGGATTTATTTTTATGAATGGCATCAATTGAAATGTTATAATAATGTGCTATGAGAAATGCCTTATATATGTGCTATGAAATGTTATGAATGGCAATGTCTTGTATGTGAGCAAATTGAAATATCCTATATGATTGTTGTATGCATTTTCTTGATGAACTCTTATTTCAATAGCAAAACATAAGAAATATAGTTAGGAGGAGTCTTTTTCATTTTTCCTTTTAGAAAGTCCTTAAGATTGTAATTGATGATGTCGAAAAGGAGTAGAGAAATAGAATTGGGCAATAGGCAAATTTATCAAAAAAAATAATCTTATAAACAATCTTCAAACTACTCATGATGCATTTTATTCAAATGGTTGGCTATAATGTATAAGTGATGCATCTTCATAAATTTGAAATTCTTAATTAATGCTTTATATATGTTATATTTTGCTTTTACTCAAGTATTTTGTCATCATTAAAAAGAAAAAGATTGTTGCTCCAAGAATTGATTTTGATAACGACAAAATATTTGAGATAATTACTAATGATTTTGGCTTAGATAAAGATTTATTATATTTCAAGGATAAAATCATAATTTCATCAAGTTCTAATTTGAAAGCCTTAAAAGAAAGAACAAACGATTTATAATCTATCAAAGGTAATTTCATATTTCTTGAATTATAAATTGAGAGAAAATCAAGTTTAAAAAAAGGGATGACCCCAAGATCGTCTCCTACCAAAAAGGGCTGAATGGCATGCATTTTTTAGTCGGCACGCTCAAAGGGGACGATCCAAAGGTCATGCTCTATGCCAGGGGTCGATCTCTGCTGTTCCAAAGGTCAAAAATATAGAATATGGGGTTTTTATATTTTCTATCATAGAGGTCAACCCCTCGGTCCCCTATGATGGAAAAACTCTACAATGGCTATTTTCAATCTATTTTGGCTGCATTTAATACATATTTAAAACCCTCCAACAACTTTAAACCTATCTAGATTTCTTTCTAACACTTATTGAAGATATAAAGGCTCAAAAAAGAGAGAAGAAAATAAGAGATTCAAGCATTCATTTTAGTCTTAAGCAAAAAAGCCCTCTCCAAGCAAAGAAGCTTTCATTTTAAGCTCACCAACCCCTTAAATGCTCATTCAAGTCTTCAACGACCTTGAGAAAAATCAAAAAAGCTTTCTTCTTATTGAGTATTCTTAAAATTTTCATTTGCTCATTTAAGGGGCTTGAGTTGTATTTCTTGTTATTAACTCTTATACTCTATTTTTATTTGATTGTTTTAAGTTTTGGAGATTCCAAAACTTGAGAAGATCTCTTTAAGCCTAGAATCAAATTGTGTAGGGTTAGCTTGTACCCAAAAAATAAGTATTCTAGCTTGGAATAGCTAGGGTTGGAGGTTTTCAATGGTGTATTCAGATTGAATACATTTAGTGGATTTAAATTTTCAAGTAGGAGTTTGGAAAGTGGATGTAGGTGCAAGGTTGGCACTGAACCACTATAAATCTTGCTTATTTGTAGTGTGCTTACTCTTTCTCCATCTTTATTTTGTTAAATACCTGCTCTCTTACTATTTATCTTTTCACCTCACTTAAATCACCCACCACATACAACTTTCATATCGTCACATAATCTTGGTAACTCTAAATTAGTTTTTAAATTTTAAAAATCTAATTCATCTCTCCTTTTGGGTTGCATAGCTGGGCAACAACCGACATCAATTATTATAATTGAGTGAGGTTGTGAGGCCATCTGGTTGATGAGTCAACTGCACTCAGATCGATATTCAACAGATCTAAACTTGAAAATTGGCTGTGTTATGTTATAATCAAAATATTGTCAGATCAGTGACCTTCCTGATGTTGCCATGTGGCTAGAGGTGATGAGCTATATCAACAAATGTAGATATACTCTAGCCATCAAACTGTTGAACCATGACTTGACCTGACACAGTAAAATGCTAGCTCCTTGATCTAGAGCATAGACCATTCAAAATTTCCAAACATACTTAGGATGGCTAAACATGTTAGTTTCAATTTACATTCCATTAGATATTGATGCATGTCTATAGATTATAGAGTGTTTGGTAGTTTTAAATTTGATTTGAAGTGCTGTATAAACTATGGTCACATTCAGGTTAACTTATGTACCCTTTAAATAAAAATAAACAAACCATAAATCCCAAATGAATTGATGCTAGGATGCATTGAGTTGGACCTAAAATTAATTTGAAGAAAGAAGAGAAAGCTAATGTAACCAATTGTGGCAAGGCAGAAATCCTACCACAAAATGTACAATACAAGATGTTGGAACCTTAGTAGTAGCGATGACTTGCTAGCCCGTTGGCTCTCAATAGGGGTGGATGATAGTTGGAACAAGGGCAGAGGAAGATCACCTTTTTTCAAGATGGAAAATATCACTCTAGCTGGCCACTCCAAGGATATAGCTCTCATAACATTTACTTGCAAATCCTAAAATTCCATCAAAAGAAAGGAGACAAAGAATAAAGAGAAAACAAGGGAAGAATAATTTTCATAATAGAATTTTCACTAATCATGTATATATTACAAGAGGATCTCCAATGAGGTATTTATTAGTCAAAGGAGATTCTCATTAGGACAACATATCAATGTGGGATTCCTACTCTTATTAGGACTTGAATAGGCCAAAGAATTGACTTTTTGTAATAACATTAAAAATTTTCAAATAACCCTAACCATTAATTTTCCTAGTAGTGGGGAAGGACTTGAATGTCCACCTCGCAACCACTCTTTGAAGGAAGTCTTAAACGTAGATGAGGTTTACTATCCTCTAATTAGGATTCTATATACACAAATGAAATAGAAAGAAACAAAAGAGAACAAGGAGAGTGAGAAGGGGGGAGGAATATGGCACCTAAGCTCTTGGACAACTCATTTGATTGCAAGAACACCTAGGGTTAGGGTTTTATAGAGGAGGAAAATGATAGAGTGAATGGTTGGATTTTGTGGATTATTTTTGGTATGGCTTCTCCTTTTCTTGGCAATTTCTCCTTAAGTTCTATCTTAATTATGAGGGGACTATGGAGGAATTTATAGAAGAGGATAAGGGATTCAAGTGTTAAGGTTCATTAAGGTTAAGGTAAATGGTAGTTCTAGAACTAATGGCTATGATAGGTTTCTAGATAGCTTATGTCTATTTTGGTGTTAAGGAGAGGATTGGTAATGTGGCTTGACTCAAGGGATTGGATGAGATTATTTTTTACTTTTTATATTTTCTAATGATTTAATAGTTATGATTAGTAGATAGGGAGAAGAGGGTTTAAGGACTAGGATGGTGGCTCTTAATATTTAGTGGTGGGGACTAATTTGAGGTAGCATTCTCTTATTTGTTAAACAAGAAAAAAAGAGTGATGATTGAATACATGAATGGCCAAAGTTGAAGAAGGTTGTATTTTCTTTCTTTCTTTCTTTTCCTAAATGGATTAGATTGAAAAATGAAGAGAAGGGCTAAAATCAAAACACAATATTTCATCGAAGGGTGGAAAGGGGGTGCTAGATGAGAGAATGGGTTGGCTTATCCCATCTCCTCTTGAATTGATGAGAAAGACAAGGATTGAAGCGTGGAGATTTTTGTAGGAGGACAAAGGAATCCAAAGGTGGAGAGAGCAGTGCAAAGTTGAAATTTTAGCTATTCCTAGATAAGGTTTAGAGGGTAATTAGGTCATAAGACTATAGGGGACAAACATAGAATATTTAAGTTCAATCAATTCATATCATAGAGAAAAGACTAAGAAGTGATAGACTTTGTTAGAGATGATAAGTTAGTTTCATCTTTTAGTGTAGTGGGTTTTGGTGCAAAGAGGGTTGTACAATAGGAAGGTACTTGGAGAGAAATTTTAGGTTTTTAGGTGTATATTGTGCTTAGTCCTCTATGGTGGGTACTATTAATGATGCATCTATTTATGCATATTAGTATAAGCTGAAGAAAATATGCAAGGTTCTAGGCATGCATTTCAAAACTTTTTTGAATTAATATGTAGTAGAAAATTTAGATTAATCTACTATTAATCTATGCATGCTATGATCAGATCATAAAAAATCCTATATTAGGATTAAGACATGTCATATATGTATAACAAAAATGAATACACAGATCAGCAAATCTTATTTACTGATCTACTCGTGTTCAAAACATAATATCTGAGCATGGATAGATAATCTTCGCAATCTAATAATGCTGGAAAGAAGCTCCTTGCATAGCGATGTTGCCGCACAGTCGTGCGGCCTCTATGGATGATTCATATGGAGCTCCTGATCCCAATCAACTCCATTGGAGTACTAGCTCCTTGTCAAAACCTTTGATGGCCGATCTTGATCGATTATGATCGACCACCTTCTCCTAATCTTCTGGATACTTCAAAAGGTCAGAAAACTTGCTTTGGAGAATGGGGAAGTGGTGTGGAAAAATTCATGGAGAATCGATGCACTGAGCACTCAATCTCTCCTCCCGAACTCGAGGTCCAAAACTTAGGATTACCCACACTCGAAAACCCTGGAGTCCCTACTCCTAGGATTTTTCTGACACTTAGAATATTCACCCAGGATACCCCATGCCTAGCACACTATTTTTTCCCAAAAACTCTTTCACAAAATAAAATATAACATGCAATTTCAAATCATTTGAAATTCCATGAGAAAACTAAGGAAGGGTGGACTTTTCCTCACACCCAGAACTTGCACCATTTCTTAGGTTTTCTCTCCCCAGAAGTCACTCATTTCTATCACGCACGCCAACTCAAAGTTTGACTTTAAATGGGTGACACTAAGTGTTAATTTTGCATGGAAGGGATAAGGGAGAGAGGATAGGGAGGTTTTAACCAATCGCTTGAATTCATATTCAAGTGGATCACTTATCCACTTCCAATGCCAAACCTAGATAGGAAACATGCAGAAGGACTCTCCTTCTACATGCCATACTTAGGAAAATTCACAAAAGGTGCGACAAAGGAAGAGGCGGTGTGGGGATTAGATAAGGTTGAGAGGTTGGAGTGGTTCCAACCTCCAACAACTTAAGTTGAATTCAAAATTCAACTAAAATTTGAACTAGTCTAACTCTTAGACCAGGTCAAAGGGAGAAAGAATGGGGGTGCACAAAGCTCCTCTAGGCATGTGAAAACTCATGCATATTTTGAAAAGACATGAGAGAGGGCATGGGTCAAAATCAACATGCAGGAAGATACAAATTTAAATCTAATTTAACTTGTCCAAATTGGTTTCATCCAAACTAATTTATCTAGACCGAACTAGACTAGGATAAACCCAATCAGAGTAGGCTTAATTCAATCCAATAAAATACTAATTAGATTAGAAATTAATTGAGTCCAGCTCCTGATCAAATCAAGGTCGACTCTCCCATAGCGATTAGGTCATCTCATAACCTAATCGGATCAAACCCAATCGAATCAAATTCAATTAGATTTGTCAAATCCTTATTGCTCAAAAAAAAATAAGCTAATCTGTGATCTAATTACTAATTAATTCTTTGATAATGTCATAGGTTTAATTCAATGGAACTCGAGAAGGTAGAGTTTCAATCCAGTAGGACTCCTGATCATAGAGTCCCAGTCTAGTGGGACTCTTGACCATGAGTCCCAGACCATTGGGACTCTTGATCAGCCATAAGATTTGGTAGGAACTCCTGTTGTGTGTGACCCATAGGTTTAAATCCTAAGCTGGTAGTATAGGAACCAATTTTTGTACTAATCAATGTCACTATCTAGCAATGATACCCGATATCTGTATAGATTGAAAAGTCACAGTACAATATCCATGAACCTATGGCATATGGTTACCATATAATTTATCCCCTTAACCTCAATGCTTAAAGGATGATCTAGGATTAAATTACAAATCCTAAAATCATCCATATTGTATTTCAAATTTCAATATCCATTATATATACTACCCCGACTGTGTTTTTGCCAAATTAAAATATAGCGATGCATTTGCTCCAACACTTGGATGGGTCAATCCCATCTTGACTCACGTATCGACTAAACAAGTGCCTGACTGCACCCGAAAATCTTCCATCACTAAATTAAAAATTCAGATAGTTCGATACCAAAGTATAGTGAGTTGCTTATAAGTCACCATAGTGATCTCAGGTTTGAGAGAAACTTATGCCCATATCCTTCACGAGAAACTCTTGATAGCAAAGAGCTCCGCAGCTAGGTCACGTTCAGTAAAATATATTCTATACTTCACTTGCATGCTATACCAGTATCTCCATACTTCTTGGTTTAGAGGACAAGCAATCCATGTGGCACACAATGACCAATACTCGATAAACGTTATCATCCTAGGTAACAACATATCATTTGCTCGCGAATAGATTTAGGAACTAAATGATAAATCCTCTATTATCAATTTTAAATAGTTTCAAGGACTTCATCATAAAAGAGTTCATACAGAAAGATGCATAAAAGTGATGAAAAGTTAGAATAATAATTTTATTCATTAATAATTTAAGTATAAATTATATAGAGCTCAACTGTCTACAACCTAGATGATTGGCTTTAGGATACAATTCCTAACGACTCTCACTTAGACTAAAGCTATTTAGAATAGTGTTGAATACCCATCTTTTATTTGTGAATGTCGAACTCTTTGATTTCGAGGGCTTTAGTAAATGAGTCGACCAAGTTTTTTTTGTCATCGATCTTTTGATGTCTGACATCATCTCATTCCATGATCTCTCATATAAAATTATAGCGACGTAGAATATGCTTGGTGCACTAACGTGTATTCGGCTTCTTTGCTTGAGCTATGGCTCCAGTGCTATCATAGTAAAGTAGAATCAGACTATCCAATGATGGTGCCACTCCTAGCTCACTGATGAACTTTCACAGCCACACAGCTTCCTTCGTAGTATGAGATGCCGTGACATACTCCATCCCGCACATAAAATCAACCATAGTGTGTTTCTTGGAACTCTTCCAGTAGATTGCACCATCATTTAGGGTAAATATATAACCTGACATACTTTTACTATCATCATGATCTGACTAAAAACTAAAATTAATATATCCCATAAGTTTCAAATCAGCATTTTTATAAATGAGCCACTGGTCCTTAGTATTTCTTAAATACTTTAGGATTGTCTTTACAATCTTACAGTGATTCTCATCCAGATCAAACTGGTACCTACTCAATACCTCTAGTGAGCATACCATATCTAATCTCAAATATCTCATAGTGTACATAATAGAACCCACTACCAAAGCATATGATATTCTACTCATATAGTCTCTCTTTTGAGGAGTTATCGAACAATCTCTATTCGAAAGAGTAATTCCATGGCCTATTGAAAGATAGCCTTTCTTGAAATTCACCATGCTGAACTGCTTTAGCATGATATCAATGTATGTAGACTGGAATAATTTAAGAAATCTTTTAGATCTATCTCTATAGATCTTCATCCCTAAGATGTAGAAAGCTTCTTCCAAGTCCTTCATAGAGAATTGAGATGACAGCCTTATCTTTATTCCCTATAGTGCAGGGATATCATTTTCGATTAAGAGAACATCATCCACATACAATACTAGAAATACTGCTGCAGAACTATTAGTACATTTATACACGTAGGGTTTCTTTATGTTCTTAATAAAGCCATAACACTTTATCAAAATGCATATTTTAACTTCGAGATGCCTGATTCAATTCATAAATAAATCTTTGAAATTTGCACACCTTGGACTCATCTATGGATGTCAATCCCTCAGGCTGTATCATATACATCTCTTCTTTAAGCTCTCTATTTAGGAAAGTTGTCTTCACATCCATTTGTCAAATCTCATAGTCAAGATATGCGGCTATCGCAAGCATAATCCAAATGGACTTGAGTATTACCACCAGAGAAAACATCTCATTATAGTCAATACTAAACACTGATGATACCCGTTGGTAACAAGATGGACTTTATAGGTCTCTACCTTCCTATCTGTGCTCTTTTTTCTTTTGAAAATTTACATACCTAATGGATTTTACTCCTTCAGGTGGATCAACTAGTGTCCATATACTATTGACCTTCATGGACTCCATTTTGGACTTCATGGCATCTAGCCACTTATTAGAGTCAGATCTCTACATGGCATCTATGTAGGTAATCGGATCCTCGTCATTCTCATCAAGTTCAATAGGATCACCATCTCGATACAAGAAATCATAGTATTCATCGAACTGATGTGGTACTCTACCGGATCTCCTTAAGGATGCCTCTATAATGGACTCTGGATTTGATCTTATCAAATCCAGTTCTATAGGTTCACTAGAATATGTGGGTTCTTCTACTTGTCGAGCTTCACCAAGTTCAATATTAGAGACAATAGTTTCTTTCCTAAGGAACTTCTTTTCCAAAAAGACTATCCTATTAGTGACGAATATCTTTTGTTCTTTACAAAGGTAGAAGTAATAACCTCTAGTTTTATTAGGGTATCCTATGACCAAGCATTTATCGAACCTAGATCTATGCTTTTCTACATGCAAATGTTTGACATAAGCTAGACACCCCTAAATCCTAAGGTGAGAGAGTGTTGGCCTATGCCCAATCCATATCTCATATGAAGTTTTTATAATACACTTGCTCAAAATATTGTTCAAAACGTAACAAACAGTCTCAAGTGCATAACTCCAAAAAAAAAAAAGGTAGACTCACAAACCCCATCATGGATTGAACCATGTCCAAAAGGGGTCAATTTCTTCTTTTAGCCACACCATTATGCTGTGGTGTTCTAGGAGGGATCCATTGAGAGAGAATTTCATTCTTTCCTAGATATATCAAAAATACATTGAAAAATATATTCACCTCCTCGGTCTGATTGAAGGATTTTAATACTCTATCTAAGTCATTTTTCTACCTCACTAAGATATTGTTTGAACATTTCAAATGAATCAAATCTATTCTTCATGAGATAGACATACCCATACCTAGATAGATCATCAGTAAATATAATGAAATAGTAATATCCATCTTTGGTACATATGTTCATAAGTCCACATATATCAGTATGTACTAGATCCAGAAGATCACTGGCTCATTTATCCTTTCCAATGAAAGATGATTTGGTCATCTTACCAAGAAGGCAGGACTCACAGGCAGTCAATGATTCACAATCATTGATGTTAAGGATACGCTCCTTGACTAACTTGTTTATCCTATTCTTGTTTATATGACCCAGCCAATAGTGCCAAAGATAGGCGTCGATGATATTATCTAGTTTCAAGCATTTATTTTATGTGTACATTACATTAATAGACTATGATAAAATATAAATATCATTTTTTAATTATCCTCATATTATTTTGACATCATTCATAATGATATCATAATAATTTTTCTTTATCATAATGAATGGACAATAGTGATAGTCACATAAAATGACATTATTTATTTTAAAAATAAGCTTGATAGTTTTCAATGCTAGAACTAGAATATTTCTTCCATCCTCAACATTCAGAAATCTATCATCATTATCAAACTTTCTACCAACTTGAAGTCCGTATGATGAATTACATATGTGAACTGGACTTTCGGTATCCAATATCTAGGTAGAAGTATCATAAATAGAGAAATTATAAAATGTTATCATATAACAATCTTGACTAGCAATCATTTGCTGATTTTTCTTATTCAACCTATCCAAGTCTAAAGGATAATTTCTCTTAGGATCTGCATGATTAGAATTAACACTAGACTTCTTGAAATCAGGTCCTGTAAGCTTGTCACTATCCAATAGTAAATAAAGCAACCAAACACTAGCCATTCTATTTAATTGAAAGAAAAATACAAGACTATATTAGTAATTAAATTATTTAACCCTAAAGACTTGGACTTTAGTCTAAAGGTTCTCTTTTTATTTTTATAAATTGGTAGCCTCTACCTCTAATTTGAAGAATTATACTAACTCTTTAATGGATATTAGAATCCACAAAGACTACAAATAGGCCCGAGGAAACTCCAGCTAACTCATGTGCATCTATAGGTAGGTTCACAACTAATTATTTCTCCAAACAACTTTTAGTATTTTATTTTGCCCCAAAAATAAATTCAGTAAGCTATAGCCTCCACTGAAAAGGTTTGGTTAGGTCCAACCATTAACATGATTGAGTTCGGTGCATCAAACGAATGATGACTAGGTCTGAGGAAAGCTCTGGCCAACCTGATCGTCGTTCAAAGAGTATGACCTAATCATCATTTGATGGATAGTAATTCCAATATTCAAAGAAAATCTAGTGTAAAGCACCTCTAATATCTATCTAAAAAATTGGACTCATTACTATTCACCTAAGTGGGAGGCTCTGACTTAGTTATCCCCATAACTTTTTTATTTAAGGGTCTAATAATTTAGAAAATTTAGGTTACATGTGATTTAGAGACAGAGAAGACGTGGACCAAATTTCTTCCACCGACTTCACCAAGTCAAATCCTCCCATTGACTTCACCAAGTCAATAGATGGGACTTGTTACATGAGTGCCCTAGAAGCCAGATTGGCCGATACTTATAAAATACTTTCTAAGAGCATTTTTATGATTTTGACTTAAGATTAATAAAAAAATTATTTTCTATCATATTGTATATTTTTAAAGTACCTATGATACATCCATTGAGTTAACGAAAATGATAACACATATTTTTAAGAGTTGAGAAATTAAGGCATGTGTTATCATAATTCACTCGTAAACTGCTCTTGATCGTAGGATCATCATGGAGCTGGTGATTAATTCAGAAGATTGATGTATGATCACTTTCTTGAGATAGATGAATCTTGAGTCTATGGTGTGGAAACATCAAAATAAGAGTACAGATACTTATTGAGAATAAGAGCACTGAGCGTAACCACCTCGAGCAGTCATAAGAAAATCTATCTTCTCATCGATGACTAGCTCGATGCTGTAATTGTGTGTCTGGTTCTTTGACCAGAGGTGCATTGGTAGTTCATCTTGAGTGTGTTATAGTTTGACTACACCATAACTCGGTCTTCTAGCCTTTCAGAATCCTGAGGTGTATGTTAGCTATAGCATATTTATTATAGGAATTGGATCACACCAATTGGAGATCTATCAACCTCAACAAAGGAGGAGAAGTCCTATGATGATCATGAGATCATGTTCTTAAGCCCATGGCCATGGCAGAATGAATTAATAGAAAGAAATTTCTTTTAAGGTTTCACATTAGACTCGAATCGAATGATTCATTCGTATGATAGGTGTTAGGTTTGACGAGTTCACCTTGATCTTAATCCTGTCGGGGCTCATGATAGAAGAATCCAATCACATAGGTAGCCACATCAAGAGGTTCATATTTGATTCTAATGGGTTGCTACCATATACTGCTAGATGTCACTAGTGGATTTTGGGATCAATTAAAATTATCTTGATGATCAATGATTCTAATTAGATGAATCAGAAGAGTTCTGATCCATCGAAAGATATTTCGATGATGTCGATGATGGAGATCATGACATGTCCCATTATCATATAGAACTAAACCTAACTGGATCACACAAACAAGGGTTTGGATCTGGATATCATCAATTGGGCTAACCTAGTTCGATTGATTTAGATTAGATCCAATCAGATTTAAGAAAATCATGCTAGCACATGATTAGATCTGACTTTCTTCTTCTATTATCTTTCTAGTTCATCTCGATGAGTCAAATTGGATGTAGCTCATCTGGGATGCCTGTATGGGTTTGTCCAGGTCTGACTAAAGCTTGTCCTAGTCAAGCTAAGGCATGTCCTGACTAGTTCAAGGCTTGTCTTAATTCCATGTGATGGGAACTGGACATGACCAAAATTTTTAGGAAAGAAGGGATAGAAAAATGTGTTGGAACAATTGGTACTTCTTTGATACCAATTATTATGCCTACGACTGCTTGGAATCACATTCATATCCAATCTCTTGTACAAACCTGGATGTTAATCTACAAATATGAAAAAAAGCAAAAGTTGATGACGGCACCTAGGGCTTGCGTTGGAACCAGAGAGAAAGGAGAGAAGAGAGTTAGGGAGAAAAGCTGTGTATTGATTCCTCTCTATTGTAAAGATTATAATACCTGAGTTTATACATCCTAGAATTTTTGCTATACCACATGAATCCTAATAAACCCAAGCTTCAGCTAAAAAACTCTCCTAGGCTAACCCAATACATGAAATGTAACATCTCGAACCAATAAAATAGAGAATTAAAAGGTTTGTGTTTGTGTATGTGTGGTGTAGTAGTTTATTTATGGTATGTTTGTTCTATTTGAGCATAGATTGTTCCTATCTATTATTTCGAGTCCTAAAAATTTTTTAAGTCTAAAAGAAGCACTTATCTGGAGAGCTATATAAAATATAGAATTTCTTAAGATCAAAAGTGGTAGTAATTGATCCTTAGATGTTGGTGAGTCGTAGAGTGATTTTTAATGAATCCTTAGATCCTTTAATCTATTCATTTGCAAGCGAGAAATTTTTAAAAATTTTAGGTAATGAAAAATTTAAACTAGAATCCAAGTTTTGATATCATATTCTTGAGGATTTTGATTTTTTTGATATTTTTATTGAATCCAAATTGGGGATTGTTTCTTATTTATATTTATGTTTTAAAGTTAATGGAGCCACTAACTTAAAAAATATATATAAATAAGCAGAGTATTGAGTAAAGCTGTGAGCAAAGTATGAAGATAAAGTTTCGATTTCTATCAAAACATAGGGGAAGGGATTGATACTTGTATGAAAGGTGTCAACACTATCTCAAAAAAATAGAGAGGATGATTTTTGGAAAGTTCTATGGCAGCACAAGAAGGGGTCGATGCTCGCCTTGAAGGTGTCGACACTTTTATGGAAGAGGCTGACCTGAGGGACGACCTGTTTGAGAAAAAGGAGTGATCTAGGGGTTGACTTGTGTGTGGGTGTCAATACTTATTTCAAAGGTGTTGACCCCAATTTGCGAAAATTTCTAGGAGCAGCTTTTAGCCGAGAAGATTTTGGAATTGAAATTTTTAAATAAATTTTCATGGGATGAGTGAGTAGCTTGAGGACATTAATAAATAGATGAAAATTCATCTGGATAACACCTATTGGGTCTGAAATTAGGTTGAATTTCTATGGATCGACATCTAGCAAATCCTCTTTAGATTATTAATTTCCAAAATAGCAAAGCTATTGATTCCTTTATTATTGGTTGGTTTTCTAAATTCTTCAGAAAGAATAGAGGAGAGAAGGAGGGCTAGAGAAGATCTTGTTCTCAATTAGAATCAAGGAGGATTTAATAGGAAGAGATAATTTTATGGTGAGTTGGATTGAAGGAGAAAAGTTGCTGAATTGGGAAGAAGAAGCTTGTGTTACTGACAATAGGATTTTAAGCTATTAAAGATAAGAATCCTAAGCCCTGAATTAGATTTAAATTAATCTTTCAAGTGTTATAAGCACATAGGAGATTATAGTAAAATAAGTTATATGATTTGAACAAGAATTAAGGATGTATTATTGTTGTTTATCTTGACGGAAGTTATTTAAACAGTCTTAACGAATAATTGAACATTATTGACTGATTTGGAAAATAGTTGTGTGAATGAAAATATAGTTGAATCATTGGAAATCCTTGAGTTATATTGAAGGTTAACAAAACCTAAGCTACAACAAGCAAGATAGGGTAAAAATAAGTGATGGAAAGGCTAAAGAGTCAGCCTAAAAGCAAAGTATATTCTCCTATGTTTCTGTATCATGATGAATTGTATTAATCAGTGTATACTAATATTATAGGAAGGGAGAAAGTTCTCTAAGAGTGCTTTGAGGAAATATGGTATCAAAGTGGAATAGTAGCTAGCAGGAGGTGAGTGGTTTTCATATCTAGCCTTGGTGCTTTACTTATTGTATCTTATTATGAAAATAACTTATTTTGGAAAGTAGTTAACTTTGGTATTTTTCAGCTTATATATGTGCTTGTACAAACATGAATCTAGGGATTGAAATTGTTGGCTTTTACTATTTAGCTATGAAAAATTTTAGCTTTTTTGGTTTTTGGAAAAGATTACCCATAGGAGTGATCAACCTATGGGCTGTATTCCTGCATTCAACTTATATAAACATTTGCATTGGCATTAGCTGGCACCTCTATAGTTTGCATTTGTGAATGCCCAGTCGGGCTTGGCAGTGTGTTGGAATAGCTTGGTAGTGTATCGAAATGCCCAGTGGGGCTTAGCAAATATTTGGTAGTGTATCGGAAAGCCCAGTGGAGCTCATTTACATCATTTAGCATCATGACATACTATATATCGACTATCTTGGAAGGGATGCTCTGGGATTCAATCGATAGTAGCTAAGAAGGAAGCATGCATTGGCATAGCATAGTTATGCATTTTGCTTTAACCCAATGGGGTATATTTCAGCTTTGTGAAGCAATAAAAGCAGTTCTTATATTTCAGTGATTTGGTATTATGTTTTAATCTGGTGGGGTATACTTCAACTTTGTGAAGCAATAAAGGCAGTTCCTATATTTTTGTGATTTGGTATTTTGCTTTAACCCATTGGGATATATTTCAGCTTTGTAAAGCATAAAAGATAATTCTTACATTCCAGTTATTATTGTTATATTGAATTACAAGTTAAGCATTTCTATTTTCCATTGTTAAATGGTTTACCCACTCACTAGGACTTTCCCAAGTCTCAACCCTCACTCTTTTCATTTGCAGTTTTGAGAATAGTTGGGTTTGGAGACATGTTTCAACTTATGTATCGGTACTTCTAGTGGAGAAAGTATTTTTGATAATATTAACTAGTAAAAAAAAATGTATTTTGAAAAGTATTATGTAATTGAGTTAGTTAAATCAGAAACTATTGTGTGTATATGTTATATTTTTCTCTAGAGAGGCATGTATTAAAAAAAAAATTAATGACTAGAATGTATGTATGAAATATGGTGTTGTTATTGAAAGTCTAAGTTTGTTTATGTAATTTGATATGTTATGAGTGGAGATAATGGTTATTAGCAAGTCAAGAGAATTTCATTGAAATGCTTGTGATGAAAATGAATGGATGGTTCAGCTAAATTAAAAGCAGGTTATTAACTGATATATATATAGTTCAGTATAGTAACAGTTTAGAAATCTTCTTACTCTTTAGATAAGGATGGGGTGTGGTACCATCACCCATAGTTAATTAGGGATGGAGTGTTATATGAAAGCACTCATCGAGCCCATGTACATCCATTTCTTCCATACTCTCATCCCTTGGATCTAAACCCAACCCATACATGTGTTAGCCACCTTAAGATCTTATTAGATCAGGCCTTAAGACCCGAACGGAAAATCCCGTCTAGTTTAATTCGCCACCATTGAGTTGGTTTTGTTAGTAGCCGAGCTGGCTCGACAGCGTCTCATCCAAATCCTATCTTCTATTTGTCTGAGACAACTGGCTTGACTACACCCTGAGCTGGCTCAATCTCAACCCGAGCCAGCTCGACTGCGTATCCGAGCTAGCGCACCTATATGTCAGCCCCTTATCTTGGCTGATTCTTCTTCTGGCTTTGGATCTTTGCTTCACCTAATGTCTCAGGTCTTCAGAGTACCTACCAAGCCCCACAAGGTTCTCACATCTAAATCTCAAGCCTGTGCAAGGCTACACACCGCCATCACTCGAGGATAACTTCTGTCCTAATCCTAGGACTCGCATCCATCCTAGTCTCTCGGAGCCAATACCATGGCTCCTCCTATGGCCCTCCAAGGCTTGGGAGCACCACACCAAATTCTATAATCTCCACCTTGGTGTCCCCAAGTCTTGGCACACCTAGCAATATTTTCCTATATGATCTCGCTATCGATGCACGCCCTGATAGCTACTTGTGTACACCTTGCCACTACCATCTTTCTTTAGCTGCTGAGCTCCCTTTGAGGCCTTTGGGATGATCGCCTCCACTGCTGAAGATCTTAGCTTGTACCTATGCACTATCCTAAAAATTATAGGCATCCTTCTACTTGGCAGCTGCATCATTTGTCTTGGACTTTCATGAAAAGTTTGCAGCAATCCTATGCTGGCACCTGCTGCATACCTTGAGATGGTCTCCTTAGAACTTTGTCTGTCCACCCACACATGCTGCTCCACTTGGAACTGGGCATCTCCAACGTTGGTGCGAGGATATTAGTCCTCCTACACTCCTTCGCTTTAAACTCATGTCAAAACTTTCTTCACTTATGGAACCACCTCTGCCTGGTGCTCCACCTGAAATTGAAGCCCCCCTGATGCCATAGAAGCTGACTCTATAATCGAGTCCCTCGAGGCCAACCACCTAACGCTGCACTGCTGGGCATGCCACTACACCTTGAACACAGTCACTACTCCTTCGGACACTTCGCACTCCACAGACCCCTCCAAAACTATCTCGAATATACTGCACCCTATAGGCTCCTCTGAAACCATCAAGAGCTCATCTGACTTTTCACTTTCAATGATTGAAATGATGGAATCTGACTTTTTTCCTCCCTTGCACTTCTTTCAAAGTGGACACTCCCTCTTAAAGTGCCATGCTTCATCACACTTGAAGCACTTCTTGGACCCCTTGCTATCCCTCTGCTCACCCTTCTTCTTTCCTTGCCTGGATCTCTCTGACACCATGAGACCCTCTTGGAAGACTTTTCACTTTGTCATCCATTCCTGCTGCTTGTTGGATCTTAGTACTGATATGATCTCCTTGTATACCAATGTCTCTTTACCATACAATATTATATTTACCAATGGATTGAAGCTTCTGAATAGCGAATATAGTAGCAATAAACTCTTGTCCTCCTCTTCGAGCTCCACCCCAATGTTGAGCAAGCCCATGCTTATCCGATTGAAATGTTGAATATATCTCAAAACATCCTCGCCCTCCTGCATCCGAAGGCTATACAGTTGCTTCTTCAGCACCAACTTATTGCACATGTTCTTCTCCATGTACAACTGATGTAACCTCAATCATAAACCCTTGGATGTCTTCTCCTCCAACATGACATACAGCATCTCATTTGCCAGACAAGCCCTAATCATAGCACATAACCTTTTCTATAAGAACTTTCACTCCTTATCTATCATCTCCTCCAGCCTATCCTTCAAGGCTGAATCTAAATTCATCTGAATCAGCAGATCCTCTATCCTAACCTTTCACATCATGAAACTATCCTTTTCATCAAACTTCTTAAATTCTATCATCAACCTGCTATTCTTCATGAAGTTCAATAGGTAGAAAGACCGACACCAGTAGCTAAATCTGAATCAAATTTGATTAGATCAAATTCAAAGCCCAATGTACCTGTACCATTATGGCAACCCAATAGAGTATCATATCAATTAGATAGATATTATAATTTCTTGGTCCGAGATGGTGATCCCATCGAACTCGATGAGAATGATGAGGATCCGATCACCTATATAGATGTAATACAGAGACTTGATTTTGAGAAATGGTTGGAGGCCATGAAATCTAAGATGGAGTCCATGAAGGTCAATGATGTATGGACATTGGTTAATCCTCCCAAAGGGGTTAAACCTATTGGATGTAAATGGGTCTTTAAAAGAAAAAGGGATGCAGACAAAAAGATGGAGACCTATAAAGCCTGTCTGATTGCCAAGGGGTATCATCAACATTATGGGACGTTCTCTCCTATGGTAATGCTCAAATCCATTCAGATAATGCTTGCGATAGCTGTCCATCTGGATTATGAGATCTGGCAAATGGATGTGAAGATAGCTTTTTCGAATAAAAAGCTGACCGAAGAGGTATATATGATACAACTTAAGAAATTCATATCCATAGATGAGTCCAAATTGTGCAACCTTTAGAGATCTATTTATGGATTGAAGCAAGCATCTTAGAGTTGAAACATGCATTTTGATAAGATGATCAAAATGAATGACTTCATTAAGAATGGAGAAGAGCCCTGCATTTACAAGTGAGCAAATAGTTCGACAATGGTATTCCTTATTTGGTATGTTGATGATATTCTCTTCATCGGAAATAACAACCCCGCACTGCAAGAAATAATAGTTTGATTGTCATCTCAATTTTCCATGAAGGACTTGGGTGAAGCATCCTGCTGTTAAGGGTATCAACATGCTTTGATACCACTTGTTAAGGATCTAATACCAATAGATTGTGATAGGAAGAAAAAAAAAATAATACAAGAACAATCAAGTACGTGGATCAGCCTATAGATCCGCCTCCATGGGGCATGCAAACTTCACTATGAAAAAGAAAGAGATACAAGAGGAGATTATCCACTCTCTACTCACGTATACAATCTTCTCAACAAGAAGTTATCCTTAACAAACTCTCTCTTGGAGACCCCTTGAAATGACCGCAATCTATTGTCTAGCTATCTGCCCGAAGCTCCTGCTCCTGCTATCCACTGGCATCCATTTCTCTGCTCTCTACATCTTAGGTTCTCTCAAAATTCGCCACACCACGGCCACCACCACACATATTTTGCTTTGGTTTGTTGCTTATAAAGGTCATGGACATGACCAAAACCCAGTAAAACATGGAGTAACAGTCTTGTGAGGATTTAGGTGCCCGTGTAAGACCGCCTGGGCCCAGGCTGTGCCCACAAGCATGCATGCCTAGGCTTGGGCCATGCCCGCAGGCACCCAGCTTAGGCCGCATGTGGCATTGGGCTGTGTGCCCATGCGCTTGCACTGGGCCGCGTGCCTATGCTGGGCCATGCTCGCATTGGGCTATGCGCCCACACCTGGGCCATGCGCAAGGCTGCTGGCTACTGGGCCCCACCCATGCACTTGCTGGCCCGTATGCTAGTATGCGCCTAGGTAGGCCCCCATTGGTTGGCGTGCCTGGGTCATGACTCTGGTGGACCTACCGATCATGGGCTCCACTTCGACGATCCATTCGATGCTCTATCACGCGTATCTGCGCTATCTGATCTCTGATTGGGGTATTCTTAGGTTCATTGTACTCCGTTCATCATCTTGACCCTACTGTGCGCTTAATGTAGAAAAATTCAAGATATTTTTTTCAATAATCTCCACCTCGACTCGATATTCATTCTCCATCTATTTGAGAGTTTGTCTATTGCCCCCATGCCCTAGGGCAATCGCCTGCTGATCATGGATGGACAAATATGGGAGTCGAGTCAGGCCACTCGATCCCACCTCCATCAACTATTATGATCCACCTAACCTGAGATCTACTTGGGGTAGCCTCCTACGGCAATAGAAACTTCACCTTGTGATGTTGCATGTCATCCTCCCGAGTCTCTCATCCCGTGCTTGATCCATCTCCACCTAGAGCTCCACCTCGCATTGGGCTCCCTGATATGAGGTAATGTTTTTTATACTTTCTTCCTCTTAGCACCATCCTACTATTGTGCATGACCTTCAGGATTCCTCCATCAGCTTTCCATCTGAAGTCAGTCAAATCCAGTCTACTTAGTGAAATTAGATTCTTCTTAAAGCTAGGTATGTATCGAACCTCACCAAACTTCTTCACTATTCCATCATGGAGCTTCATGTTGACCTTCCCGCTATCCTTGATCTCACAGCTTGATCTGTCTGACCAGAACACAGTACCCTCACTGGTCTTCAGAGAGTCAAACATCCTCTCTCTACAATATACATGATGGAAAAAAGTAGAATCCATAATCCACTGGAAGGAAAAAGTAGATACCTCATCAGTAACCAGAAGGCTATCATCACTATCTTTTGTATTGCTATTGACCACCGCCATAGTTGCCCTCATCCGATCATTGAGTTGTGGGGAATCCTTGACTCGATGCCCCAACTCGTCGCTCCTATAGCATCTGATCTTGCTTTAGTCCCTCATCTTGGACCTAGATCATTCTCCTCATGATCCTCTATCATGCCGTCTACTACCACCTACTCCTTCAGAAATTGTGAAAGCTGAGTTACCACCATCTGAGCTTAAAGCTGGGTTCTCCCTCCTGAGGACATCATTCTAGAGAATCACCATAGTGACTTTGTCCATCTTGATGGTACTCTTTCTCATTAGAAGAGCAGTCACCAAGGACTTATACAAAGAGGGAAGCAATGCAAGCAAGACCAATGCCTTGGTCTTCTCCTTAACTTTTTTGCCAATGCTGAGGAGATTGGTCAGGATCTTTTGAAAGTTGGATAGTTGCTCCCGCATGCTCTGGCCTTCATCCATCCGTAGTTGATAGAATTGCCTCCAAAGAAAGAGGGTGTTGGTGAGGGACATCATCATGTACAACTCCTCAAGCTTCGACCATAGCATCATCATGGAAGTCTCACCAAGTACATGTATCACAACATCATCAGCTAGGTATAAGTAGATCGTGCTTACTGCCTGCATCTAGATCTGCTTCTAATCCTTCATCTCTGTGGTGGCTGGCATCTCATCGTACAAGAAAGCATCGATCAAACCATGTCGGATGAGGACATTCTTTATCCTTGCTTGCCACAAGAAGAAATTGCCCTTCTCATCAAACATGTTGATCTCCATCTTGATTGTACTTATCTTCTCCATATTCTTCAATCTCTATCACCACTGCTGTAATCTGCACTTCGATACCATCTGGGCTTTGATACCAATTATTGGGGGTATTAACATGCTTTCATACCACTTGTTAAGGATCTAGTACTAGTGGATTGTGATAGGAAGAAAAAAAATAAAATAAGAACAATCAAGTACGTGGATTAGCCTAAAGTCTCACCTCCATGGGGCATGCAAACTTCACTATGAAAAAGAAAGAGATACAAAAGAAGATTACCCACTCTCAACTCATGTATACAATCCTCTCAATAAGAAGTTATCCTGAACAAACTCTCTTTTGGAGACCCCTTGAAATAACCATAGTCCTTTTCTCTACTCTCTACATCTCAAGCTCTCTCAAAATTCACCACACCATGGCCAATGCCACACATCTTTAGCTTCGGTCTATTGCTTGTAAAGGTCACGGACATGACCAAAACCTAGTAAAACATGGAGTAACAGTCGTGTGAGGATTCGGGTGTCCGCATGAGACCACCTAGGCCCAGGCCACGCCGACGTGCGTGTGCCTAGTCCTAGGTCGTGCATGGCACTGGGCTACATGCCTGGGTGCCCACATAGGGCCACGCACCCAAGTTGGGCTGCGCCCACATTAGGCCATGCACCCTGGGCCGCATACAAGTCTGTTGGCCATCGGGCCTTGCCCATGTGCTGGCTGGCCCATGCACCAGTGCATGCCTGAGCTAACCCTTGTGGCCCCACGTGCTTGTGTCGCACCTCCAATGGGCCTGTCGGTCGTGGGCTCCACTTCGACGATCTGTCCGATGCTTCTTCATACATATCTTCGCTATCTGGTCTTCGATTGGGGTATTCTTTTGCTCGTTGGACTCCATTCATCATCTTGAACCTTGCTATGGGCTTAATATGGAAGAATTTGAGGCATTTTTCTCAGCACCTACATCCTATAGATGAAGATCTATAGGGATAGATCTAAGAGGATGCTTGGGTTATCCCAGTCCACATATATAGAAACTATGCTAAAAAGGTTCAGCATGGAGAATTTCAAAAAGAGCTATCTTCGATAGGCCATGAAATTTTTCTTTCTAACAAGGATTATCCAAGAACTCCTGAAGAGAGAGGGCATATGAGTAGAGTCCCATATACTTTAATAATAGGATCTATCATGTACATCATGACATGTATGAGACCAGATATGGCATACTTACTAATAGTGGTGAGTAAATACCAATCTAATCCAGAAAAAAATCACTTGAAGTTAGTGAAAGCCATCCTTAAGTACTTGAGAGATACTAAGAATCAATGGTTGGTTTATGGTGAGTTAGATCTGAAACTTATGGAATTTACTGACTCAAGCTTTCAATCTATTCATAATGACAGTAGAAGCGTGTTGAGTTTTATCTTTATCCTAATGGTGGAGCCATCGATTGAAAGATTTCCAAGTAGCATACTATGATAGACTCTATTTGTGAGGTGGAGTACATTGTAGCATCAGATGCTGCAAAGAAAGCTATCTGACTGAGAAAATTCATCATCGAGCTCAGAGTAGCACCCTTCCTTGATGGACTGGTCCTGCTCTACTGTGATAGCATTGGTGCCATTGCTCACGCGAAGGAACTAAAGGCACACCAGCGGATGAAGCACATACTATACCGCTATCACCTAATCCAAAAGATCGTGGACTAAGGTGATGTCGACCTTTAGAAGATCGACGAGAAGGAGAACCTAGTTGACCTCTTCACAAAAGCCCTAGCGATAAAGGAGTTCGACGATCATAAGTCAAAGATGGGTATTAGATACTGTGCCAAGTGGCTTTAGGATAATTGAAAGTTGTTGAAAAATATATCCCAAAGTCAATCATCAACTTATTGACAGTTAAGCTACCTTATAATTATTATTAATTTATTAATAAATAAAATAAATATTTTGGCATTTTCATTACAAAGTCTACATCTTCTAATAAATTTCATTGTTGTGATGAAGTCCTTAGGACTATTTAGTTTCGATAAAAAGAGGATTTATCGATTAGTTCTTAAACTATTCACTATCAAATTATACGTTGTTAATTAGGACGATAATATTTATCGAGCATAGGTCATTGTATGCCATATAGGTTGATTGTCCTTTTAATCAAGGAGTGTAGAGACATTGGTATGGCATACAAGTGAGATGTAAGGTACATCATCACTGAACGCGACCAACTCTAGGGCATTCTACTATCGAGAATTGCTCTGATGAGATATAGGTATAAGTATTCCTTAGACCTGAGATCACCATAGTGGCTTACAAGCAACTCACTGTGCTTTGATACCAAACTAACTAAATTTCTAATTCAGTAATGGAAGGTTTCTAGGCATAGTCAAGTAATTGCAAAGTTGGTGAGTGATCAAAATGGGATTAACTACTCCAAGAGTCGGAGAAGAATGCATCACTGTATTTTAATATAGCAAAATTTTGGCCAAGATAATCCATGAGATGGATTTGGTATTTTAAAATATAATATGGATTACCTAATGAGGGTTGACAGTTAAACTTGTAAGAATTTGTGGTGCTTCCAAGCCTTGGGAAGCTATGGGAGGAGTCAGGAGGTTGGCTCTAGAGATTTCAGGGGCTTGGTTGGTGCTTCGAAGACCTGGGACATAAGATGAAGCAAGAAACCAAAGCTGAAAAATCAGGACTATAGAAAGGAGATTTTTTGTAGATTAGCTGGCTTAGTCCAAAATTGGCTTGGCTAAGTCTCAAAGTATCAGCAAAATAGAGAGCTGTGTGCTCAGAATTGCTGGCATAGCACAGAACTGGACAGGCTCAGTTTCAGACTGAGCCGACCTAGTGGAACTTAGCTGACTTAGTGCTGAGACTGTGCCGGCTCAGTCCACAGGCAGAGTTATGCGAGGATCTATTTTGGGCTAGAATCTGGGTTGATCTTAAGGGTCTTAAGGCTTGATTTGAGAGGTCTTAAGGAGGCTAATTCATATATGGATTGGGTCTAGATCCAGAAGATGAGAGCATAGGAGACATGGGTGTACATGGGCTCAATGAGTGCTTTCATGTATTGGGTTAGCCGGGAAGTTTTTTGGTCGGGCCTAATGGCTATATATAAATACATAAGTTGTATTAGTATTTCATTATGATGTGAAATACATACCTTTTCTCTCTTAACTCTCTTCTTCTCTTCTCTCTAGAGTTGCCACCCTAGGGTTCTTGAAGAAGCCCTAGAGAAGGGAGCATCTCCCTCAAGCCCAAGGAGGGAGGCACCCCATCATAGATCCAGGTGAAGGATTAGTGGTGTGCTACCCATAGAGAGCGTCACAGGTTCCTTCAAGTTCATGTTAAAGATCAGGAGCTTTCGTAATATGGTATCGGGGCTTGTGATGCCAAGGATGATTGGCATTCAAGCGATATCATAGAACATCAATTGGTATTAGGGAGCGGTGATGCCAATTGGTGTGCTTGCATCTAGTATTAGAGCCAAGTTTCAGAGCTTGATGGTGCATGGAAGGAAAGAAGAAGTCGTACAAGGTGAAATCAAAAATTTGCACAAGGATTCCATGGTATGTCTCAAATCTACCTTGTTATTACTGCGGTTTGGCCAACTAGAAGCAGCGAGTTGAAGGGGGAGGTTGAGAGGATTAACAGGAAGGGATTTTTCTAGGATGGAAGGATTTGGTGCATGATTTGCTGATCGATCTTGGTGGAAAGGCCGGGGTGTATGATGCTTATGTGATAGGCAGGGAGCGCTGGGATGCTGTAGTAGCATTTCCCTGAAGATGCAGGGCTGAGATATAGGCTCGATGAGTGCTTTCATGTATTGGGTTAGCCAAGAAGTTTTTTGGTCGAGCCCAATGGCTATGTATAAATACATAGGTTGTATTAGGATTTTATTATAGTTTGAAATACAGACTTTTTCTCTCTCAACTCTCTTCTTCTCTTCTCTCTAAAGTTGCCACCCTAGGGTTCTTGAGGAAGCCCTAGAGAAGGGGGGCATCTCCCTCAAGCCCAAGGAGGGAGGCACCCCATCATAGATTTAGGTGAAGGATCGATGGTGTGCTACCCATAGAAAACATCACAGATTTCTTCAGATCCATGTTAAAGATTAGAGGCTTCCACAACATGGTATTGGGGCTTGTGATGCCAAGGATGATTGGCATTCAAGCGATAACATAGAACATCAATTGGTATTAGGGAGAGGTGATGCCAATTAGTGTGCTTACATCTGGTATCAGAGTCAAGTTTCAGAGCCTGATGGTGTATGGAAGGAAAGGAGAAGTCGTACAAGGTGAAATCAAAAATCTACATAAGGATTCCATGGTATGTCTCAAATCTACCTTGTTATTACTGTGGTTTGGCCAACCAGAAGCAGCGAGTTGAAGGTGGAGGTTGAGAGGATTAACAGGAAGGGATTTTTTTGGGGTGGAAGGATTTGGTGCATGATTTGCTGATTGGTCTTGGTGGAAAGGTTGGGGTGTATGATGGTTATGTGATAGACAAGAAGCGCTGGAGTGCTGCAGTAGCATTTCCCTGAAGATGCAGGACTGAGATATGGACTCGGTGAGTGCTTTCATGTATTGGATTAGCCAAGAAGTTTTTTGGTCTGGCCTAATGGCTATGTATAAATACATAGGTTGTATTAGGGCTTTATTATGATTTGAAATACAGACCTTTTCTCCCTCAACTCTCTTCTTCTCTTCTCTCTAGAGTTGCCGCCCTAGGGTTCTTGAAGAAGCCCTAGAGAAGGGGGGGCATCTCCCTCAAGCCCAAGGAGGGAGGCACCCCATCATAGATCCAGGTGGAGGAGCGATGGTGTGCTGCCCATAGAGAACATCATAGTTTTCTTCAGATCCATGTTAAAGATCAGAGGCTTCCACAACATGGTATTGGGGCTTATGATGCCAAGGATGATTGGCATTCGAGCGATATCATGGAACATCAATTGATACCAGAGAGAGGTGATGCCAGTTGGTGCGCTTACAAAACTATGAAGTGTCCTATGAGCATTTTGGTCTAGGGGATGAATTGTATGGAAACTATATCCATATGGGTTCTAAAGATTGTTGCTTCACACATTCAACCTATTCGGCCGTCAAATACCATTGCTAGATGGTCACTCTGATTGGTATAGAAATTTATTTTAGTACTACTGGCTAAGGTTAGAACCTATAGAATCAGATACATAAGAGGTTCCGATTTGATCGGATGGTTGATCAACCATTAAGAATCATTCTAAGGTTAAACAATCAATATGATTGATGTTTAACCTAGTGCAAGTGTTGTAGGAGGACCAATTAACAATTGATTTGCTAGTTGACTTAATTTCATTAAGCTAGGAGATTAAAATTATCTAATTAAATATGATTTAATTAGATTTAGTTTTGGCTTGATTGGATCAAGTCCAATTGGTTTATTAGATGAGCCAATTGCGAGGAAGAACAAGTCCTAGTTCAAATAGGACATATGAACCCAATCACTAATTTGATAAGAAATTAAATTAAAATTAAATCTAATTTAATCTAATTTAATTAGGCTCTTAGTTGTACTAAGACCTATTCTAATTGGGTTCAATTATTTCTGATTTAATTTGGTTCAAACATCTCTTGGACCAAGTCAAATTAGAAGTCTTAGTGTGACCAGGACTTCTATTCCATGCATCATAACCACCTCCACACCTACCCTTCACGCCCCCTTTGGTTTTGCACAAGTTCTCCGCACCAAAGAGAAGCCCACATACATCCCAAAGCCCTCTCCCTTCTTTCTTACATGGAAACTCTTTGTGGACCAAGTCAAAGATGGAGTTTGAGTTGTTTTCAAATTCTATGAGATACAATTTTAAGTAACTAAAACTCATCCCTTATGATACTGACTGAACCTGATTTTTTGGTGATTTTTTCATGGGTTTGAGAGAGAATTTTGTATGCCATTTAGGGGTGGTCCACAGCAGAAAAGAAGGAGAGGGTGCCCAAGAGTTGGGCGCCCCAAGTCTTGCCTATTTTGGATATTCCTTGCTAGGTATTTGTCGTAGACAAGAATTCTATCCTAGCACTCTATATAAGGGGACATAGGGTCTGATTTTGTTAGAGGTTATTCATCTAAGAGAGAGACTTTTAGGTGTGGGAAAATCTAGGTGTGGAAACCCTTGGGCATGGGGTTTTGTGAAGACACCAATCAACGTGTCTTGGTGATAGAAACAAGGAAGAAGAAAGGTTTTTCTTCTAGGGTTTTCTTCTAAATATGTTCCTCCATTTTTGAGAGTTTTTGAGAGGTGTCTCAGCATAACAAATCTTCTTTCTCATCTTCTGAATATTGGAGGGTTCAGGATTCGAAGAAGAAAGATCCGGTTCGACCATCGAAGAAGGATCAGCATAGTACTAGCATATTGTGCTGATTTTCAGCCATCGGACTTCTGATTAGCGATCGAGAGCTTATGTGAATATCCTGTGGAGGTCAGACTTGTGTGTGGCTTAGAGTAGTAACCTCAGCCCCAGATCAGAGAGCTAGAGAGTCTAACTTGCAAAGGTATGGATGATTTGTTCTCCTTGATTCATGTCTAGATCTGATCCAGTGTAGTTTGATGTTGATATGATCAACATGTATTCTTCTAATCTTTTAATTTCTGATTTAAAAGCATGCTTAAATTATATAATAAGATCCTAGATCTAGGGCTCTTTCTTATATTATTTATGAATTAATATTATTAATTCATCTCTTCCGCTGCATGTTCTAAAAAAGTTTCAAAATATAACCCTGAAATCCTAGATCGGCCGACACTTATAATATACTTTCTAAGGCATTTTTGTAATTATGACTTAAAATTAATAAATAAATTATTTTATATCACATTATATATTTAAAGTATCTATGATACATCCATTGAGTTAACGATCATGATAACACATATTCTTAAGAGTTGATAATGAAGGAAAGGATCTAGGATTTCAGGGATGAATTTCCAAACATTTTTAGATATCAGACAGCCAAAGCAATAAATTAATCATATTAATTTATTTAAAACTTATAAAAGAGTCCTAAATCTAGGATCCTATCACATGATTTAAGCATTCTATTAAATCTAAAAATAAAAATAATCAAAAGGTGATGTTGATCATATAAACATCCAGGCAATTCTAGATCTATTCTAGATACATAAGAAAGATCGTATCAACCTTACCTTTGCAAGATGAGTTCTCTAACTAACTAATCTAAAGCTGATATCATCGCTCTAGGCTGCATACATGTCCGATCTCTATAGGTTGTCCACATAAGGTCTCGATGCAAGATCCAAAGTCCGATGATAGAAAATCAGGACAGCATGCTAATACTGTGCTGATCCTTTTTCGATGGCTAATCTAGAACCTTCTTCTTCAAATCTTGGACTCTCCAATTTTTAGAAGAAAGGGAAGAGATTTGTGAATAAGTGACATCTCTCAAAAATCAGAAAAGGAGGAGGAAGGGATCAAGGAAAAATCTTGGAGAAGAACCATTTCTTCTTTCTTCTTTTTCTCTCACCAGGATATAATGATTTGTGTCTCAATGAAGCGCCACGCCTAGATCATCTTTGCACCCAAGCTTTCCACATCCTATACCTCTCTCCTAGATCTAAAATTTGTAGAAAAATCATGCCCTAACTCCATTTAAATAGAGAATTATGATAGAGTTCTTATCTAGGTTAAATACCTAGAAATATAGGTCCAATTTAAGCAAGGATTGGGGTGCCCAACTCATGAGTGTCCCCTCCTTTTTTTCTTTATGGACTCTAGGGAACTTCTATTTTTAACACAAAAATTAGAGAGAAATTAGGTGGTTTGGTGCCTTAAAGAAATAATGAAATATGATATGTCAAACTCTACCCGATAGAGACCTAGGTCAAGACAACATGTTTGTTTTGACCTATTCCATAACTAATTTCCTTCTAAAACTATGGAAGATATAAAAAGAGCATGGATACTCTCTAGAAATAAAATTTCCCTCAAAAATTCTAAGGGAATTGGTGTAGGGGGGCATGGAAAGCAAGGTAGCGCAAGAAGGAGAAATCCTAGTCACATTAGGACTTCTAGTTTTGACTTGGTCCAACTTATTATTTAGATCCAATTAAATCAAAACTATTACAATCTAATTAGGGATGATCTTAGTCAAACTAAGAGCTTAATTAAATTAGATTAAATTAAATTTAAATCTAGTTTAATTTTTAATCAAACTAAAAATTGGGTGCATATAAGTTCTAATTGAATAGGGACTTGTTCTCCCTTGCAATTGACTCATCCAATAAACTAATTGAACTTGATCCAATCAAGTCTAAAATAAATCTAATGAAATTATATTTAATTATACTTAATCTCAGACCTCTGGTTTAATCAAATTAAGTTAATTAGTAATTTAATTGCTAATCAATCCTCTTGTAATACTTGCACTAGGTAAAACATCAATCATACTGATTGTTTGACCTAAGAATGATTCTAAATTGCTGATCAACCATTCGATCAGATCAAGATCTTTTATGTGTGTGATCCCATAGGTTCAAATCTAACTTGATAGCATAGGAATAAATTTTCATACCAATCAAAGTGATCATCTAGCAATGTTATTCGATGGCCAGATAGGTCGAATGTGTAAAGCAACACTCTTAGAACCCATGTGGATATAGTTTTTGTATAATTCATCTCCTTGACCATAATGCTTATAGGATGACTCAAAGTTTAACTGTCAATGCTAATTAGATCATCCATATTGTATTTCAAAATTCTAAATCCATCTCATGGATTATCTTGACCAAGGTTTTGCTAAATTGAAATACAGTGATGCATTTTCTCTAAATCCTTGGAGTTGTCAATCTCATCTTGATAACATACCGACTTCACAAGTACTTGACTATGCCTAAAAATCTTTCATCATTGAATTAAAAATTTAGATAGTCCGGCACCAAAGCACAATGAGTTGCTTGCAAGCCACCATGGTGATCTCAGTTCTAAGGGACAGTTATACCCATATCCCATTAGAGAAATTTCTGATAGTAGAATGCTCTGGAGTTGATCATGTTCAATGACGATATACACTTACATCTCACCTGTATACCATACCAGTATCTTCATACTCCTTGATTAAGAGGATAATCAACCTATATGATATACATTGATCTATACTCGATAAACGTTGTCGTCTTAATAAACAACGTATCATTTGGTTGTCGTGATGAACTTCCTCCATTTAATTTTAATAAAAAACCATTTAAGGAGGATGCTACTCGAAGCTCGATGATGAACTTCCTCAGCTACACAGCTTTCTTTATGATATCCGATGCTACAATATACTCTACCTCGCATACAGAGTCTGCCATAATATGTTGCTTAGAACACTTTTAGCAGATGGCTCCATCATTTAGGATAGAGATATAACTCGACATGCTTTTGCTATCATCATGGTTAGATTAAAAGCTAGAGTCGGTAAACCATAATAGTTTCAAATCTAACTTACCGTAGATTAACCATTGGTTCTTAATATTTCTCAAATACTTAAGGATGGTTTTCACCATCTTCCAATAATTCTCTCCTGGATCAGATTGGTGTCTGCTCGCTACTCCTAATGAATATGCCACATCTATTCTCGTACATGTCATGGCATATATGATAGATCCCACTATCGAAGCATATAGAATTCTATTCATATGCTCTTTCTCTTCAGATGTTGTCGGACAATCCTTCTTAGAGAGAGAAAATTCTTAGCCTATCAAAAGATAGCCCATTTTAGAATTCTCCATGCTGAATCTTTTCAGCATGATTTCTATGTACGTAGACTGGGATAATCCAAGCATCCTTTTAGATCTACCTCTATAGATCTTCATTCCTAGGATGTAGGATACTTCACCCATGTCCTTCATGGAGAACTAAGATGATAATCATACTTTTATTCCTTACAGTGCTGGGATGTCATTCCAAATTAAAAAAGTATCATCGACATACAAAATAAGAAATACCTCTATCAGACCATTTGACCATTTATAAATGCAGGGCTCTTCTCCATTCTTAATGGAGCCATATGTTTTGATTATCTTATCAAAATGCATATTCTAACTCTGAGATGCTTTCTTTAATCCATAAACAGATCTCTGAAGCTTGCACACCTTGGACTCATCTATGGATATGAATTTCTCAGGTTGTATCATATACACCTCTTCGATCAGCTCTCCATTTAGGAAAGCTGTCTTTACATCCTTCTACGAGATTCATAGTCTAGATGGACAGTTATCGCAAGCATTATCTGAATAGATTTGAGCATTGCCATAGGAGAGAACATCTCATCATAGTCAATACCATAACATTGATGATATCTCTTAAAAACTAGATGGGCTTTATAGGTTTTCACCTTTTCATCTGCGCCCCCTTCCTCTTGAAGACCAACTTACACCCAATGGGTTTAACACCTTCCTATGGGTCAACCAATGTCTACACATCATGATCTTCATGGACTCCAACTCAGATTTCATGGCCCTAAGTTATTTTTCGAAATCAGATCTCTACTTTCAGTCCATATAAGTGATTGGATCCTCATTATTCTCATCGAGTTTGATAGAATCACCATCTTAGACTAAGAAACCATACTATTTGTCTGGCTAATGTGGTACTCTATCGGATCACCTTAATGGTACAGGTACATTGGGTTCTAGATTTGATCTAATCAAATCTAGTTCTAGTTCAGCTATTGGTGTTGATTTTCTACTTGTTGAACTTTCTCAAGATCAATTTTAGAGGCAACAATTCCTTCACCAAGGAATCCTTTTATGAAAAGATTGCCTTAAGGCTGACAGACATCTTGTTTTCTTCAACACGGTAGAAATAGTAACCCTTAGATTCCTTAGGGTACTCTATAAACACACTTATCAGATCGGGATCCAAGTTTATCTATATGCAAATGTTTGACATAAGCTGGACAGCCTCAAACCCGTAGATGAGAGAGTGTCGGCCTACGCCCAGTCCATATCTTATATGGAGTCTTTGTGATAGATTTACTTGATACATTATTCAACATATAACATGCAGTCTTAAGAGCATAACCCTAAAATAAAATAGATAGACTAGCAAAATACATCATGGATCGAACCATGTCTAACATGGTTCGATTCCTCCTTTTCAATGCACCATATGCTGTGGTATCTCTAGAGGTATCCATTATGAGAGAATTCCATTCTTTCCTAGATATGTCAAGAACTCACTAGACAGATATTCACCTCCTCGATCTGATCGAAGAGTTTTAATACTCCTCCCAATTTATTTTTCTATTTTATTTTAGAATCGTTTGAATATTTTAAATAAATCTGACTTATATTTCATCAGATAGACGTATCCATACCTGGATGATCATATGTGAATGTGATGAAGTAGAAATATCCATCTTTAGCACTTGTACTCATAGATCCACATACATTAGTATATACTAGACCTAAGAGTTCAATGGCTCTTTCACATTTTTTGATAAAAGGTGACTTGATCATTTTTTCAAGAAGACAAGACTCGTAGGTTGAAAATGCTTTACAATCACTAACTTCAAGGACTTCATCTTGAGTCAACATGTTTATCCTTTTCTTTTTAATGTGACCTAGCCTACAGTGCCATAGGTAGATATCAGAAACATTATCTAATCTAGGATGTTTCTTAGAAGTGTACATTATACTCACAAACTATGATAAAATATAAATATCATTTTCTTATTGTTCTTGCATTATCGTAACATCATTCATAATGATAACCATCTTTGGCCAAAAGGCCAATAGAGATTATATTCATCAGAAAAGAAGAATAATAATGACATTCATTTAAGAAAATAATATTAGTATTGAAAATAAGTTGAACTATTTTCATAGCTAGAACTAAAACAGATTCCATCTCGAACATTCTAGAATTGCTCATTATTTTTAATTTTTTTACTAATTTGAAGTTCTTGCAACATATTGCAAATATGGACTGGACTTTCGGTATCTAATACCTAGGTAGTAGTATTATAAATAGAAAAATTATAAGATATTATCATATAACATTCTTGATCAGCAACTCTTTGCTCTTTTCTCTTATTCAGTCTGTTGGGATCATGGGAAGCAAGATACTGAGGATAGTTCTTCTTCCAATGCTTCTTCTCCTTACAGTAGAGGCTCCAGCACAAACCACATTGTGCTGCCGAACAATATTCAAGTTTCGATACTTATTATCGAAGTTGGGTTCCATAAGTTTATCACCGCCTAACAGTGAATGGAGCAACTATGATTTAGGTTTAACTGCATAAAGGATAATGAAAAATCTAATTAGTACATGATTTATTAATCCTTAAGATTTAGACTTCAATCAAAAGGTTCTTCCACTATTTTATTCGAATGGATAACCTCTACCTTCAATTCAAAAAATTATTTTAATTGCATAGTGGATACTAGAATCCACATAAACTTCACACAAGCCTAACTATGATTGGTCAACCCATGTACATCTAAGGATAGGTTCATAACAAATTATTTTTTTAAATAATTTTTAGTAATTTAATTTTGTCCTAGGTATCTTTTCAATAGACTAAGGCCTCCACTGAAAGTTTCGATTAAATCCAACCATTAACATGACCATACTTGGTTCATCTAACTAACGAATGATTAAGCCCAATAATGGTTGGTCAACCTAACCACCATTTAGAGAGACATGGTCAAGAAATCATATTATGAATGATAATTTCATTAGCCGAGAAGCACCAGGCCTTTGGGGCTCCAATGATTATCCAACTAACGGACTCATTATCACCCACTTAATAGGAGGCTATGATCTAGTTATTATCATAACTATTTCATTATTAAAAACCTAATAGTTTTAGCAGATTTAATTAATTTAATTTGAAGAGAGTCAAATGAACCAGCTAATTATGATCCTCCCATTGACTTCATTAAGTTAGATTAAGGGAGACCATTGATAAGCTGGTCAAAGAGCACGTAAATCAGTCACACTGATTTATCTAGCTGACATGGATCAGCTCGAATTATCAAGTGATCTTATCAAAACATAATTTCGCTAAGAAGGCCAAGTAAGTAAGACTGGTGAGACGGTCTACCAAAACTTACCTTAGACACCATAAAAAATGGCCAGATAAGTAGGCTGCTAATTAAAAACCACTGATCTAGATTGCTAGACTTATCTTAGATACCAACTGATTAATTAGTTTCGATGGATCAACCAAATAGTTAGTGCTAGATTGGGTAGTCAAGAATCAAGTCCATCTTAGTTCTCGTTAAAGACATGGACATGACAAACTACAACTATTGTAATTGATCTAAAGAATCCTTGATCTAATCTATAACAATTATTGAATAGATTTAGTCAATTCTCTAATTAAGTCCATTCTTTAATCTAACCTTATGTCTAACCCAATTAGTAGACCTAATTTCCACTAACCATTAACCCAAGTGTTATAATTTGCGTCTTAGGATCTTTAATTCACAATCCTAGATCTTAATAAAAAACTCTTAATTCTTACTTAAGTTTTAGACTGAGGGTTGGGGTTCAGCATTTTAAAAATAATTTTTATATTTGTAAAATACTTTTATAACATTGTTCTACCAACCAAGTAGTTGTGCAAGATCCTTTGATGTTGTTGAGGCTGAAGGAAGAGTGGGGTGAGCCTCCTTCCTCCAAGATTGGAGGCACATCCACTAGGGCACCTTAGCATGTGAAGAAACTAGAGAGAGGAAGGAGAGATGATGTTGAAATCTGGTGGCTCGAGATTTGATCCATAATAAGCCAAGAATGAGATTTAGGAGCCACTAGAAAGATCAGCTTATATATAGTCAGCCTGGTTCGGATATGCAGTCGAGTCAGCTCGGGGTGAGATTGAGCTGGCTCGAGGTGGATTCAAGCCAGCTCTCTCGGGTGGATAGAAAGTAGTGCTTGGGCCAGACGCAGTGGAGCTGGCTCGACTGTGGACTGAGTTAGCTCGATGGAGGCACATAGCATGATGGCGAACAGTGCACGGGCATGCAAGTGGAAGTCTTTTCATGGGGTCTATAGCTCCTGACTCATGGATCAGGTTTATTCATAGGGTTTAAGGAGCTGTTATGCATTCTAAAGGCCAGGAGAGCACGCTAGAGCTGATCAAATGGCTATTGAGATGATTAGAGCTTATAAGAAGATCTGACAATCTAAGATGTGAGAGAGTCTCGAGAAAACCTCTCAGGCGGCACATAGACAAGATGGAGAGCACTGGAGTGCTACGGTAGTGCCTCCCTAGAGGCACGAGGGGCTGAGAGAGGCTCAACGGTGCAGCAACCAAGGAGGGTATCTCAGCATAGAGTGCCAGGGGCTTCTTAAGGAGAATAGGAGCAGGTCTCAGGGAGAGCCAAGGGTCTCAAGACACACCAAGAGCATCAAGGAAGTCAGGAGTGTCCTGAAATAGTGGTGTTGCCTAGGGACAAAGACTGAGACTTGATGTATAGGCTGAGAGGATCATAGAGTGTCCAGGGATGTCGAGGACCCTAGACCAATAGATCTGCGAGGGGGATCTTCTTGGGATTACTATGAGAGCATTGTATGGGTGAGTACTTCTAGACTGAAAGAGAGGATTGGTGAGTTGAGATTGTATATCCTCTATTATTCTTTCTCGGTAGTGTAGCATTGTATGTCCTATGGATCTAGGCACTTGGGTCGAACTACATATATGGTTGTGTTTGTTTGTTTTCTTCTATCTTTTCATAGCAATAGATGGTGCCATAACTCCTACAAGTGATCCATGTTCCACAGTTGATGGATCAATCCTAACAGTCATATCAGAGCCAAGAGGAGTCAGGTTGTACCAGGGGTTGCTGTGGTGGTGATCATGTTAGAAGAAGGGTACAATTAAGGTGGATGCTCTCATGTACAAGAAGAAGCCAGATGAAGCTCAATGCTAGGTGAAGCTCCAGGTGGAGATTGATCGAGTATGAGACTCAATTTGGGATCGAGCGACCTGGCTTGACTCTCATGTTTGCCAATCCATGAGTAGCAGGCGGTAGCCCCAGGACATTGGGGTGGTATCATAAAGAAAGCTCTCATATTTGAGATTGAGTTGAATATCAAGTCGAGATAGAGAATGTTGAAATATGGCACCTCGAGATTCAATCCATAATAAGGCAAGAATGAGATTTAGGAGCCATGAGAAAGATCAACCAATATATAGTCGGGTTGGCTTGGATATGCAGCCAAGCCGGCTCGGGGTGAGATTGAGCCAGCTTGAGGCAGATTCAAGCCAGCTCTCTCAGGTGGACAGAATGTAGTGCTCGGGCTAGATGCAGTCGAGCCTGCTCAACTGTGGACTGAGCTGGCTCGATGAAGGCAAATAGCATGATAGCGAATAGCACACGGGCATGCAAGTAGAAGTCTTTTCATGGAGTCTACAGCCCCTGACTCATGGACCAAGTTTATTCACGGGGTATGTGGAACTATTGTGCTATCTAGTGGCCAGGAGAGCATGCGGGAGCTGATCGGATGGCTATTGAGATAATTAGGGCTTATAAGAAGACTTAACGACCTAAGAAGTGAGAGAGTCTCAAGAAAACCTCTCAGGTGGCATAAAGACAAGGCATGGAGTGCTATAGTAGTGCCTCCTTAGAGGCACAGGGGGATTGAGAGAGGCTCGATGGTGCAGCAATCGAGGAGGGTATCTCAGTAGAGAGTGCTAGGAGCTTCTCATGGAGGCAAGAGTAGCTCTCAGGGAGAGCCAGGGGTCTCAAGATGCACCAAGAGTATCAAGAAAGCTGGGAGTGTCCTAGAATGGCAGTGTTGCCTAGGGACAAAGGCAAGGGCTTGATGTAGAGGCTGAGAGGATCATAGAGTGTCTAGGGATGTCAAGGATCCTAGATCGGTAGATTTGTGAGGGGGATCTTCTTTGGATTACTATGAGAGCATTATATGGGTGAGTGCTTCTAGATTGAGAGAGATGGTCGGTGAGTTGAGATTGTATCTCCTCTATTGTTCTTTCTTGATAGTGAAGAATTGCATGTCCTGTGGATGTAGGCACTTGGACCCAACCATGTATATGGTTATATTTATTTGTCTTCTTCTATCTTTCAATAGCAACAGGTGGTGCCATATGTTCTATAGGTAATCTTGGGTGGGTGATCCATGTTCCATAATTGATGGATCTACCCTAACACAAGTTGCATGTTTGATTCATAATCAATATGCGAATCAAAAATAAACATGAATCTACTTTAGATCTAATCTAAACATATTCATGTAATTCAAGATTAAAATAATTTCAATACTAATCTATCATAAATCTTCTTAGATAAAATATAACATATTTATGATGATAAGAATCAGATTAAAACACTTTCAATCAAATCATAAAATTCATTAGATCTAATCTAAAATTTTATGATTAAGGTTTTATATCAGCACATACTAGAACAATCCTTTTACTATAAGGGATAAATCTTATAGCAGGACAACCTTATAAGATCAGTCCATGCAATCTAAAATATTAATTTTTAAATTTAAATAATTTTAAATCTAATTAATTATAAATTAATCTAGATCATATCTAATAATTTATGGTTAACATAAGATCTGCACGAACTAGGACAATCTTTACACTATAAGGGGTAAATCTTATAGTAGGACAACCTTATAAATTAGTTCATGCAATCTATTTTTTAATTTTAGATTCAAATCATAGATTATAATTTAGATCTAATCTAAAAAAAATAATCTAAACATGCATCACAAATCACGTAATAAAGAACCTATGCTCTGATACCAATTGAAGAAAATGATCTAGGGTTTCAGGAATGGATTTTGAAACTTTTTCAGATATTAGATAGCGAAAGCAATAAATTAATCATATTAATTTATTTAAAACCCATAAAGGAGTTCTAGATCTAGGATCCTATTATTTGATTTAAGCATGCTATTAAATCTAAAAATAAGAATAAGCAAAAGGTGATGTTGATCATATCAACATCTAGGCAATTCTAGATTTGATCTAGATACATAAGAAAGATCGTATCAGCCTTACCTTTGCAAGATGAGTTCTCTAACTCACTAATCCAAAGCTGAGATCATCTGTTTAAGCCACATATGTGTCCGGCCTCTACAGGTTGTCGACACAAGATCTTGATGCAAGTTTCAAAGTCCGATGATAGAAAATTAGCATAGCATGCTAGTATTGTGCCAATCCTTCTTCAATGGCTGATATGGAACCTCCTTCTTCAAATCTTGGACTCTCCAATTTTTAAAAGAAAGGAAAGAGATTTGTGAAGAAGAGACACCTTCAAAAATTACAAAAAGAGGAGGAAGGGATCAAGAAAAAACCCTAGAGAAGAACCATTTCTTCTCCCTTCTTTTTCTCTCACCAGGATATAATAGTTTGTGTCTGAATGAAGCACCATGCCCAAATCTTCTTTGCTCCCAAGTATTCCACACCCCAATCCTCTCTCTTATGTCTAAAATTCATAGAAAACTCATGCCCTAACTCTCTTTAAATAGAGAGTTATGACAGAGTCTTTCTCTAGGTCAAATACCTAGAAAGGCAAGTCAAATTTGAGCTAGAATTTGGGCACCCAACTCTTGGGTGTGCCCCCCTTATTTTATTTTGTGGACTCTAAGGAATATGTGCAAATAAGTTTTTTATTTTTTACAAAAAAATCATAGAGAAATCAGGTGGTTTGGAGCCTCAAAGAAATAAGAAAAGACGATGTGTCAAACTCTATCCAATAGAGACCTAGGTCAAAATAACTTATTTATTTTGACCTATTCCACAACTAATTTTTTTCTAAAACTATGGAAGATATAAAAAGAGTGTAGATACTCTCTAGAAATAAAATTTTTCATTAAAATTCTATGAAAATTGGTGTGGGTGGGGCATGGAAAGCAAGGTGGCGCAAGAAGCAGAAATCCTAGTCACACTAGGACTTCAAGTTTTGACTTGGTCCAACTTATTATTTGGATCCAATTAAATCAAAACTAATACAACCTAATTACAAATGATCTTAGTTCAACTAAAAGCCTAACTAAATTATATTAAATTAAATTTAAATTTGATTTAATTTTTAGTCAAATTAAAAATTGGGTGCATATAAGTCTTAATTAAATAGGGACTTGTTCTTCCTTGCAATTGGCTCATCCAATAAATCAATTGAACTTAATCCAATCAAGTCCAAATTAAATTTAATTAAATAATATTTTATTAGACTTAATCTTAGTCTTCTAGCTTAATCAAATTAAGTTAATTAGCAATCTAATTGCTAATCAATCCTCCTACAATACTTGCACTAGTTCAAAGATCAATCGTATTGATTGTTTGACCTCGATTCTAAATCATTGATCAACCATCCGATCAGATCAAGATCTTTTATATGTGTGACCTCATAGATTCAAATCTAAGTTGGTAGTATCGAAATAAATTCTTATACCAATTGAAGTCATCACCTAGCAATGATACCCGATGGTCAGATAGGTCGAATGTGTAAAGCAACACTCTTAGAACCCATGTAGATATAGTTTTCATATAATTCATTTTCTTGATCTTAATGCTTATAAGATGACTCAAAGTTTAACTATCAACTCTAATTAGGTCATCCACATTGTATTTCAAAATATCAAATTCATCTCATGGATTATCCTGGCTAAGGTTTTGCTAAATTGAAATACAGTAATGCATTTTCTCAAAACCCTTGAAGTGGTCAATCCCATCTTGATCACACACCGACTTCACAAGTACTTAACTATGCCCAAAAATTTTAAATTATTGAATTAAAAATTTAGATAGTCCAGCACTAAATCATAGTGAGTTGCTTGCAAGCCATCGTGGTGATCTCAGATCTAAGGTACACTTTTACCTATATACCATCAGAGCAATTCTCAATAGCAGAATGCTCTAGAGTTGGTCAGGTTCAGTAATGATGTATCCTTACATCTCATCTATATGTCATACCAGTGTTTCCACACTCCTTGATTAAGAGGACAACCAAACTATATGGCATATAATGATCTATACTCAATAAACATTATCGCTCTAACTAACAACGTATCATTTAGTCGTGAATAGTTTTAAGGACAAATTGATAAATCCTTTCTTTATCCAAACTAAACAGTCCTAAGGACTTCATCACAATAAATGAAGTTCATTAGAAGATATAGACTTTATGATGAAAAGCTAGAATAATATTTTATTCAATAATAAATTATTTATTAGTATATAATAGCACAATCATCAACAGACTGATGATTGACTTTGGAACATAATTTTTAATAGAGAATTTAAGGTATATGTTATCATAATTAACTCATAAACTGCTCCCGATCGTAGGATCATCATGAGGATAGTGATCAATCTGGAAGATCGGTGTACAATCACTTTCTTAGGATAGATGTATCTTGAGTTTATGATGTAGAGATACTAGAGCGAGAGTACAGGTACTTATTGAGAATAAGAGCATTGAGCGTGACCATCTTGAGCAGTCAAAAAAAAATCTACCTTCTCATCAATAACTATCTTGATGCTGCAGTCATGTGACTAGTTTTTTGATCTGAGGTGCATCGAAAGTTCACCTTGAGTGTATTATAGTTTGACTATACCATAGCTCAATCTTCTATCCATTCAAAATCCTGAGGTATATATTGGCTATAGCATGTTCATTATAGGAACTGGATCGCACCAAGATAGGATCTATCAACCTCGATAGAGGAGTCCTATGATGATCATGAGATCATATCCTTAAGCCTATGGCCACAATTGTGTGAATTAATAGAAAGAAGTTTCTATTAAAGTTTCACATCGGACTCGAATTGAATGATTCATTCATATGATGGGTGTTGGGTTTGATGAGTAAATCTTAACCCTAATCCTATCAGGGCTCATAATAGAAGAACCCAATCACATAGATAGCTACACTAAGAGATTCATATTTGCTACTGAGGGTTTACCACCATATACTGCTATGTGTCACTGGTGGATTTTAGGATCAATTAGAATTGTCTTGATGATCGATGATTCTAATTGGATGAATCAGAAGAGTTTTGGTCCATCAAAAGATATTTTGATGATGGAGATCGCGACATGACCCATTATCATATAGAATTGAACCTAACTGGATCACATAAAAAAGAGTTTGGGTCTGGATATCATCAATTAAGCTAATCCAGTTTGATTGATTTAGATTATATCCAATTAGGTTCAAGAAAATCATACTAGCACACGATTAAGCCTAACTTTCTCCTTCTATAGTCTTTCTAATTCATATCGACTGAGCCAAATTGAATTTGGCTCATTTGAGAGCCTTGTATGGGTTTGTCCTAATTTGACGGACTTGTCTTGATCAGAATAGGACTTGTCTTAGTGAGAACAAGGCTTGTCCTAATGAGATCAGGAATTGTCTTAAAATCATGAGATGAAATTTGGACAAGTCTCATCCGGAAACCCTATATGGATTTGTCCTGGTCTGACTGAAGCTTGTTCATGTCAGTTTAGGACTTATCCTAACTTGATAAGGGCTTGTCCTAATTCCATTAGATGAGATTAGTACAATGGTCAAAGGTTGACTCGTATTGCAGGAAAGATAGGATAATGGCATGCGCCCCTTGGAGAATTTCTAGGGGCACGCACCCTAGGTATTGCATGAGATGGAGAGAGGGTGCATGTTCCTCTAGGTGTGCATGCCATATGGATAAGGGTAAGGTGTCCCATTCAAATAGGATTTGAATGGGTCAATGTTTTTGAATTTGATTCAAACACCTTGGAGTTAGGAGCCTTACGTCAACCCAACTTGATCAATCTATCTCCATGCCATATTTTTTAGTTTTATGCAATAAATATTTAGATTAAAATTGGTGTGGGGCATGGATATTAAGGGTGAGTCCTTCTGCATGTTGGCTTTGACCTGTTCAAAGTCATATGCAAAGGAACTCTTGGATAGGTCTATAAATTGACCCTGTGCTAGTTGTTTTAGTGTCATAATTTCTCTGATGAAGCCCTGCTTCTCCCACCATCCCCACACCCTCTTTTAGATCTCCTCTTCGTCTTCCATTCCCAAGGAGTGGGCAAAAATTAGAGGTCAAGAGTTGGCCTCTGATCCTACAAAGCTGCACGACTAGTTCCTGGATCGAGAGACGAAAGTGCAGCCATTGAAGATTGGTTTGAAGGCATCACCATTTGATTCCGGATCTAAAGTTTTGACATCAGATCTAGAAGGAAAAGGCATTCAATTCTGACCTAAGTGGACTTCAGTAGAGGCTGGGTGCATGCGCGGCTCAAGTTGGAACCTCAGGCTTCGTCAAATCATTGGCAGGGTAAACGGTTTACCAAAATTAGGTAACATTGGATGTTACGATTTTAATTTTAATTTTAGATTTTGCAAATAACTCATACCAATCAGATATAAGAACTCTCATATCTGATCAGATCATAGTAGAAAATTTTTAAATTTCTGCTTTAGATCTAATCATATCAGATCAATCCTATGGTAGGAAAACTAGATTTTTCTTCAACTGGTATCAGAGCCAGGTTTGCAGTTCTTCAGATTAGATTTGATCTAATTTTAATTTTATTTATGATCTAATATGAATAATTTTAGATATTATATGTGATGCAATCAGATCTGAAATCAATTGATTAAATTAAAAATTTTATATATACGATATATGTGGTGCAAATCTAGATTAGTTTTATTGTTCTATGCAATGAATTATCTTGAATAAATTTCTTAATATGATCAATTAAAAATTTATTTTTAGATATTTTATTAGATATAATCAGATCTAAAACATGCATGTTTGTATTTTATTTTGATATATGAGATATATGCAAAACATGTATAAGTTAGATCTTTAATTATATATATGATTATGTTTTAGATCTAACTATTTTATAGTGTAGATTAAATTTTTGATTAAGGCATTCCCCTTGGCCGTCTAGTCATACGAGTAAGAAGGGTTTAAAGAACCTCTCTCCCCATTCAATGGGGTTCTCTTATGATGGTAGGAATGCTACGCATTTATCCTTAATCAAAAATCAAATTTTACTTTTCTGTAAAATCCTAGATCTTGAAATCTTTGAATTTTCGATACATGTTTTGTTTATGAACCCTTGGACTTAATTAAGAATTAAGTTTATAAAATTAATTGAATCTAAAAATTATGAATTTTTAGATCTAAAATACCTTCAGAAAACATGGGATTGGGTGTGGATAGCTCAATTAGGTCAAGCGGTTGATCAAACCGAATCAAGAGTTGTTTAGCTGGGATTAAAAGTGCTTAGATTTGACTAGCCCATTAGATGTAAGTCTTGGTCAAGGTCGACTCATAGCCATATGTGGTCGATCAAGTTAAGACCAAATTTGACTATTTGGTTCGATCCTGGATTGTGGGCTAACCTGATCAGTTCTGGTCAGACAAGTAGATGTCTAAGATAAGTATGGTACATATGATCAATAGTCATTAATTCGAAGCTACTTGACCTGAATGCATTCATGATGAGTAAATGATATATTCCTCCCACTGATCATACTTACATGGCCTATTGGGTCGACCTAGTTCTAGTTTGAAGTAGCTCATGATTCGACCAGGTTTGGGTGCACCATGATTAGAAAATTATTTGACAAGAGTTATCCACTCATCAGCTGATCTATCACCAATAACTATTAGGTGATGTGATGAGTCAGTTGGTGGGATCGCACCACCCACTGAAAGTATTTGATCATGGAGATTTTCACATCTCTACTAAGAAAGTGTAGGGATCCAAAAAAATAGTGGAAGCATAATTTATTTAAAATTAAAATTTCTAAATAAATTGGTTAAATCAAATGATAAGTCTAACTAGAAACTTTGACTCTCTACAGAAAAATATCTACATCAAATCCATAAGCCCGAATCCTAGACACCCATAGAATGACCAGACCAATTACAAGGATTGGCTTAGGAAATTTAAAATTATTTTGGATTCTAAAAAGCTGACCTATGTATTAGACCAGGACCCTTCACTTTACCAGCACATCTGACCATAGACCAAAGAGCGTCTCATGAAAAATGGTTGGATGATGATAACAAAGTAAGATGCTATATGTTGGGCTCAATATCAGATGAATTGCAGTACCAACATGAAGACATCAAGACTGCTCACCAAATGTTAGCTCACCTACAAGATTTATTTGGTGAACAGAGTCACGTAGCGCACTACCGAGTCTCTAGGAGACTATTTAAGGTGCAGATGCATGATGGGCAATCGGTCCAAGATCATTGCTTGATAATGATCAAAGATCTAGAAGAGCTTGAGAAGCTCAATGTCGTATTGGACAAGAACATGTAGATTGATATGATCCTGTAGTCCTTAACTAATGCGTAGGCAGTTCATTATGAGCTTTCATATGCATAAACTCCAATGTACCTTAGCTGAGTTAATGAACATGTTGGTTACTGCTGAGCAAATTATGAAGAGTTAAAAGGGCTCAGTTCTTGCTATGGAGCAGACTTCTTCTAAAAGAAAGTCTTTTGGAAAGAAGAAGAAGACTACGAAGAAGCAGAAGGTAGAGAAAAAGAAGAAGAAGGGAGTGCCAAAGAGAAGACCATAGACAAAGAAAAATGTTTCCATTTCAACACCAATGGCCATTAGAAGCAGAACTACCCTTCGTACCTGGCCAACCTAAAGAATAAGAAAGAAGTAGATCATTTAGGAGGTATGCTCGTTATTAAAACTAATCTTATGATTTCTTCTGCATCCAGTTGGGTGCTTGACTCAAGTTCTAGTGATCACTTATGCACTTCTATGCAGGGTCTTGAGTAGAGCAAGAGGTCGAGGGATGGTAAGATGATCTTGCATGTTGAAAATGGAGCAAGAGTTGCTACTATGGCCGTGGAAACCTATCCTCTTTGACTACCATCTAAATTAGATTTAGTTCTTAGGGACTATTACTTTGTGCCTACTGCAAGCAGAAATTTGATTTTTGCTTCATATTTAGCACAAAGAGATTATATAATTAGCGAGTAGTTTTTTAATTAATGATCTCTATCAATTACATATTGACGTTTTTATTTTTAATATCAAGCAAAATGTGAATTTTATAGGAATAAAATGACCAAGGAATAGTCTAAATGAAAGGTATTTATGGCACCTTAGGCTAGGTCATATAGCTGAAAATAGGATTAACAAATTAAAGAAATCTAGACTAATGGGTTCGTTGACTTTCAAGTCATATCCAATTTATGACTCATACCTTCAACGCAAAATGACCAAGCTCTCTTTTGTAGGATATAGAAAAAGGGCCACAAACCTACTTGTCTTGGTATATATAGATGTGTGCAACCCATTTGATGTGTCGGCCAGAGATAACTTTTTCTACTTCATCATCTTTATCGATGATCTATCTTGGTATGGATATGTGTACCTGATGCGACATAAGTCTGAAGCTTTTGAAAAGTTCAAGAAATTCAGATATGAAGTAGAAAAGCAAATCAAAAAGTCCATTAAGATTCTTCTATCAGATCAAGGAGGTGAATATCTTAATTGGAAAATTTTTGACTATCTCAAGGATAATGGCATAGTCTCACGATGGACCCCACCTAAAATGTCTCAACTCAATGGAGTTTCAAAATGGAGAAACCAGATCCTATTAGATATGGTTCGATCCATGATGAGCTTCATGAACCTTCTAAAGTTTCTTTAGGGATATAGCTTAATGATAGCAATTTACCTATTGAATAGGATTTCCTGTAAAATCTTTCCTACCACACTGTATGAGATATGGCATGGTAAGAAGCAAAGTCTGAGTCATCTCAGAATTTAGAATTATTCGGTTCTTGTCAAACGATAGCAGGTGGATAAGTTAGAGTCTAGGTACCTTAGAGCTCGATTTATTGGATATCCTAAAGAGTCATTAGGATATTACTTCTATCTTCCAGAAGACTATAATGTGATTATGAGTCGACATGCCATATTTCTTGAAAAATAATTTATTCAAGATGGTAGCATGAAAAAATAAATTAGGCTTGAGAACAAATTCTTCGAAGAGCAACAAGTCAAGGAACCTGAGAAACCCAATCAGTCTGAGTCGATCCAAACACTATCTCCTCCACCTCATAGGTCAAATATGATTTTCCATCTTTCTAAAAGGTACTCAGGTACTATTTCAGAAGATGTAGAGAAAATATTCCTCACAAAAAATGAGGTTCATGGTGATGATCCCAAAATCTATGATGAGGCAATATCAGATATTGACTCTGAGAAATGGTTAGAGACAATAAAGTTAGAAATTGACTCAATACGCTCGAACCAAGTTTGGACCTTGGTAGATCCACCTGAAGGTTTTATACCTATTGGATGTAAATGGATCTTCAAGAGAAAGATAAGTGCAGATGGAAATGTGGAGACATTCAAGGCTAGGTTAGTGGTATAATGGTATAGCCAGCATGAAGGTATTGACTATCAGGATACCTTTTTGCCAGTAGCCATGCTTAAATCCATCTGCATATTGCTTGCTATTGTAGTCTATTTCAATTATGAAATATGGCAAATGGATATGAAAATGGTATTTCTAAATGGATATCTTGAGGAGGATATCTATATAGAACAACCACTTGGTTTCATATTCAGTGATGGTGATCACAAGGTCTGCAAGCTGCAAAGGTCTATATATGGACTTAAGCTAGCATATCAAAGCTGGAATGCTCATTTTAATGATGTAATCAAATTATTTGGTTTCATCAAAAATAAGAAGGAGCGATGTGTATTTAAAAAAGATAAGTAGGAGCGCTGTTGTCTTTCTCATATTGTACGTGGATGACATCCTACTGATTGGGAATGATATTGGTGCAGAGACTAAAGCCACCAGAAGCTGGCAATATAATTTAGATTTAATTTAGATTAAAGAAGCCATATCAAATTAACTCTACTTCAGTTATTTGATTTTAATTTTTTTTATTTAGTTAATTAGTTATTTTGATGTTTTTAGTTTTGGGTCCATAGGATAATACTTGCATTTGTATTGGACTAAAATCCTATTTGGAAAGAGACCATCAAAAAGAAGCAAGCTTGGTCCACGTCATCTGTAGAGCCACCACTCTCCACATGCTCAGGAAGGAAATACACATGCCAACATGTTCCATACCCAAGGATCCTCATGCCAAGTTATGCCAAGCATCAAGCGTCCATAAGGAGTTCCTTTTCTTTCCAAGGATTTCTTAAGTGTTCTTAATTTCTTACTTATTTTGTTGAAAGGCTAATTTTTTCAAAGTTCCATAAAAGATAGTTATGATATATTATTGTATTTAAAAACTAGACATAATATTTTATTTTTTTATTAGGATGGTTAATTTCTTTCTTGTAAAGGAAAGAGGATTCCTAAAGAAATAGGACCCTTAGGATTCTATATAAACCCTTGTATCTTTAATGAATTAATGAATGAATGAATGATTTTATACATAAATACTTATGTCAATCGCTTCGAGAGCGAGAGGGTGTGAGACCCAAAATCATCACACGATGGGAGGGTGTCAGGCTCACTTTCTTTTCTATTCCATTAACCTTCATCTACTTGAGATTCAATGTTCCTACGATCCCGATTTATCTTCACCATCTACCTACATATGCCTATTGATGGAAAATAAGCAGTGTTCCATGCTTGAATTTCAAAATATTTTTGAAATGAGTCATAGTGAAAGTTATAAATTAAACCATTTAATCCATAAAAGCATGTAATCTAATTACTATACCCTACATCTAGGACCAATAACATGTCATATTACATTTTAAATCAAAAAATAAAGTTTTGGTATTGATCAAATTAATACCCTAGATCAAGAACAGTTCTAGATCAAAATCCTAGATCACATATAGGTGAGATAAGAGATCAAATCTCTTACCTTTGCACGAGTTGAGAACTCCATGGTTGATTTTTATTGTTGTCTTTAGAGCCGCACATGCATCCAGCCTCTATAGGTGATCCACACGAGACTGCAACAAAATTGGAGGTTCATCGAACGAAGATCTGCTCGAAGTGCTAGCTTCTCATGAATTCCTTCTGATGGTTAATCTAAAAATTATTATTTGGATCTCTTGGATACTCCAAGAGATGAAGAATAAGAGAAGGAATAAGAAATAAATCCAACCTTTGGATCTTCAAAAAATCAGAAATAAAATACATTAGAAAAGATCATAAGAGAAGACAAATTTTCTTTTTCACTACATCAACGATTAATGTCCTGAAAATATCTTTATGCTAGGACAAGAGAAGACCTTCTCTCCTAACTTTTTCCCTATTTCCAGATCTCACACTCTCTAATTTTTCTTATAAAAAAATCTAATAGAAATATGGAGAAGAAGGGTTCTCAAATAAACCCTAAGAGAAGACCTTCTTCTCTTCTTCTTCTCTCATCAGGACATGATCAGATCATATCAAACAATGATCACTATGCCCCAACACCTTAGAGCACAGATCTCCACACCTTCTTCCTCTCTCTCTCTCTCTTAAATTTTTATTAAATAAAAATTACATAAAATAAACAAGAGAAAAATACTTAAAAGAAAAATAAGGAGAAGGCAATCTTCTCTTACCTTTGCCCTTCAAGACATCAACAATTGATGTCTTAATTGAAGTTCCTTCTCCAAGAATCTTGGTGCACCAAACCACCCACTCTATCCTTACTTTCTTTTTTATTTTTGGTGAATATTCCAGAATTTTTAATGCTAAAAAATAATAGGAGGCATCCCATGATAATAGGAAGACTAGGTCAGATGATCTAGTCAAACAAGGAAATTAGGAAAAGATTATGTGGCGTCCAACTCTTAGACGCCTCCCCATATTTTTTATGCATGGAGAGACTAAAAGCATTGCATAAAATAAGAAGGAATAAGGCACAAAAAGATTTTGGAGGCATGGAGAGAAAATTTCAAAAGCGAAAAAGAGTTTTCACAAAATAAAACTCTTCCTTAGTTTGACTCATTCAAACTAACTTCCAAAGTTAACCAAGTCAAATTCTAATTTAAAATATCCAGAATATGGGATCTGGAAGAGCTTCTTATGCATGGAAGAAGTCAAATATTTTTTTAGAAATAAAAAAATTGGGCATGAAGATTATTGGCATAAGGAAAAGGAAGAGTCCTAGTCTATTAGGACTCTCCTATTTTGACTAGGTCAATGCCAATTTAAATCTTATTTAAATTAGATTTGAGCCAACCTAATTATTAGACAAAACTAACCTAATTAGAAGCTTAATTAAATTAGATTTAAATCATATTTAAATCTAATTTAATTTATAATCAAATTAAAAATTAGGTACACTCAAGTCCTAGTCAAATAGGGACTTGTTCTTCCTTGCAATTGGCTTATCCAATAAACCAATTAGACTTAATTAAATTAAATCTAAACCAATTTTAATTGAATCAAATTTAACTAGACATAATCTCAACCTAATTATTCAATCAAATTAAGCTAATTAGTAATCTAATTGCTAATCAATCCTCCTGCAATACTTGAATTAGGTTAAACATCAGTCGCATTAAATGTTTGATCTTAGAATAATTCTCAATCGTCAATTAACCATATGATCTGGTTACAACCTCTAATGTGTATGACCCCATTGGGTCAAACCTAATCTAGTAGCATAGGAATGAATTCCTATATCAGTCGAAGTAATCATCTAGCAATGGTTTTCGATGTCCGGATAGGTCGAATGTATGCAAAGCAACATTCTTAAAATCCTGGCCCATGGTTATCATATAATTTATCCCTATGATCAATAATGCTCCTGATGATTTTGAGTATGCTATCAATACTCATACAAGTCATCTCTATTATATCTTAAAATTTTGCAAATCATGTGACTCCTCATAAGGATTATCCAAGTCTAGGTTTTGCTAAATTGAAACACAATGAGACACTCTCTTCCTGAAGCTAATCAGAAGTGGTCAATCCTATCTTGAATCACACACTGACTTCACAAGTACTTGACTATACCTAAAAATCATTTGAACCTATATTAGAAATACAGACAGTCTGACACCAAAGTACAGTGAGTTGCTTGCAAGTCATCATGGTAATCTTAGGTCGGAGGGACACTTATACCCATTGGTCTTAGCTACTCTTGACAGTAGTGAGCTTCATTGATTATGTTCAATACAAATATACTCATACATCTCATCTAGATGCCATATCAGTATCTCCATACCATTTGATTATGAGGACAACCAACGCATATAGCATACAACAACCTACACTCAATAAGTTATCATCTTTTTTAATAACTTATCATTTGATCATGAACAGTTTAAGAACCATCCGATAAATCTTCTTTTATTGATTGATTATGGTTCTAAGGACTTCATCATAATTTAGAAGTTTATTTAACATAGAACTTTTAAGATGAACCAGCAAAATAACTATTATTATTTGATAATTCATATACTAATTTCAATCATCTACGACTTAGATGATTAACTTTAGGACATATTTTCCAACAACTCTCACTTAGACTAAAGCCAATCAGAATGATATCAAATACACTATCTTTCACTTGAGTTCATAGAACTCCTTAGTTTCAAGGTCTTAGCAAATGGGTCGGTCAAGTTCTCCTCTTTCATCGATCTTCTAAAGGTCGACATCATCCTGATCAAAAATCAAAGGTGATAGCAATGCAGAATATGCTGGTTCTTCGATTCTTTAGCCTGAGCTATGGCTCCAATGCTATGATAGGACTAGACCATCGGTGGAGGGTGCCACTCCCAAACTACTAACAAACCTTAGCAACTACATAGCTTATATGGCAACATCATATGCCATGATGTACTCTAGATCACTAACTGAATAGGCTATAGTATCCTACTTGGAATCTTTCCAGTAGACTATTCCTACAATTAAGGTATGACCCGATATTCTCTTGCTGTCATCTTGATCTAACTAAAATCAAAACATCCACATATTTTAAGCCAGTATTTTTATATTTGAGTCATTAGACCTTAGTATTTTCCAAATACTTAAGCATTGTCTATACAATCTTTCAGTGATTCTCACTTAGATTAGACTGATATTTGCTCACTATCCTTAGTGAGTATACCATATCAGATCTTGAATATGTAAAAATTAGATGACAGCCGAACCTTTGTTCCTTGCAATGCTGGAATGTCATTCTTGATTAAGAGAACTTCATCCACAAACAACACAAGGAATAACACTATTGAGCATTTCACCCAACTGCAAATGCAGGATTTGTCTTTGTTCATAACAAAGACATATGTTCAAAATTTATATTCCAAAATTGGGATAATAGCCAAACAAGCTTTATAGGTCTTTACCTTCCCATTTGCGCTATTCTGATCCTTTTAAAAATCCATTCGCACCCAATGGGTTTTATTCCTTTAGGTGAATCAGGTAGTGTCCATACACTATTGATTTCTATGCACTTCAATTTGGATTATGTGGCTGCAAGCCATTTCTTAGAGTCAGACCACTGTATTGCATCCCTATAAATGATCGGATCCTTATTTTTCTCATCGAGATCAATAGGATCACTATCCCGAACTTAGATACTGAAGTATCTATCTAGTTAATGTGGTACTCTACTAGATCTCCTTAAAGGTGCTACTTTAATGGGCTCTAGGTTTGATCTGATCAAATTTGATTCTGTAGGTTTACTAGATTATTTTGATTCATTTTCTACTAGTCAAACTTTCTCTAGGCATCAATTCTTTCTCTAAAAAACTTCTTTCGAAAAGGAATGCCCTACTGCTGATGAACATCTTATGTTTTTCAGCATAGTAGAATCAATCACCATTAAACACCTATTGGATTCAAGATCCAAGTTTATCTATGTGCAAACCTTTAGCATAGGCCAATCAACTCCAAATCGATAGGTGAGAGAGTCTGGGACTATGCCCAATCCATATCCCATATTGACTCTTTACAACAGATTTACTCGATATAAATTCAGAGTAAAATAAGTAGCCACAAGAGCACAACCTTAAAACAAGCAGACTAGTGAACCATATTATGGATTGAACCATATCTAACAAAATTCAATTTCTCCTTTTAGATACACTATGTTACGAAAAGAAATCCATTAAGAGAGAATCCTATTCTCTCCTTGATATGTCATAAATTTACTGGATAAGTATTTGCCTCTTCAATCTGATCAAAGAGTTTTAATACCTTTTTCTATTAATTTTTCTATTTCATTATCGAATTGTTTGAACATTTCAAATGATTTAGGCTAGACACATCCATGATCAGATAGGTCATCTATAACAAAATATTAACATCATCCTCTGGCACTTAAGTTCATAGGTCCATATACATCAATATATATGAGACTTAGACCTTTATCAGCTCCATCTTTTTCAGTAAATTGTGACTTTATCATCTTTCTAAGAAGACAAGACTCATAGACTATCAATGCTTCACAATCATTGATATCGAGGTTTTCCTCTCAAGCTAACCCATTTATCTTATTCTTGTCAAGATGATTAAGCCTATAATACGAAAGATAGACATCCATGACATAATCTAACTTGGATGGTTATTACACTTAACAGGCTGTATAAATATTAAATATCATTTCTTTATTATTCATGTATTATTGTAACATTATTCATAATAATATCACAATAAACTCTTTTATTGATAAATGATAACGATCTCTGACCAAAAGACCATAGAGATCATATTTATCATAAATGGTGGATAATGGTGACAATCACTCAAAATGATATCTTTTAAAAATAAGCTTGACAATTTCTAAAGCTAGGATTGGAACAAGACTTCCATCCACAATGTTCAAGTATTTCTCACCATTTTCAAACATTCAACTTACTTAAAATTCTTGCAACAAATTGCATAGGACTATCGGTATCCCATACATAGGTAGCAGAATTACATATAAAGAAATTTTAAGGTTTTATCATATAACATCCTTAATGAACAACTCTTGCTCCTTTCTCTTGTTCAGCCTATTATGGTCAAGAAATGCAAGACAATTCTTCTTCCTATGATTCTGCTTTAAACAATAGAAGCACTATGCCTGATTTGGATTAATTTTGGACTAGTTATTTTGACTAGACTTAGAAGCCCCAATATGAACCCATTCATACTACCGAAGCAAATTCAACTTTCGATACTAATTATCAAAGTTGGGTCCCATAAGTTACCACTATCTAACAGTGATGGAAGCAATTAGGGTTTAGTCTTAATTTAAGAAAAGAGAATATTGACCTAATGTATATGAATTATTTTAAGCCTAAACACTTGGACTTTAGTCTAAAGGTTCACCCACTATTTTATTCAAATTTGTAGCCTCTACCTCAAATTCGAGGAATTACTTTAATTCTCTAGTAGGTACTAGAATCCACATAGACTGCCCACAAGCTCAACTATGGTTGGTCAACCCATGTACATCTAAGGATAGGTTTATAATCAATTATTTCTTTAAATAACTTTTAGTAATTTAATTTTGCCCCAGAAACCTAATTAGTAGGCTTGGGCCTCTACTGTAAGGACCCGATTTGGTCCAACCATTAATAGGATTATACTTGGTGTATCTAACTAACAAATGATTAAGCCCAACTATGGTTGGTCAACCTAACCACCATTAGAGAGGCACATCCAAATTATCATATGATGAATGATAATTCCATTAGTCAACAAGCACCGGGCCTATGGACCTATAATGATTATTAAGTTAATGGACCCATTATCAAACACCCTTAATGGGAGGCTATGACTCAGTTATCTTCATAATATTATCATTTTAAGGATCTAATTGAAGGAAAATCCTGATTTTTTAGGTCAGGTTCGCTCAGATCTGATTGGATCGAGAGGCATATTTCAAAAATTTTCTCTCAAATCCAAATCAGATTTGACACTTTTTCAAATCAAATTTATAATATGATAATTAAGAAAATAAAATTAAATTAATTTTGAATTAATTTTTACCTTGATCTTGGGTAATCTGATTACCCATTGATGATCCTACGGAAGCTCTAAGGTTCTGGATCTAGCCATGCAAGCACCTGGCCTCTACCGGTATCCACTTGGACTGGATCTAGAGATCTTCTCCTTCTCTTTCTTTTTTCTAAAAATTAGATCTGGATCTGATTTGGAGAATCTTCAAAACTTCTTCTGAAGATCATTCGTCATCTCTGAAGCAGTGCTGCCTTCTTCCTTTTTCGTCAACCTTTCCTTGCCTGACTCGCACTAATCTGAAGACCCAACTTCCTTGGGCGTGGAGAGGAGGGAGAGGGCTAGATGGTGGTGTGGAGAAGAAAGAGGAGCAGCCTTAGGGCATAGCTTGGAAGAGGAGTTCTCAAAAGTGGGTGCAGATAGGGTCTTTTTACACACTCTACTACGCCATGCAGTGCTGCATCACCCTGACCAATCACGTTGCTTCATGCAATCAGATCTAAATCTAATTGATGGCATGACATCACCTGATCCAATCAAATGAGAGACCCATAGTTTCATTCTTAGATGGTGCCTAAGACTGGTCAAAGTAGATATCCAAGGGCCACCTAAGTAGAAACCAAGAAGCAACCTGGAGTCCCATCAGTATGGGACTCCAGCATCCCTATCCATGGATGCACGCCATCCTAGACGTGCGCCCCCTTCTTTTCAATTTTTAGAGAGGGGACAAGCCCCCTATCTAGCTCTCCAATAAGTGCATGACACATGTGGTCAAAATGTCCAAAGGGTCAAAGGTCAATGTTTGACCAAGTCAAAGGTACAACTTTTGACCAATTAGTCAAGGTGATGGAAATGGCAGGATGTTATCTCAAAATTGGCAGGTAATCTCATAAATTAAGACAATCCTTTTCTGACTTGGACAACCTCCAGTCAGACCAGGTATGAAGGCCTCTGATTGAGCACAAACTCCATTTGGCTCAGTCGAGGATAACTTATTTATGATAGAAAAAGAAAAATGTTAGGTTCAATCGTGTGCTAGCACGATTTTTCTTGAACCTAATTGAATCTCATTCAAATCAATTGAACTAGATCAGTTCCAATTGATGATCATCCAGATTCAAACCCTTGTTTGTGTGATCCAGTTAGGTTCAGTTCTGTATGGTAATGGGATATGTCATGATCTCCATCATCGACATCATCGAAACTCCTTTCGATGGATCAGAACTCTTCTGATTCAGACAGCTTAGAATGATCGATCATCTAAATCATTCTAATTGCTCCCAAAATCCACCAGTGACACCTAGCAGTATATGGTGGCAACCCATCAGAGCTGAAAATGAACCTCTTCAGTGCAGCTACCTTGTGTGATTAAGTTCTTCTATCTTGAGCCCCGATCAGATTAGGGTTAAGGTGAACTCGTCAAACCCTAGTTTCTGTCATATGATGTAATCATTCGATTCGAGTCCGATGTGAAAATCTAAATAGAAACTCTTTCTATTATTTCACACTCTCTGCCATGGCCATGGGCTTATGGACTTGATTCTCATGATCATCATAGGGCTGCTCCTCATCCACCGAGGTAGATAGATTCCATCTTGATGCAATCCAGTTCCTACAATGAACATGCTATAGCCAACATACACCTCAGGGTTTCCATATGGCTAGGAGACCGAGTAATGGTGTAGTCAAACTATAACACCCTCAAGGTGAACTGCCGATGCACCTCAGGTCAAAGAACCAGACACACTACTGCAGCATCGAGTCAGTCATTGACGAGAAGGTAGACTTCCTAATGACTACTCGAGGTGGTCACGCTCAGTGCCCTCGTTCTCTAACGAGTACCTATACTCTCGCTCCGGTGTCTCCACACCGTAGACTCAAGACTCATCTACTATAAGAGAAGCGATTGTACACCTAACCTTCCGGATCAATCACCATCCTCGTGATGATCCTATGGTCAGGAGCATTTTATGAGTTAATAATGATTATTCATGTCTTAAATTTTCAACTCTTGAAAATATGAATTATCATTACCATTAACTCAAAGGATGTATCACAAACACTAAATACACATATGTGATAGAAAATAATCCATTTTATTATTTATAGTCAAAATTATAATTTTGCCCTTAGAAGTGTATGACAAGTGTTAGCCAATTATGGCTTCTAGGGCACTCATATCTAACAAACTCTTACTTGACCTAATGCCAATTGGCTACAAATCTAAGTCCAATCTTCTCTAATCTTCTGCTAGCCCAACGGCTTTGTAAGTGGGTCCACTGCATTATCTGTGGAGTCGACTCTCTTGACCTCGACGTAACCCTTCTCGAGGTAATCGCAGATGAGGTGGTATCGCCGCTCGATGTGCTTAGATTTCTGGTGAGACCTTAGCTCCTTAGCAAGGGCTATGGCACCATTATTATTGCAGTGCAGAGGAATGGCATCTGATGGCATCACTTCAATCTCCATGGTAAACTTCTTGTACTAGAATGCCTCCATCACAGCTTCTGATGCAGCGATATATTCTGCTTCCATAGTAGAATCTGCTATTACTGTCTGCTTGGAACTTTTCCAGCTGACAGCTCCACCATTGCACACAAACAGACTCCCAGATGTCGACTTTCGATCATCTATATCAGACATAAAGTCCGAGTCTGTGTATCCCTGGACTTGGAGTTCTCCATTACCAAAGACCAACATCATATCCTTAGTTCTTCTCAAGTACTTAAGGATACATTTCACAGAAGTCCAGTGTTCTTCACCTGGATTTGACTGATATCTGCTTGTGACACTCACAGCATGGGCTATATCAGGTCGTGTACATAGCATGGCATACATGAGGCTCCCTATTGCAGAAGCATAAGGGATCTTGCTCATGCATTCTATTTCCTCAGGTGTGCTAGGGCACATCTTCTTGGAAAGATGAATACCATGTCTGAAGGGTATTAATCCCCTCTTAGAGTTTTCCATACTAAACCTCTTTAGTACTTCCTCTATGTACATCTTCTGTGAAAGTCCTAGCATCCTATTCGGTCTATCCCTATAGACCTTAATTCCTAGAATAAAGGATGCTTCACCTAGGTCTTTTCATGGAGAATTCCTTTAGACAACCACATTTTGACTGATGGTCAACATGGGAATATCATTCCCAATAAGGAGGATGTCATCCACGTACAATACGAGGAAGACAACAGCGCTCCCACTGACCTTTTGAAAACACATGGTTCCTCATTTTTTGATGAAACCAAACTTTTTGATCACATCATTGAAAATGAGTGTTCCAGCTCCGAGATGCTTGCTTAAGTCCATATATGGACCTTTGCAGCTTGCAAACCTTGTGATCAGTCATCACTGGATGTGAAACCTAGCGGCTATTTCCATATAGATATCTTCCTCAAGATATCCATTTAAGAACATATTTTTCACGTCCATTTGCCATATTTCATAATCGAAATAGGCTGCAACAGCAAGCAATGTGCGGATGGATTTTAGCATAGCTACTGGGGAAAAGGTATCCTGATAGTCAATGCCTTCGCGTTGACTATAACCTTTTGCCACTAATCTAGCCTTGAATGTCTCCACATTCCCATCTGCACCAATCTTTCTCTTGAAGATCCATTTACACCCAATAGGTACTATACCTTCTGGTGGATCTACCAAGGTCCAGACTTGGTTTGAGTGCATCGAGTCAATTTCTGACTTGCATTGCCTCTAAGCCATTTCTCGGAGTCGATATCTGATATCGCCTCGTTGTAGGTTTTGGGATCATCACCATGAGCACCATTACCTATGAGGAACATTTTCTCTACATCCTCTGAAATAATACCTAAGTATCTTTCAGGGGGATGGAAAACTCTTTTCGATCTACGAGGTGGAGGAGGTAGTGTTCTTATTGGCTCAACCTGATTTGGTTCCAATTGGTCCTTAGCTCGTTGCTCTTGTGAGACTTTCTCATCAAGCTTGATCTGCTTTCCAATGCCGCTATCTTGAATAAACTATTTTTCAAGAAAGATGGCATGTCGACTCACAATCACATTGTGATCTTCTGGAATGTAGAAATAATATCCTAATGACTCTTTAGGATATCCTATGAATCGAGCTCTAAAGGACCTAAAGTCTAACTTGTCCGCTTGTTGTCTTTTGACATGAGCCGGACAACCCCAAATTCTGAGATGACTCAGACTTGGTTTCTTACCATGCCATATCTCATACGGTGTGGTAGGAATGTTTTAGAAGGAACCCTATTCAGTAAGTATATTGCAGTTAACAAACAGTGTCCCCAAAAAAAATCAGAGAGGTCTGTGAAGCTCATCATGGATTGGACCATATCTAATAGGATCCGATTCCTCCGTTCTGAAATCTCGTTGAGTTGAGATGTTCCTGGTGGAGTCCATTGAGAGACTATGCCATTTTCTTGAGATAGTCCAAAAATTTCTTGACTAAGGTATTCACCTCCTCGATCTGATCGAAGAACCTTAATGGATTTTCCAATTTGCTTTTCTACTTCATGTCTGAATTCTTTGAACTTTTCAAATGCTTCAGACTTGTGTCTCATAAGATACACATACCCATACCTTGATAAATCATCGGTAAAGGTTATGAAGTAGACTAAATTGCCTCTAGCCGGCACATCAAATGGGCCACACACATCTGTATGTACTAGGGCAAGAAGATCCGTGGCCCTTTCTCCATGACCTATAAAAGGGAGCTTAGTCATTTTGCCATGAAGACAGGATTCACAAATTGGATATGACTCGAAAGTCAATGGACTTAATAGCCCAGTTTTCTCCAATTTGTTAACCCTATCTTCTACTATATTATCTAATCTTAGGTGCCATAGATACTTATCATTACGACCATCCCTAGGACATTTTGATTTTATGACATTCACATTTTGCTTAAAGTTAAAAATAGATACATCAACATGTAACTGATAAAGACCCTTAATAAGAAAACAATTTGCAATTTTATTTCTTTTATAAAGAATGTTACAATGATCCTTAAGAAAACTAATTACATAGCCTTCTAATGCAAGACAAGAAACAGAAATCAAATTTCTGCTTACTACAAGCACATAATAACAATCTTTTAATACTAAGTCTAAACCAGATGGTAGTTGAAGTGGGTATGTTCCCACGGCCATGGCAACAACCCTTGCTCCATTTTCGATGCATAGGATCATCTCACCATCCCTCAGCCTCCTGCTATCCTCAAGACCCTACGTAGAAGTGCATAAGTGAGCACTAGAGCCAGAGTCAAGCACCCAACTAGATGTAGAAGAAATCATAAGGTTAGACTCAATAACGAGCATACCTCCAGAAGGACTTGCCTCCTTCTTTAGGGTGGCCAAATATGTAGGGCAGTTTCACTTTCAGTGGCCGTCATTGTTGCAATGAAAACACTTTTCTTTATCAGCGGCCTTCTTCTTGGGCTCTACCTTTTCCTCTTTCCTCCTTCCACCTTCTACTTTTTTGCAGACTTCTTCTTCTTTCCAAAAGACTTTCTCTTGGAAGAAGTCCGTTCCATAGCAAGCACTGAGACTTTAGAACCTTTCATGGAAAGCTCAGCGGTAACCAGCATGTTCATAAGTTCGGCCAAGGAGTTTTGAAGTTTATGCATATGGTAGTTCATGATGAACTGCCCATACGCATCAGTCAAGGATTGCAAAATTATGTCATTCTACAGATCCAAGTCCAACCTCACTCTGAGCTTCTCAAGCTCTTTCAAGTCCTTGATCATCATCAGACAATGATCTTGGACTGACAGCCCATCATGCATCTTAGTCTTGAACAGTCATTTAATGACTTGGTACTTGGCTGTGTGACTCTGTTCACCAAACATCTCCTATAGGTGAGCCAACATTTGACGAGCGATTTTGATATCTTCATATTGGGGCTGAAGCTCATCAGACATCGAGCCCAACATGTAGTATCTGGTCTTATTATCTTTGCCAGTCCACTTATCTAAAGACGCTCTCTATTCAGTGGATGGATGAGCTGGTAAGGTGGGAGGGTCCTGGTCCAATACATGAGTTAACTTCTTGGAATCCAAAATAATTTTGAAGTTTTGGAGTCAATCCTTGTAATTTGATCCGGTCAGTCTATGAGTGTCCAGGATTCGTGCTAGTGGGTTGGATGCAGACATTTTTCCATAGAGAGTCAAAGTTTCTAGTTAGATATTGTAATTAAGACTTAACCAATTTATTTAGGAATTTTATTTTTAAAATAAATTAGCTCCTACTATTTTCTCAGATCCCTATGCTTCCTCTGTAGAGATGCAAAAATCTCCATGATTACTGATTTCTAGTGGGTGGTGCGGTCCCACCAACTGACTCATCACCTCACCTAACAGTTATTGGTGATGGGTTAGCCAATGAGTGAACAACTCTTGTTCAATGATTCTCTAATCATGGTGCACCCAAACTTGATCTCTAATTCATGAATCTCACCGTGCCCGAAATATTGATCCACTCCTTAGTTAAGTCAGACCCACCATTTGCACAGATTGGATTCCTAATTGAGTCTCTCACCGTATCCAAAATATTGAGCCCAATTCATCCTCCAGCCCATAGCATCCAATGCCTAATAGACATGGTTGCATCTTTTCAGTGCAACTGAGCCACTGTAACCAGTCGAGAACAATCAACCCTGAGAAGGGCCCGCACATCTACAATGGTGGAAGACCTTAGACTTAATCTTTTCTTAGGGAGATTTGATTTAGGTCTCATTAAACTAGACTTGACATAGTCATAACCATTATGACTAACCTAGTGGCATGGGTTAGCTCGGATTATTGACCACCTCAGATCAGAACTGAGTCAACAAACATGGCCAGGTAAGTGAGACCTGGTGGAAGGGATATGCCATTAACTCGATAAGAACGCATTCGAGTCGAGTAGCTCCCAATTAAAAATCAGTCGATCGTATCTGCCAAACTTACCTTAGACACCAAATTGTTGAGACAGAATCAATCGGGTTAGCCTACAATCCAGACTCTAACCACTGAGCCTAATTAGGTCTTAGCTTGATCGATCACATTCGTGATTCGATCCTGACCCAGACTTAATCCTATTAGGCTGGTCAATTTAAGCATTGTTGATCCCATCTAACCAACTCTTGATTCGGTTTGATCAACCGCTAGACCTAATTGAGCTACCCAAGCCCGAACCTAGATTTATAAATATGTCTTAGATCTGAAATTCTTAATTTTAGATCTAATTGATATTTCATAAACTTAATTCTTAATTAAGTTAGGGTTTAAAAATAAAATATGTAAATAAGATCCTAGGATTTCAGGATCTAGAATTTTGTAGAAAGTAAGTTTTCAATTTCTGATTAAGGATGAATGCGCAGCACCCCTACACATCATAAGAACACACCATCGAATGGGAGGAGAGGGTCTTTAATCCCTACTTTGTTCGGACAGCCAAGGGGAACGCTTTAATCAGAAAAATAACTAATCTACAAAAACTAATTAGATCTAAGCATATATCTCACATAAAAGATAGATCTAATTAAAACATGTTTTGTATATATCACATATATCATGCATGCATGTTTTTCAGATCTAAATTATCTCATAATCATCTAAAAAATTAAATTTAAATTTGATCATATCAAATAAAATTTAATCTAGACCTATTTGCAGAACTATTCTACAACTTGTCTAAACATGCAACTATCATATCTCATATGAACAAATTAAATTTAATTTATTTTCTATTTTTAGATCTAATTATAATATTTATAATATTAAAAAATAAAAAATAAATAGATCTAAAAATTATATTTAATCAAATAAAAAATATGATTATACTAGACTACACATAGAACAATTCTATACCTAGTCTAGTTATGTATCTCATACATATTAGATCTAGATTAATTAATTTTAATTTTTTATTTTTCTAATTTTAGATCTAATCATATCTCATGTGATATCTAAAATCACTAATTAATTAGATTAAATTAGATCTAAAAATATTTTATAAGAACCTTGGCTCTGATACCGATTGAAGGGAAATTCTGATTTCTTGGATCAGGTTCATTCAGATCTGATTGGATCGAGAGGCATATTTCAAAAATTTTCACTCAGATCTGATACTTTTTTAGATCTGATTTATAATTTGATAATTAATAAAATTAAATTAAATTAATTTTTAATTAATTTTTATCTTGATCTTGGGTAATCTGATTACCCGTTGATGATCCTATGGAACCTCTGAGGTTCTGGATCTAGCCACGCAAGCACCTGGCCTCTACCGATATCCACTCAGGATGGATCTGAAGATCTTCTTCTTCTCTTTCTTTTCCAAAAATTAGATCTGGATCTGATTTAAAGAATCTTCAAAACTTCTTCTGAAGATCACTCATCATCTCAACAGCAGTGTTGCCTTCTTTCTTTTTCGTCAGCGTTTCCTTGCCTGACTCGCACTAATCTGAAGGCCCAACTTCCTTGGGCATGGAGAGGAGGGAGAGGGCCAGACGGTGGTGTGGAGAAGGAAGAGGGGCATTCTTAGGGCATAGCTTAGAAGAGGAGTTCTCGAAAGTTGGCATAGATAGGGTCTTTTTATAGACTCTACTGCGCCATGCAGTGCTACATCACCCAGGCCAATCATGTTGCTTCGTGCAATCAGATCTAAATCTGATTGGTGGCATGACATCACCTGATCTAATCAGATGAGAGACCCACAAGTTCATTCTTAGATAGTGCCTAAGACTGATCAAAGTAGATACCCAAGGGATACCTAAGTAGAAACCAAGAAGCAACCTGGAGTCCCATCTGTATGGGACTCCAGCGTCCCTATCCATGGGCGCAAGCCATCCTAAGCATGCGCCCCCTTCTTTCCAATATTTAGAGAAGGGACAAGCCCCCATCTACTCTCCAATATGTGCATGACACATGGACAGATATCCAAGGGTCAAAACTCAACATTTGACCAAGTCAAAGTATAAGAATTAGCAGGTGACGAAAAATGGCAGGTGTTGTCTCAAATTTATCTCATAAATTAAGACAATCCTTTTCTGACTTGGACAAGCTCCAGTCAGACCAGGTAAAGGTACCTGAGTGAGCACAAACTCATTTGGCTCAGTTGAGATAACTTTTAATGATAGAAAAAGAAGAATGTTAGGCTCAATCGTGTGCTAGCACGATTTTCTTGAACCTAATTGAATCTTATTCAAATCAATTGAACTGGGTTAGTCCAATTGATGATATCCAAATCCAAACCCTTGTTTGTGTGATCTAGTTAGGTTCAGTTCTATATGGTAATGGGATATGTCATGATCTCCATCATCGACATCATCGAAACTCCTTTCGATGGATCAGAACTCTTCTGATTCAGACAACTTAGAATGATCGATCATCTAAATCATTCTAATTGCTCCCAAAATCCACCAGTGACACCTAGCAGCATATGGTGGCAACCCATCAAAACTGAAAATGAACCTCTTGGTGCAGCTACTTGTGTGATTAAGTTCTTCTATCTTGAGCCCCGATCAGATTAGGGTTAAGGTGAACTCGTCAAACCCTAATTTCTATCATATGATTTAATCATTCGATTCAAGTCCGATGTGAAAACCTTAATAGAAACTCTTTCTATTATTTCACACTCTCTGTCATGGCCATGGGCTTATGGACTTGATTCTCATGATCATCATAGGGCTGCTCCTCATCCACCGAGGTAGATAGATTCCATCTTGGTGCAATCCAATTCCTACAATGAACATGCTATAGCCAACATACACCTCAGGATTTCGAATGGCTAGAAGACCGAGTCATGGTGTAGTCAAACTATAATACCCTCAAGGTGAACTATCGATGCACCTCAAGTCAAAGAACCAGACACACCACTGCAGCATTAAGTCAGTCATCGATGAGAAGGTAGACTTTCTTATGACTACTCGAGGTGGTCATGCTCAGTGCCCTCATTCTCTAATGAGTACATATACTCTCACTCTGATGTCTCTATACCATAGACTTAAGACTCATCTACTACAAAGAAGCGATTATACACTAACCTTTCGGATCAATCACCATCCTCATGATGATCCTATGGTTAGGAGCATTTTATGAGTTAATAATGAAAATTCTTGTCTTAAATTTTCAACTCTTGGAAATAAGAATTATCATTACCATTAACTCAAGGGATCTATCACAGACACTAAATACACTTATGTGATAGAAAATAATCTATTTTATTATTTATAGTCAAAAATACTATTTTGCCCTTAGAAGTGTATTACAAGTGTCAGCCAATTCTGACTTCTAGGGCACTCATATCTAACACCAATAATTTTAAAAATTTAAAATTATTTATGATTTAAGGATAGAAAGGACATGGACCAATTTGCTTTCACTGACTTCACCAAGTCAAGTCCTCCCACTGACTTCTCATGTTTTTGATAAGGACTAGGATATATATCGGCCCATGGGCACCTAGATCAGTCTCACTAAATAAAATTAGTTTCACTGATTTCCTATATGACATGTGTGAGTATGAATTAATGAGCAATCTAATCAAGATCTGATTAACCATATTGGCTAGGTAAGTGAGATCGGTGGGAGGGTCTGCCCAGGCTTGCCTTAGACACCATCAGAAATGGCTAGGTAAATAGACTGTCAATTAAAAACCACCGATCTAGAATGCCAAACTTACCTTAGACACCAACCAAATTTTTTGTTTTGATTTGATTGCCGAAAGACTTGAGCTCGACCATTGAGCCATGATCAGTATCCATTTGTTAGATATATGGACTTTGATCAACTACAATTATTGAAGTGATCTATAGAAATGACCTAATCCTAATTAACTACTAATTAGTTTGATCAATTTCTTAACTTAGTCCATATTTAATCTAATCCTAGGTCTAACCTAGTTAAGGACTTTATCAAAGCTAACCTATTATTCTTTGATCCATATTTTATGAAATTATCTTAGGATCTTAAAATCATAAATCTAGATCTTAAACAATCACTAAATTCTTAATTAAGTTCAAAGCTTATGAGTTTGAATTTATGGAACCTCAGAACTATTTTTTGATTTAATCATTTAAAATATTTTTAAATTTTAAATAGTTTACATTGAATCATATTTAATATATGATTTTAGATCTAATTTATTTAATATTTTGACCATATCCTAGGATTTTGAATCTAGAATTTTATAGAAAGTAAGTTCTTAATTTAAATTCTATAAAATAAATATGTCGTATGTATACATACTAAATTCAAAACAAAAAATATATGTTAACATATGAAACAATAGGATCTAGATCTAAACATAAAACTCATCATATGGATTTGATCATAAATTATTTAAATTTAGATTTAAAATCTAAAAATAAATCATAAATTACTTTAGATCTCATCTAATATATTTATGATTTAGATTATTTGGATCAACACATATTAGGACAACCTCTCCACTATAAAGGATAAATCTTACAGTAGGATAATCTTATAGCAGTATGTGCAATCCGATATTATTTAGATCTAATCTAAATAATCTAAAATGCATCTAACATCTATTTAATTTTATATTTAAAATTAAGAAAAATAAATCATAAAATTATTTAGTTCATATCTAACTTATATATGATTTAATTTTATAGATCAGTACATAGTAGGACAACCTCTCCACTATAAGGAATATACCTTACAATAGGACAACCTTGTAGCAGTATGTGCAATCTTTAGAGTTTTACTTTTTAGATTTAATTTAATATAAATATGATCATGTTATAAACAAATTTAGATGCTCTGATACCACTGATGAAAAATATGCAGGGATTCATGGTTGAATTTTAAAATATTTTTCACATAAATCACAGCAAAAGTTATAAATTAAATTATTTAATCTATAAAAGTATGTAATATAATTACTAAACCCTACATCTAGGATCTATAACATATCATATTATATTTTAAATCAAAAGATATAGTTTTGGTGTTGATCAAACCAATACCCTAGATCTAAAATAGTTCTAGATCTAAATCCAAGATCACATCTAGGTGAGAGAAGAGATCAAATCTCTTATCTTTGCATGGGTCGAGAATTCCATGATTAATTTTCATTATTGCCTTTAGAGTTGCACACATGTCCAATCTCTATAGGTGATCCATATGAGGCTGCAACAAAATCGAAGGTTCGTCGAATGAAGATCCGCTCGAAGTGCTAGCTTCTCGCAGATCCCTCCTGATAGTTAATCTAAAAATTATTATTTGAATCTCTTGGACATTCCATGGGATTAAGAATGAAAGGAGGAATAAGAAAGAAATCCAATCTTTGGATCTTCAAAAAATTAGAAATAAAATACATTAGAAAAGATCCTAAGAGAAGATAATTTTTCTCTTTTAGGACATCAACGATTGATGTCCTAAAAATATCTTTATGCTTGGACAAGGGAAGACATTCTCTCCTAGACTTTTCTCACGCTTTTAGACCTCACACTCTCTAATTTTTCTTATAAAAAAATTTGACAAAAATATGGAGAAGAAGGGATCTCAAATAAACCCTAAGAGAAGACCTTCTTCTCTTCTTCTTCTCTCATTAGGACATGATTAGATCATGTCCAAAAATGATCACTATGCCCCAACACCTTGGAGCATAGATCCCCATGCCCTCTTCCTATCTCTCTCTCAGGTTTTTATCATATAAAAATTATATAAAATAAATAAGAAAAAAAACCTAAAAGAAAAATAAAGAGAAGACAATCTTCTCTTACCTTTGTCCCTTCAAGACATCAACATTTGATGTCTTAATTGAAGGTCCTTCACCAAGAATCATGGTGTCTCAAACCACCCATGCCATCCTCACTTTCTCATCTATTTTTGGTGAATATTCCATAATTTTTATGCTAAAAAAAATCAAAGGAGGCATCCCATGATAATAGGAAGACTAGGTCAAATGACCTAGTCAAACAAGAAAATTAGGAAGAGATTGGGGGGCGTCCAACTCTTGGATGGATCCCCATAATTTTTGTGCATGGAGTGACTAAAAGCATCACACAAAATAAGAAGGAATAAGGCACAAAATGAATTATGAGGCATGGAGAGAAAATTTCAAATGGAAAGAAGTGTTTTCACAAAATAATGCTCTTCCTTAGTTCGACTCATTCAAACTAACTTCCAAATTTGACCAAGTCAAATTCTAATTTAAAATCTCTAGAATATGGGATGTGGAAGAGCTTCTTAGGCATGGATGAAGTCATATAATTTTTTAGAAATAAAACAATGGGGCATGGAGATTTTTGGTGCAAGGAAAAGGAAGAGTCCTAGTATTTTATAACTTATCTAAACATGCAACTATCATATCTCATATGAACAAATTAAATTTAATTTAATTTATATTTTTAGATCTAATTATAATATTTATAAAATTAAAAAATAAAAATAAATAGATCTAAAAATAAATATTTAATCAAATAAAAAATATGATTATACTAGACTACACATAGAACAATTCTATACCTAGTCTAGTTATGTATCTCATACATATTAGATCTAGATTAATTAATTTTAATTTATTATTTTTCTAATTTTAGATCTAATCATATCTCATGTGATATCTAAAATCACTAATTAATTAGATTAAATTAGATCTAAAAATATTTTATAAGAACTTGGCTCTGATACCGATTGAAGGGAAATTCTGATTTCTTGGATCAGGTTCATTCAGATCTGATTGGATCGAGAGGCATATTTCAAAAATTTTCACTCAGATCTGATACTTTTTTAGATCTGATTTATAATTTGATAATTAATAAAATTAAATTAAATTAATTTTTAATTAATTTTTATCTTGATCTTGGGTAATCTGATTACCCGTTGATGATCCTATGGAACCTCTGAGGTTCTGGATCTAGCCACGCAAGCACCTGGCCTCTACCGATATCCACTCAGGATGGATCTGAAGATCTTCTTCTTCTCTTTCTTTTCCAAAAATTAGATCTGGATCTGATTTAAAGAATCTTCAAAACTTCTTCTGAAGATCACTCATCATCTCAACAGCAGTGTTGCCTTCTTTCTTTTTCGTCAGCGTTTCCTTGCCTGACTCGCACTAATCTGAAGGCCCAACTTCCTTGGGCATGGAGAGGAGGGAGAGGGCCAGACGGTGGTGTGGAGAAGAAGAGGGGCATTCTTAGGCATAGCTTAGAAGAGGATTCTCGAAAGTTGGCATAGATAGGGTCTTTTTATAGACTCTACTGCGCCATGCAGTGCTACATCACCCAGGCCAATCATGTTGCTTCGTGCAATCAGATCTAAATCTGATTGGTGGCATGAAATCACCTGATCTAATCAGATGAGAGACCCACAAGTTCATTCTTAGATAGTGCCTAAGACTGATCAAAGTAGATACCAAGGGATACCTAAGTAGAAACCAAGAAGCAACCTGGAGTCCATCTGTATGGACTCCAGCGTCCCTATCCATTGGGCGCAAGCCATCCTAAGCATGCGCCCCCTTCTTTCCAATATTTAGAGAAGGGACAAGCCCCCATCTACTCTCCAATATGTGCATGACACATGGACAGATATCCAAGGGTCAAAACTCAACATTTGACCAAGTCAAAGTATAAGAATTAGCAGGTGACGAAAAATGGCAGGTGTTGTCTCAAATTTATCTCATAAATTAAGACAATCCTTTTCTGACTTGGACAAGCACCAGCCAGACCAGTTAAAAGTATCTGAGTGAGCACAAACTCATTTGGCTTAGTTGAGATAACTTTTATGATAGAAAAAGAAGAATGTTAGGCTCAAAGGTGTGCTAGCACGATTTTCTTGAACCTAATTGAATCTTATTCAAATCAATTGAACTGGGTTAGTCCAGTTGATGATATCCAAATCCAAACCCTTGTTTGTGTGATCTAGTTAGGTTCAGTTCTATATGGTAATGGGATATGTCATGATCTCCATCATCGATATCATCGAAACTTCTTTCGATGGATCAGAACTCTTCTGATTCAGACAACTTAGAATGATCGATCATCTAAATCATTCTAATTGCTCCCAAAATCCACCAGTGACACCTAGCAGCATATGGTGGCAACCCATCAAAACTGAAAATGAACCTCTCAGTGCAGCTACTTGTGTGATTAAGTTCTTCTATCTTGAGCCCCGATTAAAATAGGGTTAACGTGAACTCGTCAAACCCTAATTTCTATCATATGATTTAATCATTCGATTCAACTTTGATGTGAAAACCTTAATAGAAACTCTTTCTATTATTTCACACTCTCTGTCATGACCATAGGCTTATGGACTTGATTCTCATGATCATCATAGGGCTGCTCCTCATCCACCGAGGTAGATAGATTCCATCTTGGTGCAATCCAATTCCTACAATGAACATGCTATAGCCAACATACACCTCAGGATTTCGAATGGCTAGAAGACCGAGTCATGGTGTAGTCAAACTATAATACCCTCAAGGTGAATTATCGATGCACCTCAAGTCAAAGAACCAGACACACCACTGCAGCATTAAGTCAGTCATCGATGAGAAGGTAGACTTTCTTATGACTACTCGAGGTAGTCATGCTCAGTGCCCTCATTCCCTAATGAGTACATATACTCTCACTCTGATGTCTCTATACCATAGATTTAAGACTCATCTATTACAAAGAAGCGATTATACACTAACCTTTCGGATCAATCACCATCCTCATGATGATCCTATGGTTAGGAGCATTTTATGAGTTAATAATGAAAATTCTTGTCTTAAATTTTCAACTCTTGGAAATAAGAATTATCATTACCATTAACTCAAGGGATCTATCACAGACACTAAATACACTTATGTGATAGAAAATAATCTATTTTATTATTTATAGTCAAAAATACTTTTTGCCCTTAGAAGTGTATTACAAGTGTCAGCCAATTCTGACTTCTAGGGCACTCATATCTAACACCAAATAATTTTAAAAATTTAAAATTATTTATGATTTAAGGAATAGAAAGGACATGGACCAATTTGCTTTCACTGACTTCACCAAGTCAAGTCCTCCCACTGACTTTCTCATGTTTTTGATAAGGACTAGGAATATAATCGGCCCATGGGCACCTAGATCAGTCTCACTAAATAAAATTAGTTTCACTGATTTCCTATATGACATGTGTGAGTATGAATTAATGAGCAATCTAATCAAGATCTGATAAACCATATTGGCTAGGTAAGTGAGATCGGTGGGAGGGTCTGCCCAGGCTTGCTTAGACACCATCAGAAATGGCTAGGTAAATAGACTGTCAATTAAAAACCACCGATCTAGAATGCCAAACTTACCTTAGACACCAACCAAATTTTTTGTTTTGATTTGATTGCCGAAAGACTTGAGCTCGACCATTGAGCATGATCAGTATCCATTTGTTAGATATATGGACTTTGATCAACTACAATTATTCTTGCTCCATTACCGATGCGTAGGATCATGTCTCCATCCCTCAGCCTCCTGCTATCCTCAAGACCCTGCATAGAAGTGCACAGATGAGCACTAGAACCAGAGTCAAGCACCCAACTGGATGCAGAAGAAACCATAAGGTTAGACTCAATAACGAGCATACCTCCAGAAGGACCTTCCTTCTTGTTCTTCAGGGTGGCCAGGTAAGTAGGGCAGTTCCGCTTCCAATGGCCGTCGCTGTTGCAATGAAAACACTTTCCTTTGCCATCGGCTTTTTCTTCGATTCTGCCTTCTTCTTCTTTGATCCTTCCACCTTTTGCTTTTTCACAGACTTCTTTTTCTTTCCATAAGACTTTCTTTTGGAAGAAGTCCATTCCATAGCAAGAACTGAGCCTTTAGAACCTTTCATAGAAAGCTCAGCGGTAACCAGCATATTCATTAATTCGGCCAAGGAATTTTGAAGTTTATGCATGTGGTAATTCATGATGAATTGCCCATATGCATCAGTCAAGGATTGCAGAATAATATCGTTCTGCAGGTCCAAGTCCAACTTCACACCGAGCTTCTCAAGCTCTTCCATGTCCTTGATCATTGTCAGACAGTGATCTTGGACTGACTGCCCATCATGCATCTTAGCCTTAAAAAGTCATTTCGTGACTTGATATTTGGCTGCGCGACTCTGTTCACCAAACATCTCCTGCAGGTGAGCCAACATTTGGCGAGCAGTCCCGATATCTTCATGTTGGCGCTGGAGCTCATCAGACATCGAGCCCAACATGTAATATCTGGCCTTATTATCTTCGTCTATCCATTTTTCCAGAGACGCTCTCTGTTCAATGGATGGACGGGCTGGTAAGGTGGGAGGGTCCTGGTCCAATACATGGGTTAACTTCTCGGAACCCAAAACTATTTTGTAGTTCCTGAGCCAATCTTTATAATTGGGTCCAGTCAGTCTATGTGTGTCCAGGATACGTGCCAATGGGTTGGACGCAGACATTTTTCTGTAGAGAGTCAAAGATTCTAGTTAGATACTGTAATTTTGACTTGACCAATTTATTTAGAAATTTTATTTTTAAACAAATTAGCTTCCCACTATTTTCTCGGATCCCTACACTCCCTCTGTAGAGATGCAAAAATCTCCACGATTAATGATTTCTAGTGGGTGGTGCGGTCTCACCAACTGACTCATCACCTCACCTAACAGTTATTGGTGATGGGTTAGCCAATGAGTGAACAACTCTTGTTCAATGATTCTCTAATCATGGTGCACCCAAACTTGGTCTCTAATTCATGAATCTCACCGTATCCGAAATATTGATCCACTCCTTAGTTAAGTCAGACCCACCATTTGCATAGACTGGGTTCTTAATTGAGTCTCTCACCGTATCCAAAATATTGAGCCCAACTCATCCTCCAGCCCATAGCATCCAATGCCTAATAGACATGGTTGCATCTTTCCGGTGCAACTGAGCCACTGTATCCAGCCGAGAACAATCAACCCCGGGAAGGGCCCGCACATCTACAATGGTGGAAGACCTCAGACTTAATCTTTTCTTAGGGAGAATTGATTCAGGTCTCATTAAACTAGACTTGGTCATAGTCATAACAATTATGACTAACCTAGTGGCATGGGTTAGCTCGGATTATTGACCACCTCAGATCAGAACTGTGTCAACAGATATGGCCAGGTAAGTGAGACCGGTGGAAGGAATATGCCATTAACTCGTACAAGAATGCATTCAGGTCGAGTAGCTTCCAATTAAAAATCAGTCGGTCGTATGTGCCAAACTTACCTTAGACACCAAATTATTGAGCCAGAACCAATTGGGTTAGCCTACAATCCAGACTCTAACCTCTGAGCCTAATTAGGTCTTGCTTGATCGTGACTCGATCTTGACCCAGACTTAATCCTATTAGGCTGGTCAATTTAAGCATTGTTGATCCCATCTAACCAACTCTTGATTCGGTTTGATCAACCGCTTAGACCTAATTGAGCTACCCAAGCCCGAACCCAGTATTATGAATATGTCTTAGATCTAAAATTCTCAATTTTAGACCTAATTAATATTTCCATAATCTTAATTTTTAATTAAGTAGGGTTCATAAACAAAATATGCACAATAAATCCTAGGGTTTCAGGATCTAGGGTTTTGCAGAAAGTAAGTTTTGGGTTTCTGATTAAGGACGAACACGCAGCACCCCTACACATCATAAGAACACCCCATCGAATGGGAAGAGAGGGCCTTTAAACCCTTCTTCATTCTTATGACCGGACGGCCAAGAGGAACGCCTTAATCAGGAACATGCAATACTACAAAATAGTTTTAGATCTATATCATATATCTCATATACAAATTAGATCTAATCATGGCATATTTTGCATACATCTCATGTATCGAATCATGCATATTTTCAGATCTAAATTATCTCATAATAATCTAAAAAATTAGATTTAAATTGATCTAATCAAAATAAATTCTAATCTAGACAATTATGTAGAACTATTCTACAACTAGTCTAGACATGCATCAATCATATCTCATATGATATTTAAAATTAAATAATTTTTATTTACTATTTTTTAGATGTTATTATAACACATTATAATATCAAAAAATAGTAAATAAATAGATCTAAAATATGATTTAATCAGATTAAATCAAAAACATGCAAGACTATTCTATAGAACTATTCTATTCTAGAACTAGTCATGCATATTTTCTAATCTTAGATCCAAATCATTTAATTTTAATTTTTTCTGATTTTAGATCTGATCACATCTCATGTGACATCTAAAATCATTTATTTTCTAATTAAAATAAATTTAAAATAGATCTAAATAATTTAGAACCATGGCTCTGATACCAGTTGAAGGAAATCCTGATTTTCCCGGTCCAGGTTCGTTCAGATCTGATCAGATCAAGAGATATATTTCAAAAATTTTTCTCTTGATCTCAATCAGATCTTGATATTTTCAGATCTGATTCTTATTATTATTAATAAATAAAATAAAATAAGATAAATTAAATCAAATTTAATTTACCTGATTTGGGTAATCCTATTACCCTGTTGATGATCCTGATTGCAGCGGAAGGTTCTGGATCTAGCCACGCAAGCGCCTGGCCTCTACCGGTATCCACTCGGGTTGGATCTGGAGATCCTCTTCTTCTCTATCACACCTCCAAAAATCAGATCTGGATCTGATCTGGAGGATCTTCAAAACTCCTTTTGAAGATCAGCAGTCGTCCTTTTGCAGCAGCGCAGCCTTCTTGCTTTTGATCGCCTTTCTTTGATCTGAATCGCACCAACCAAGTCCAAAACTCCTTTTGGACGTGGAGAGCAAGGGGAGAAGAGACTATGGCATGGAGAAGGAGGGGAGAGGCAGCCTTGGGGCATGGGGTTTCTCAATGATTCATTTTTCTTTAGAATTAGGGTTGGGCGCAGGGTCTTATTTATAGACTAAGCTGTGATCCAACTCCTCTTCTTCCCAACCAATCACAACCCTTTGTGAAATCAGATCTAAATCTGATTGGTGGGAATAGAGTCCCCTGGATTCCTCCTTAGAGGGTGCCTAAGACCAGTCAAAGTTGGTTCTTAGAAGAACTCTAATTGGAATCCAAAAAGGGAGGATGGAGTCCTTGTCCAACAAGGACTCCTAGGCGCCTCCAACTTGGGCACACGCCCACCCTGGGTGGCGTGCGCCCTTCTCCTTGCCAGGTTCTGGCAGGGGGACAGGCCCCCACCAGCTCTCCAATAGGTGCATGACATGTGGTCAAAAGTCAAAGTGTCAATGGTCAACGTTTGACCAGTCAAAGGTAGACTTTTGACCAAAGTCAAAGAACAAGAAATGGCAGGTGACCAAAAATGGCAGGTAATGTCTTACAAAATAAGACAACCTTTTCTGACTTGGACAACCTCCAGTCAGACCATATGAAGGCCTCTGATTGAGCACAAACTCCTTTGGCTCAGTCAGGACAACTTATTTATGATAGTAAAAGAAGAACGTTAGGTTCAATCGAGTGCTAGCACGATTTCCTTGAACCTAATTGAATCTCATTCAGATCAATTGAACTAGATCAGTTCAATTGATGATCACCAGATTCAAACCCTTGTTTGTGTGACCCAGTTAGGTTCAGTTCTGTATGGTAATGGGATATGTCATGATCTCTATCATCGACATCATCGAAACTCCTTTCGATGGATCAGAACTCTTCTGATTCGAACAGCTAGAATGATCGATCATCTAAATCATTCTAATTGCTCCCAAAATCCACCAGTGACACCTAGCAGTATATGGTGGCAACCCATCAGAGCTGAATGCGAACCTCTTGGTGCAGCTACCTGTGTGATTAAGTTCTTCTATCTTGAGCCCCGATCAGATTAGGGTTAAGGTGAACTCGTCAAACCCTAGTCTCTGTCATATGATGTAATCATTCGATTCGAGTCCAATGTGAAAATCTAAATAGAAACTCTTTCTATTATTTCACTCTGCCATGGCCATGGGCTTCTGGACTTGATTCTCATGATCATCATAGGGCTGCTCCTCTACCACCGAGGTAGATAGATTCCATCTTGATGCAATCCAGTTCCTACAATGAACATGCTATAGCCAACATACACCTCAGGGTTCCATATGGCTAGGAGACCGAGTAATGGTGTAGTCAAACTATAACACCCTCAAGGTGAACTGCCGATGCACCTCAGGTCAAAGAACCAGACACACTACTGCAGCATCGAGTCAGTCATTGACGAGAAGGTAGACTTCCCTAATGACTACTCGAGGTGGTCACGCTCAGTGCCCTCGTTCTCTAACGAGTACCTGTACTCTCGCTCCGGTGTCTCCACACCGTAGACTCAAGACTCATCTACTAAAGAGAAGCGATTGTACACCAACCTTCCGGATCAATCACCATCCTCGTGATGATCCTATGGTCGGGAGCATTTTATGAGTTAATAATGATTATTCATGTCTTAAATTTTCAACTCTTGAAAATATGAATTATCATTACCATTAACTCAAAGGATGTATCACAGACACTAAATACTAGAAGTGTATTACAAGTGTCAGCCAATTCTGCTTCTGATAGAAAATAACCCATTTTATTAATTATAGTCAAAATTATAATTTTGCCCCTAGAAGTGGTAGTATAGCAATGGCATCTGGATTTCTGCAAGCAAATGTACCAGAACTTCTGATGCAGCTTCTCTTCCAGCTGACAGCACCATTGCACACAAACAGACTCCAGATGTCGACTTTCGATCATCTATATCGGACATGAAATCCGAGTCTGTGTATCCCTGGACTTGGAGTTCTCCATTACCAAAGACCAACATCATATCCTTAGTTCTTCTCAAGTACTTAAGGATACATTTCACAGAAGTCCAGTGTTCTTCACCTGGATTTGACTGATATCTGCTTGTGACACTCACAGCATGGGCTATATCAGGTCGTGTACATAGCATGGCATACATGAGGCTCCCTATTGCAGAAGCATAAGGGATCTTGCTCATGCGTTCTATTTCCTCAGGTGTGCTGGGGCACATCTTCTTGGAAAGATGAATACCATGTCTGAAGGGTATTAATCCCCTCTTAGAGTTTTCCATACTAAACCTCTTTAGTACTTTCCTCTATGTACATCTTCTGTGAAAGTCCTAGCATCCTATTCGGTCTATCCCTATAGACCTTAATTCCTAGAATAAAGGATGCTTCACCTAGGTCTTTCATGGAGAATTCCTTGGACAACCACATTTTGACTGATGTCAACATGGGAATATCATTCCCAATAAGGAGGATGTCATCCACGTACAATACGAGGAAGACAACAGCGCTCCCACTGACCCTTTTTGAAAACACATGGTTCCTCTTCATTTTTGATGAAACCAAACTTTTTGATCACATCATTGAAACGAGTGTTCCAGCTCCGAGATGCTTGCTTAAGTCCATATATGGACCTTTGCAGCTTGCAAACCTTGTGATCAGTATCACTGGATGTGAAACCTAGCGGCTGTTCCATATAGATATCTTCCTCAAGATATCCATTTAAGAATGCCGTTTTCACGTCCATTTGCCATATTTCATAATCGAAATAGGCTGCAACAGCAAGCAATGTGCGGATGGATTTTAGCATAGCCACTGGGAAAAGGTATCCTGATAGTCAATGCCTTCGCGTTGACTATAACCTTTTGCCACTAGTCTAGCCTTGAATGTCTCCACATTCCCATCTGCACCAATCTTTCTCTTGAAGATCCATTTACACCCAATAGGTACTATACCTTCTGGTGGATCTACCAAGGTCCAGACTTGGTTTGAGTGCATCGAGTCAATTTCTGACTGCATTGCCTCTAGCCATTTCTCGGAGTCGATATCTGATATCGCCTCGTTGTAGGTTTTGGGATCATCACCATGAGCACCATTACCTACGAGGAACATTTTCTCTACTTCCTCTGAAATAATACCTAAGTATATCTTTCAGGGGGATGGAAAACTCTTTCCGATCTACGAGGTGGAGGAGGTAGTGTTCTTATTGGCTCAACCTGATTTGGTTCCAATTGGTCCTTAGCTCGTTGTACTTGTGAGACTTTCTCATCAAGCTTGATCTGCTTTCCAATGCCGCTATCTTGAATAAACTATTTTTCAAGAAAGATGGCATGTCGACTCACAATCACATTGTGGTCTTCTGGAATGTAGAAATAGTATCCTAATGACTCTTTAGGATATCCTATGAATCGAGCTCTAAAGGACCTAAACTCTAACTTGTCCGCTTGTTGTCTTTTGACATGAGCCGGACAACCCCAAATTCTGAGATGACTCAGACTTGGTTTCTTACCGTGCCATATCTCATACGGTGTGGTAGGAACGGTTTTAGAGGGAACCCTATTCAGTAGATAAATTGAAGTTAACAATGAGTGTCCCCAAAGAAAATCAGGGAGGTCTGTGAAGCTCATCATGGATCGAACCATATCCAATAGAGTCCGATTTCTCCATTCTGAAACCCCGTTGAGTTGAGGTGTTCCTGGTGGAGTCCATTGAGAGACTATGCCATTTTCCTTGAGATAGTCTAGGAATTTCCGGCTAAGGTATTCACCTCCTCGATCTGATCGAAGAACCTTAATGGGTTTTTCAGTTTGTTTTTCTACTTCATGTCTGAATTCTTTGAACTTTTCAAAAGCTTCAGACTTGTGTCTCATAAGATACACATACCCATACCTAGACAGATCATCGGTAAAGGTAATGAAGTAGACAAAATTGCCTCTAGCCGGCACATCAAATGGGCCGCACACATCAGTATGTACTAGGGCAAGGAGATCTGTGGCCCTCTCCCCATGTCCAACAAAAGGGAGTTTAGTCATTTTGCCTTGAAGACAAGATTCACAAGTTGGATATGACTCGGAAGTCAATGGACTCAATAGCCCATTTTTCTCCAATTTGTTGATCCTATCTTCTGCTATATGACCTAATCTCAGGTGCCATAGATATCTGTCGTTTGGACTATCCCTAGGTCGTTTGGCATTCACGTTTTGCTCGATAGTTAGAACAGGTACATCAATATGTAGCTGATAAAGACCATTAATAAGGAAACCATTTGCAATTTTATTTCTTTCATAAAGAATGTTACAATGGTCCTTAAAGAAGGTAATCACATAAGCCTTCTTGTGCTAAGCATGAAACAGAAATCAAATTCCTGCTAGCTGCAGGCACATAATAACAGTCTTTCAAAACTAAGTCTAAACCAGATGGTAATCGAAGAGGGTATGTTCCCACGGCTACTGCAGCAACTCTTGCTCCATTACCGATGCGTAGGATCATGTCTCCATCCCTCAGCCTCCTGCTATCCTCAAGACCCTGCATGGAAGTGCACAGATGAGCACTAGAACCAGAGTCAAGCACCCAACTGGATGCAGAAGAAACCGTAAGGTTAGACTCAATAACGAGCATACCTCCAGAAGGACCTTCCTTCTTGTTCTTCAGGGTGGCCAGGTAAGTAGGGCAGTTCCGCTTCCAATGGCCGTCGCTGTTGCAATGGAAACACTTTCCTTTGACATCGGCCTTTTTCTTCGGCTCTGCCTTCTTCTTCTTTGATCCTTCCACCTTTTGCTTTTTCACAGACTTCTTTTTCTTTCCATAAGACTTTCTTTTGGAAGAAGTCCGTTCCATAGCAAGAACTGAGCCTTTAGAACCTTTCATAGAAAGCTCAGCGGTAACCAGCATATTCATTAATTCGGCCAAGGAATTTTGAAGTTTATGCATGTGGTAATTCATGATGAATTGCCCATATGCATCAGTCAAGGATTGCAGAATAATATCGTTCTGCAGGTCCAAGTCCTAACTTCACACCGAGCTTCTCAAGCTCTTCCATGTCCTTGATCATTGTCAGACAGTGATCTTGGACTGACTGCCCATCACGCATCTTAGCCTTAAAAAGTCATTTCGTGACTTGATATTTGGCTGCGCGACTCTGTTCACCAAACATCTCCTGCAGGTGAGCCAACATTTGGCGAGCAGTCCCGATATCTTCATGTTGGCGCTGGAGCTCATCAGACATCGAGCCCAACATGTAATATCTGGCCTTATTATCTTCGTCTATCCATTTTTCCAGAGACGCTCTCTGTTCAACAGATGGACGGGCTGGTAAGGTGGGAGGGTCCTGGTCCAAAACATGGGTTAACTTCTCGGAACCCAAAACAATTTTGTAGTTCCTGAGCCAATCTTTATAATTGGGTCCAGTCAGTCTATGTGTGTCCAGGATACGTGCCAATGGGTTGGACGCAGACATTTTCCTGTAGAGAGTCAAAGATTCTAGTTAGATACTGTAATTTTGACTTGACCAATTTATTTAGGAATTTTATTTTTAAACAAATTAGCTCCCACTATTTTCTCGGATCCCTACACTCCCTCTGTAGAGATGCGAAAATCTCCACGATTAATGATTTCTAGTGGGTGGTGCGGTCTCACCAACTGACTCATCACCTCACCTAACAGTTATTGGTGATGGGTTAGCCAATGAGTGAACAACTCTTGTTCAATGATTCTCTAATCATGGTGCACCCAAACTTGGTCTCTAATTCATGAATCTCACCGTATCCGGAATATTGATCCACTCCTTAGTTAAGTCAGACCCACCATTTGCATAGACTGGGTTCTTAATTGAGTCTCTCACCGTATCCAAAATATTGAGCCCAACTCATCCTCCAGCCCATAGCATCCAATGCCTAATAGACATGGTTGCATCTTCCCGGTGCAACTGAGCCACTGTATCCAGCCGAGAACAATCAACCCCGGGAAGGGCCCGCACATCTACAATGGTGGAAGACCTCAGACTTAATCTTTTCTTAGGGAGAATTGATTCAGGTCTCATTAAACTAGACTTGTCATAGTCATAACAATTATGACTAACCTAGTGGCATGGGTTAGCTCGGATTATTGACCACCTCAGATCAGAACTGTGTCAACAGATATGGCCAGGTAAGTGAGATCGGTGGAAGGAATATGCCATTAACTCGTACAAGAACGCATTCAGGTCGAGTAGCTTCCAATTAAAAACCAGTCGGTCGTATGTGCCAAACTTACCTTAGACACCAAATTGTTGAGCCAGAACCAATTGGGTTAGCCTACAATCCAGACTCTAACCTCTGAGCCTAATTAGGTCTTGCTTGATCGTGACTCGATCTTGACCCAGACTTAATCCTATTAGGCTGGTCAATTTAAGCATTGTTGATCCCATCTAACCAACTCTTGATTCGGTTTGATCAACCGCTTAGACCTAATTGAGCTACCCAAGCCCGAACCCAGTATTATGAATATGTCTTAGATCTGAAATTCTCAATTTTAGACCTAATTAATATTTCCATAAATCTTAATTCTTAATTAAGTAGGGTTCATAAACAAAATATGCACAATAAATCCTAGGGTTTCAGGATCTAGGGTTTTGCAGAAAGTAAGTTTTGGGTTTCTGATTAAGGACGAACACGCAGCACCCCTACACATCATAAGAACACCCCATCGAATGGGAAGAGAGGGCCTTTAAACCCTTCTTCATTCTTATGACCGGACGGCCAAGAGGAACGCCTTAATCAGGAACATTCAATACTACAAAATAGTTTTAGATCTATATCATATATCTCATATACAAATTAGATCTAATCATGGCATATTTTGCATACATCTCATGTATCGAATCATGCATATTTTTCAGATCTAAATTATCTCATAATAATCTAAAAAATTAGATTTAAATTGATCTAATCAAAATAAATTCTAATCTAGACAATTATGTAGAACTATTCTACAACTAGTCTAGACATGCATCAATCATATCTCATATGATATTTAAAATTAAATAATTTTTATTTGCTATTTTTTAGATGTTATTATAACACTTATAATATCAAAAAATAGTAAATAAATAGATCTAAAATATGATTTAATCAGATTAAATCAAAAACATGCAAGACTATTCTATAGAACTATTCTATTTTAGAACTAGTCATGCATATCTTCTAATCTTAGATCCAAATCATTTAATTTTAATTTTTTCTGATTTTCAGATCTGATCACATCTCATGTGACATCTAAAATCACTTTATTTTTCTAATTAAAATAAATTTAAAATTCAGATCTAAACACTTTTAGAACCTTGGCTCTGATACCAGTTGAAAGGAAAATCCTGATTTTCCCGGATCCAGGTTCGTTCAGATCTGATCAGATCAAGAGATATATTTCAAAAATTTTTCTCTTTGATCTAATCAGATCTGATATGTTTCAGATCTGATTCTTATTATTTTAATAAATAAAATAAAATAAGATAAATTAAATCAAATTTAATTTACCTGATTTGGGTAATCCTATTACCCTGTTGATGATCCTGATTGCAGCGGAAGGTTCTGGATCTAGCCACGCAAGCGCCTGGCCTCTACCGGTATCCACTCAGGCTGGATCTGGAGATCCTCTTCTTCTCTATCACATCTCCAAAAATTCAGATCTGGATCTGATCTGGAGGATCTTCAAAACTCCTTTTGAAGATCAGCAGTCGTCCTTTGCAGCAGTGCAGCCTTCTTGCTTTTGATCGCCTTTCTTTTGATCTGGAATCGCACCAACCAAGTCCAAAACTCCTTTTGGACGTGTGGAGAGAGAAGGAGGAGAAGTTTGGCATGGAGGAAGAGGGGAGAGGCAGCCTTGGGGCATGTGGGAAATCTCTATTCTAATTGCATGGAATCTGAGTTGGGCACAGGGTCTTATTTATAGACTAGCTGTGATCCAACTCCTCTTCTTCCCAACCAATCACAACCCTTTGTGAAATCAGATCTAAATCTGATTGGTGGGAATAGAGTCCCCTGGATTCCTCCTTAGAGGGTGCCTAAGACCAGTCAAAGTTGATTCTTAGAAGAACTCTAATTGGAATCCAAAAAGGAGATGGAGTCCTTGTCCAACAAGGACTCCTAGGCGCCTCCAACTTGGGCACACGCCTAGGGTGGCGTGCGCCCTCCTCCTTGCCAGGTTCTGGCAGGGGGACAGGCCCCCACCAGCTCTCCAATAGGTGCATGACATGTGGTCAAAAGTCAAAGTGTCAATGGTCAACATTTGACCAGTCAAAGGTAGACTTTTGACCAAAGTCAAAGAACAAGAAATGGCAGGTGACCAAAAATGGCAGGTAATGTCTTACAAAATAAGACAACCTTTTCTGACTTGGACAACCTCCAGTCAGACCATATGAAGGCCTCTGATTGAGCACAAACTCCTTTGGCTCAGACAGGACAACTTATTTATGATAGTAAAAGAAGAACGTTAGGTTCAATCGAGTGCTAGCACGATTTCCTTGAACCTAATTGAATCTCATTCAGATCAATTGAACTAGATCAGTTCAATTGATGATCACCAGATTCAAACCCTTGTTTGTGTGACCCAGTTAGGTTCAGTTCTGTATGGTAATGGGATATGTCATGATCTCTATCATCGACATCATCGAAACTCCTTTCGATGGATCAGAACTCTTCTGATTCGAACAGCTAGAATGATCGATCATCTAAATCATTCTAATTGCTCCCAAAATCCACCAGTGACACCTAGCAGTATATGGTGGCAACCCATCAGAGCTGAATGCGAACCTCTTGGTGCAGCTACCTGTGTGATTAAGTTCTTCTATCTTGAGCCCCGATCAGATTAGGGTTAAGGTGAACTCGTCAAACCCTAGTCTCTGTCATATGATGTAATCATTCGATTCAAGTCCAATGTGAAAATCTAAATAGAAACTCTTTCTATTATTTCACTCTGCCATGGCCATGGGCTTCTGGACTTGATTCTCATGATCATCATAGGGCTGCTCCTCTACCACCGAGGTAGATAGATTCCATCTTGATGCAATCCAGTTCCTACAATGAACATGCTATAGCCAACATACACCTCAGGGTTCCATATGGCTAGGAGATCGAGTAATGGTGTAGTCAAACTATAACACCCTCAAGGTGAACTGCCGATGCATCTCAGGTCAAAGAACCAGACACACTACTGCAGCATCGAGTCAGTCATTGACGAGAAGGTAGACTTCCTAATGACTACTCGAGGTGGTCACGCTCAGTGCCCTCGTTCTCTAACGAGTACCTGTACTCTCTCTCCGATGTCTCCACACCGTAGACTCAAGACTCATCTACTAAAGAGAAGCGATCGTATACCAACCTTCCGAATCAATCACCATCCTCGTGATGATCCTATGGTCGGGAGCTGTTTATGAGTTAATAATGATTATTCATGTCTTAAATTTTCAACTCTTGAAAATATGAATTATCATTACCATTAACTCAAAGGATGTATCACAGACACTAAATACACAGGTGTGATAGAAAATAACCCATTTTATTATAGTCAAAATTATAATTTTGCCCCTAGAAGTGTATTACAAGTGTCAGCCAATTCTGGCTTCTAGGGCACATATATCTAACAATAACCTCTAATGTGTGTGATCCCATAGGTTTGAATCTAAGCTAATAGCATAGGATTGAATTCTTGTACCAGTCGAAGTAACAATCTGACAATGATTTCCGATATTCGAATAGATCGAATGTATTAAACCCTAGCCCATTGTTACTGTATAATTCATTCCTATGACCAATAATGCTCAAGATTACTTCGAGTACATTCTCAACACTTATACAAGTCATCTCTATTATGTCTCAAAATTTTGTAAATCTCATGACTCCTCATGAAGATTACCCAGGCCTAGGTTTTGCTAAATTGAAACACAATAAGACATTCTCTTTCTGAAGCTAATCAGGAGTGGTCAATCCCATCTTGACTCACACACCGACTTCATAAGTACTTGACTATACCTAGAAATCTATCAAATCTTTATTAGAAATACAGATAGTTCGGCACCGAAGTACAGTGAGTTGCTAGCAAGTCACCATGGTGATCTTAGGTCGGAGGGACACTTATATCCTTTATTCTTAGCTAGCTACTCTTGATAGTAGACTACTACATTACTCACATTTAGTACAGATGCTACTCCTACATCTCACCTAGATGCCATACCAGTGTTTCCACACCACTTGATAATGAGGACAATCAACGCGTATGGCATACAGCGACCTACACTCGATAAGTTATCATCCTTATTAATAACTTATCATTTGATCGTGAATAGTCAAAGAACCATCTAATAAATCCTCCTTTATCAATTGATTGTAATTCTAAGAACTTTATCAAAATTTAGGAGTTCATTTAAGAAAGATAGAACTTTTATGATGAACCAGCCAAATAACTATTATTATTAGATAATTCGTATACTAATTTCAATCATCTATGACTTAGATGATTGACTTTAGAACATATTTCTCAACAACTCCTACTTAGACTAAAGCCAATCAGAATGATATCAAATATCCTATCTTCCACTTGAGTTCATAGAATTTCTTAGTTTCGAGGCCTTAGCAAATGGGTCGGTCAAGTTTTCCTCTTTCATCGATCTTCTAAAGATCGACATCACCCTGATAAAAAATCAAAGGTGATAGCAATGTAGAATATACTGATCCTTCAATTTTTTAGCCTGAGCTATGGCTCCAATACTATGATAGGACTAGACCATCGGTTGAAGGTACCACTCCCAAACTACTAATGAACCTCAGTTACTATACAGCTTATATGGCAGCATCATATGCCATGATGTACTCTACATCACTAACTAAATAGGCTATAGTATCCTGCTTGGAACCTTTCCAGCAGATTGATCCTACAATTAGGATATGACCTGACATTCTCTTGCTATCATCTTGATCTAACTGAAATCAAAACATCCACATGTTTTATGTCAGTATTTCCATATTTGAGTCATTGGATCTTAGTATTTCTCAAATACTTAAGGATAGTCTATATAATCTTCCAATGATTCTTACTTGGATCGGACTGGTATCAACTCGCTACCCTTAGTGAGTATACCATATCTGATCTAGAACATGTAGAAATTAGATGCCAACCAAATTTTTATTTCTTGCAATGCTGGAATGCCATTCCTGATTAAGAGAACTTCATCCACAAGCAACACAAGAAATAACACTACAGAATATTTTGCCCAACTACAAATGCAGGATTTATCTTCCTTGATAACAAAGACATACGTTCAAATTATATATTTCAAAACTATGATAATAGCCAAATTGGCTTTATAGGTCTTTATCTTCCCATCTACACTACTCTGATTCTTTTGAAAATTCATTCACATTCATTGGATTTTATCCCTTCAGGTAAATCAACTAGTGCCCATACACTATTGATTTCCATGGACATCAATTTGGATTATGTGGCTTCAAGCCACTTCTCAGAGTCAGGCTACTGCATTGCATCCCTTTAGATGATCGGATCCTTTTTGATCTCATCGAGCCCAATAGGATCGCCGTCCTAGACCTAGATACTAAAGTATCTATCTGCCTAACATATTACTCTACCGAATCTCCTTAAAGATTCTACTTTAATGGGCTCTAGATTTGATCTAATCAAATCTAGTTTTGTAGTTTTACTAGATTATCTCGATTCATTTTCTACTTGTCAAACTTCTCCTAGGCATCAGTTCCTTCTCTAAGGAACTTCTTTCGAAAAGGAATGCCCTACTGCTGATGAACATCTTATGTTCTTTAGCATAGTAGAATTAATCATCCTTAAACATCTATTGGATCAGGATCCAAGTTTATCTATGTGCAAACTTTTAACATAGGCCGATCAACTCCAAACCTATAGGTGAGAGGGTCAGGGCCTATGCCCGATCCATATCCCTTATGGAGTCTTTACAATAGATTTACTTGGTAAAAATTCAAAGTAAAATAAATACTCACAAGAGCACAACCTTAAAATAGGCAGACTAGTGAATCCTATTATGGATTGAACCATATCTAATAAAGTTCAATTTCTCCTTTCAATTACACTATGTTCCGAAAAGGAATCCACTGAGAGAAAATCTTATTCTCTCTAAGATATGTCATAAATTTACTAGATAAGTATTCACCTTTTCAATCTATTTGAAAAGTTTCAATACTTTTTTCAGTTAAATTTTCTATTGCATTATTGATTCGTTTAAACATTTCAAATGATTCAGGCTAGATGCACACATGATCAGATAGGTTGTCTGTAATGAAATATTAATATCATCCTCTGGCACTTGAGTTCATAGGTCCACATACATCAATATGTATGAGACTTAAAACTTTATTGGCTCCTTCACCTTTTCTAGTAAAAGGTGACTTTGTCATCTTTTCAAGAAGATAAGATTCGTAGGCTATCAATGATTTACAATCATTGATGTCGAGGTTTTCCTCTCAAGCTAACCTGTTTATCCTGTTCTTATCAAGATGATTAAGCCTATAATGCCAAAGATAGACATCCATGACATAATCTAACTTGGGTGTTTATTATACTTAACAAGCTGCATAAATGTTAAATGTCATTTCTTTATTGTTCCTGTATTATTATAACATTATTCATAATAATATCATAACAATCTTCTTTATTGATAAATGACAACCATCTCTAACCAAAAGGCCAACAAAGATCATATTTATCATAAATAATGGACAATGGTAATAATCACTCAAAATGACATCTTTTGAAAATAAGCTGGACAATTTTTAAAGCTAGGATCGGAACAAGACTTTCATTCTCAACGTTCAGATATTTCTCACCATTTTCAAATATTTTACTTACTTAAAATTCTTACAATACATTGCATAGGACTACCGATATCCCATACTCAGATAGTAGAATTACATACAGAGAAATTTTAAGGTGTTATCATATCACATCCTTAATGATCAACTCTTGCTCCTTTCTCTTGTTCAGCCTGTCATAGTCAAGAGAAGCAAGACAATTCTTCTTCCTATTTCTAATAGTAAAGCACTATACCTAATTTGGATCAATTTCGGACTAGTTGTTTTGATTGGACTTAAAAGCCCCAATATGAATCCATTCGTACTACTGAATCAAATTCAACTTTCAATATTAATTATCAAAGTTGGGTCTCATATGTTACCACTATCTAACAGTGATAGGAGCAATTAAGATTTAGCCTTAATTTAAGAAAAGAGAACATTGATCTAATGTATATGAATTATTTTAGCCTAAAGACTTGGTCTTTAGTCTAAAGGTTCTTCGACTATTTTATTTGAATTGGTAGCCTCTATCTCCAATTCAAGAAATTACTTTAATTTTCTAGTAGGAACTAGGACGACATAGACTGTACATAAGCCCAACTATAGTTGGTCAACTCATGTACATCTAGATGTAGGTTCATAACCAATTATTTCTTCAAACAACTTCTAGTAATTTAATTTTACCCCAGAAATCTAATCAGTAGGCTAGGGCCTCCACCGTAAGGATCCGATTTGGTCCAACCATTAACATGACTATACTTGGTGCATTTAACCAACGAATGATTAAGCCCAACTATGGTTGGTCAACCTAACCACCATTAGAGAGGTATATCCAAGTCATCATATGATAAATGATAATTTTATTAGTTAACATGCACTAGGCCTATGGGCCTCTAATGATTATCAAGTTAATAGATCCATTATCAAATACCTTAATGGAATGCTATGATTTAGTTATCTCCATAACTTTATCATTTTAAGGACCTAATAATTTTAGAAGATTTAAAATTATTTATGATTTAAGAATAGAAAGGATATGGACTAATTTGCTTCCACTGACTTCACCAAGTCAAGTCCTCCCACTGACTTCTTAAATCTTTGACAAGGACTGGATCAATATCGATCCATGGATATCTAGATCAGTCTCACTGATTAAAATCAGTCTCACTAATTTTCTATGTGATATGAATTAGCATGAATAAATGAGCAACCTAATTAAGATCTGATTAACCATATTGGCTAGGTAAGTGAGATCGATGGGAGGGTCTACCAAGGCTTACCTTAGACACCATCAGAAATGGCTAGATAAGTGGGCTACCAATTAAAAACCATCAATCTAGGATGCCAAACTTACCTTATTCATCAATCGATTTATCAGTTTTGATTTGATTTGCTTAAAGACTCGGGCTCGACCATTGAGCCACGATCAATATCCATTTGTTAGATGTATGGACTTTGATCAACTACAACTATTGAAGTGATCTATAGAAATGATGTAATCCTAATTAGTTATTAATTAGGTTTGATCAATTTCTTAACTTAGTCCATATTTAATCTAACCCTAGGTCTAACCCAGTTAAGGACTTGATCAAAGCTAACCCATTATTCTTTAACCCATGTTTTATGAAATTATATTAGGATCTTTAAATCACAAAACTATATCCTAAATAATTACTTAATTCTTAATTAAGTTCAATGCTTATGAGTTTGGATTTATGGCACCTCAAAGCTAATATTTTATTTGATCATTTGAAATATTTTTAAATTATAAATATTTTATATTGAATCATATTCAATATATGATTTTAGATCTGATTTATTTTAATGTTATGATCGTATCCTAGGATTTCGAATCTAAAACTTTATAGAAAGTAAGTTCTTCATTTAAATTCTATAAAATAAATATGTCATGCATATACATACTCGATTTAAAATAAAAAATACATATCAACATATGCAACAATAGCATCTAGATCTAAACATAAAACTCATCATATGAATCAGATCATAAATAATTTAAATTTAGATTTAAAATCTAAAAATAAATCATAAATCACTTTAGATCTCATCTAACATATTTATGCTTTAGATCATTTGGATTAGCACATACTTGGATAACCTCTCCATTATAAGGGATAAACCGTACAGCAGGACAATCTTATAGCAATATGTGCAACCCAATATTATTTAGATCTAATCTAAATAATCTAAGATAGATCTAACATCTATTTAATTTTAGATTTAAAATTAAAATAATAAATTATAAAATTATTTAGATCATATCTAACTTATTTATGATTCAATTTTATAGATTAACATATGCTAGGACAACATCTCCACTGTAAGAGATAAATCTTACAGTAGGACAATCTTATAGCAATATGTGCGATCTTTAGAGTTTTATTTTTTAGATTTAATTTAATATAAATATAATCATATTATAAATGAACCTAGATGCTCTAATACCATTGATAGAAAATATGTAGGATTTCATGCTTGAATTTCAAAACATTTTTGAAATGAATCACAGCAAAAGTTGTTAATTAAACCATTTAATCTGCAAAAGCATGTAATCTAATTACTAAACCCTATAGCTAGGACATATAACATGTCATATTATATTTTAGATCAGAAAATAAAATTTTGGTATTGATCAAATCAATACCCTAGATCTAGAATAGTTCTAGATCTAAATCCTAGATAGCATCTAGGTGAGAGAAGAGATCAAATCTCTTACCTTTGCATTGATCAAGAACTCTGCGATTGATTTTCATTGTTGCCTTCAGAGCAGCACACCCATCCGACTTCTACAGGTGATCCACATGAGGCTGCAACAAAATCGAAGGTTCATTGAACGAATATCCGCTCAAAGTCTATGAACGTCCGGAGTCTGAAGATACCTCGATCACTTGAGAAGAGTTGCAGCGTATTGATCCTGATTAACTATACTTCAGTTATTTGATTTTAGTTCTTTTGATTTAGTCAATTAGTTATTTTGATGCTTTTAGTTTTGGGTTCCTAGGACCATACTTGGATTTGTATTGGATCAGAGCCCTATTCGGAAAGAGACCATCATAAAAAAGCAAGCTTGGTCCATGTCATCTTTGGAGCCACCACTCTCCACATGCCTAGGAAGAAAATATAGATGCCAACATGTGCCATGCCTAAGGATCCTCATGTCAAGTTGTGCTAAGCATCAAGTGCCCATATAGAGTTCTTTTTCTTTCCTAGGATTCCTTAAGAGTTCTTGATTTCTTACTTATTTTGTTGAAAAGTTGATTTTTTTTCCATAGTTCCATAAAAGATAGATATGATACATTATTGTCTTTGAAAACTAGACATAATATTTTATTTTTTTGTTGGGAGGGTTGATTTCTTCCTTATAAAGAAAAGAAGATTCCTAGAGAAATAGGACCCCTAGGGTTCTATATAAATCCTTGTATCTTTAATGAATGAATGAATGATTTTATCCACAAATACTTGTGTCAATTACTCTAAGAGGGGGAGAGTGTGAGATCCAAAATTGTCCCATGAGGGGAAGGTGTAAGGTCCACTTTCTTTTCTATCCCTTTAACCTTCATCCACTTAAGATCCACTGTTCCTACGATCCCAATACGTCTTTACCATCTACTTGTTGAGATATCAGCTACTCTGATACCACTTGTTAAGGATCTAGTACTGATGGATTGGGATAGGAAGAAAGAAAAAAATAAAATAAGAAAATAATCAAGTATGTAGATCAACCGAAAGGCTCGCCATCATGGATTATGCAAAGCTTTACTATGAAAAAAAAAATAGGTACAAGAGGAGAACATCTACTTACAACTCACCATACATAAATCTCTCTCGACTACAAGCTACCCTCACAAAAGCTGTCTCAAAATTCTAAGATCCTCAAAAGCTACAAGATGCTCTATCCTCATAGCCTCCTTGCCGGATGCTATGCCCCTATTGCTTCTCCTCTAGTGGGCTGTACGTGCTCGATGCTCTACCAAGCTCTTCTCGGTGGTTGCCTGAGCCTCTCTACGTGCCTCTCACATCACACGCACCACCTCCTACTCCACAGCATCTCAGTCTTTTAAATAGGATGAGAATTCTCTTCTTAGTAGTTCATATGAGTCCAAAAAGGGCTCTTTCTCCTAATATGAGTTGAACATGATTTTGATGGAGTCTTGAAATATTTTTCAACCTTCAGATCATGACTGCAACCCTCTATGACCATTGGATCCTGTGATCCACATACAACTCCCGTAGACCTCTTGGATTAATCACAATCCAAGCCTAAATAGAAAACCCTATCCGATTTTGTTCATCTCCATCGAGCCGGTTCTGTCAAGGGTTGAGCTTGCTCGACTACAGCTCATCCGAACTCTTGCTTTCTATTTACCTGAGAGAGCCAACACAGCTATGGTTCGAGTTGGCTCAATCTCAGCCAGAACCAACTCGATCCTATATTCGAGCCAGCATAACTGCTTTGATTTTTCTTTACTGTTGGTCAAATTCAAAACGTCAAATCCTAGCAATCTCCATCTTGACTCGACATTCGGCTTCCACCTGACTTTGAGAGCTTATGATCCATCTCGCCCCCATGCCTTGGGACATGTTGTTGATCATGAATGGGCAAATGTGGTAGTCAAGCTAGGCCGCTCGACCCCAGTTGCATCATGGGCTATGTCCACTTTGATCAAAGACTTGCTTGGAGAAGTCTCCTACGACAATGGAAACTTCACTCTGCGGCATCGCCTCTAATCATCCCGAGTCTCCCATCTCGTGCTCGATCCACCTCCACCTGGAGATCCACCTTGCACTGGACTTCCTCTGGCTACAAAAGCTCCACCTCTCACTGGGCTTTCTGTCAGATAGTAATATCCTCTCATCCTCTTCTTTTCTTTCAATTTCATCCTATTGCCGTGCATGACCTTCAGGATTCCATCACCAGCTGTCCACCTATAGCCATTTGAATCTAATCTACTCAGTGAGATAAGATTCTGCCTGAAATCAAGTATGTATCAGATCTCTCCCAATCTTTTCACTACACCATCATATTTTCTCCAGCTGACCATCCTGATGTCTCCGATCGCATAGTTCGATGAAGAAGAAATCAGAGTTTTCCTAACATAGGATGCATCTAATCGGATCAGATTTGTAGCAAAATAATTTTAATTTTTTTTATGATTTGATTAGATCTATGAGTTCTCAAATTTGATTAGACTGATCTAAAATTTGGAAGTAAAATAAAAATAAAAATAGTGATAACAGTTATCACCTGATCGGATAAACCGTTTACCAATTATGATGATACGATGATTGATCTGAGGTTCTGATTGAGCTGCACATGTGCCCGACCTCTATCGGTATCCACTCGGATCAGATCTAAAAGTCTCCTCCTTCTGGATCTGATCATCAAAGATTAGATTTGATGATTTCCTATATGGCCTTCAAAATGAACTTCAAAGGCTGCGCATTCATCTCACGAATACCATCATCTCTCGCTGATCTTCACGCCAACGGGACTTGATCTTTACTCGTAAGTTTTGCCCAACTCTTTGGCATGGAGAAGAGGGAGAGGATCAAATGAGGTAGGCATGGAGATGGTGATTTTGGTAGGGCTTCACCATAGAGAATTTTCTATGCACAATAGCTTGCTCAGGGCCCTATTCATAGACCAAACTAAGAGTCCCTTTGCATGTAACTTTGAACAGGTCAAAGCCAACAAGCAGAAGGACTCTCCCATGATCTCCATGCCCCACACCCCTTTTTTTAGATTTTTGTCACACAAAAATAAAGGGATATGGCATAGAATAATTTAGGATAAGATTAAGTTGGCACACAACTCTTATCTCCCAAGAGTTTGAACTATTCAATCTTTTGACCCATTCAAACTTGATTTGAATGGGACACCTCCATACATAACCAAATGGGGCGCATGGCCAAAGGAGGAGTGTGCCCCTTATTCCTCACATAAATCTCATATGGATGTGCACCATCAGATAAATTCTAGAGGGCGCATGCCATATCTCTTCTTTCCTACATACTGGGTCAACATTTGACCCTTGTCCTGTCCCCATCTCATGGAATTTTGGACAAACATTTTTCAAGTCCCATCCAATGATATTAGGTCAACTCCTAACCAAGTTAGAACAAGCTTTGATCAAGCTAGGACTCGGTCTAGTCAGATTAAGAAAAATCCATCTAGAATTTTTGGAAGAGGCTTGTCCAAATTTCATCTCATGATTTTAGGACAAGCCCTAATCTGGCAAAAACAACCCTTGTCTTATTCCCATCTTATAGAATTTAGGACAAGTCTTGATCAGGTTAGGATAAGGTCTAGTTAGATCAAGATAAATTTCTATAGAATTTTTGGATAAGCCTTGTCCAAATAGTTCTACAAATTAGCAGGACTTTTTCGGTTTCCATTCGATGGATTAGGACAAGCGTAGATCAGGTTAGGACAAGACTTTTCTGATCTGGATAGGTTCTAGTCAGACTAGGACAAATCCATACAATGCTCCTGGATATGCCAAATTCAATTTGGCTCAGTCGAGATGATCCAGAAAGACTACAAAAGAAGAATGTTAGGCTCAATCATGTGCTAGCACGGTTTTCTTGAACCTAATTAGATCTAATCCAAATCAATCAAACTAGGTTAGCTCAATTGATGACATCTAGATCCAAACCCTTATTTGTGTGATCCAGTTAGGTTTAGTTCTATGTAGTAATGAGATATATCATAATCTCTATCATCGACATAATCAAAACATCTTTTGATGGACCAGAACTCTTCTGATTCATCCAATTAGAATCATCAATCATCAAGATAATTCTAATTATTCCCAAAATCTACCAGTGACACCTAACAGTATATGATGGGAACCCATCAAAACTAAATAGCTAACCTCTCGATGTAGCTATCTATGTGATTGGGTTCTTCTATCATGAGCCCTGACGGGATTAGGGTTTAGGTAAACTCATCAAACCTAACACCCGTCATATGAATGAATCATTCAATTCGAGTCTGATGTGAAACCCTAATAGAAACTCCTTTATTTTATTTCACACTACCATGGTCATGAATTTTAGGACTCGATCTTATGATCATCATAGGACTACTCCTCCTCTACCGAGATTGATAAAACCCATCTTGGTGCGATCCAATTCCTACAATGAATATGCTATAGCCAACATGCACCTCAGAATTCCGAATGGCTAGAAGATTGAGTTATTTTGTAGTCAGACTATAACTCCCTTAAGATGAACTATCGATGCACCTCAGGTCAAAGAATTAGACACATGCTGCAGCTTTGAGCTAGGCATCGATGAGAAGGTAAGCACTTTTATGACTGCTTGAGGTAGTCACACTCAGTGCCCTCATTCTCTAACGAGTACCTGTACTCTCATTCTGATGTTTCCACACCATAGACTCAAGACTCATCTATCCTAAGAAAGTGATCGTACATCCATCTTTTAGATCAATCACCATCCTCATGATGATCCTATGATCAAAAGCAATTTATGAGTTAATTATGATAACTTATGCCTTAAATTCTCAACTCTTGAGAATATGTGTTATTATGCCTATTAACTCAATGGATGTATCGCAGATATTTTAATACATAATGTGATAAAATAAATAATTTTTTAATTAATTTTAAATTAAAATTATAAAAATATTCTTAGAAAGTATTTAACAAGTGTCAGCCAATCTGGCTTCTAGGGCACATAATTGACGTTCGATCCATTCAGTAGATAAATAATGCCCTCACTACTCTCTAGGGAGTCAAATTTCTCCTCTCTGTAACAAACATAATATGTGCATACAGAATCTAAAATTCATTGTTGGAAAGAAGTAGATACCTCATCAGATATCTTCAGGACATCATCCTCTGACTTCCTACTGGTCGTCGCTATAGTAGCCCTCATCCGATCCTTGAGTTATGAAAAATTCTTGACTCGATGTCCCAACTCATCGCACCTATAGTATCTGATCTTGCTTTAGTCCCTCATCTTGGATCTAGATCATCCTCCTCGTGATGCTCTGCCACTCCATCTACGGCCTCCTGTTCCTTCAGAATTTATCAAAGCTGAGCTGCCACCATCTGAGCTGGAAGATGGATTTTTCTTCCTAAGAATCTCATTCTGGAGTATCACCATAGTAACCTCATCCATCTTGATGGTTCCTTTTTTTCACTATAATAGCAGTCACCAAGGACTCATATGAAGGAAAAAGCGATACTAGTAAAACCAATGCCCTAGTCTTCTCCTCAACTTTTTCACCAATGCTGAGGAGGTCGGTAAGGATCTTCTAAAAGTTAGATAAATACCTCCGCATGCTCTGACCTTCATCCATTCGTAGCTAGTAGAACTACCTCCAAAGAAATAGAGTATTGGTGAGTGACTTTACCATGTACAACTCCTTGAGCTTCGACCATAGCATCATTGGAAAAGTCTCACCAAGTACATGAATCACGACATAATCTGCTAGGTACAAGTGGATTATGCTCACCATCTGCATCTAATTCCACTTTTAATCCTTCACCTCTATGGTGGCTGGCATCTCATCGTTCAAGAGAGCATCGATCAACCCATGTTGGATGAGGATATCCTTTATCCTTGCCTGCCATAAGAAGAAATTATCCTTTCCATTGAACCTATTGATCTCCATCTTGATTGCACTTATCTTCTCCATATTATTCAATTTCTATCCACTGCTACAATCTATGCTCAGGTACTGTCTGGATTTAATACCAATCTATTAGGATATCAGCTACTCTAATACCACTTGTTAAGAATCTAGTACCAGTGGATTATGATAGAAAGAAAGAAAAAAATAAAATGAGAAAATAATCAAGTAGGTGGATCAGCCCAAAGGCTCACCTCCACGAGACATGCAAAGCTTCACTATAAAAAAGAAGAATAGCTACAAGAGGAGAACACCCACTCTCAACTCACCATACATTAATCTTTCTCAACTAAAAACTATCCTCATAAAAGCTCTCTCAGAATCTCAAGAAGACCCTTAAAAGCTACAAGATGCTCTACCCTCACAGCCTCCTCGCTGGATGCTATACACCTATTGCTTCTCACTCTCATAGGTTACACATGCTCAATGCTCTACCAGACTCATCTCGATAGTTACCTAAGCCTCTCTACGTGCCTCTCATGCCACACATGCCACCTCCTACTCCACAGTACCTCAGTTCTTTAAATAGGATGAGAATTCTCTTTCCAATAGTTTATAGGAGTCGTAAAAAGACTTTTTCTCCTAAAATAGGTTTAACATGATCTTGATAGAATCTTGAAATATTTTTCAACCTTCAGATCATGACCACAATCCTCCATGATTGCTGGATCTTATGATCCATGTGCAACTCTCATAGACCTCTTGGATTAATCATAATCCGAGTCTAAACAGAAAATTCCATCCTATTTTGTTCGTCTCCATTGAGCCAACTCTGTCAAGGGTCGAGCTGGCTCGACTGCATCTCACCCAAACTCTTGCTTTCTATCTGCTTGAGAGAGCTAGCTCGAATGTGGTTTGAGCCGACTCGATCCCGTATCCAAGCTAACTTAATTGCTTTAATTCTCCTCTACTGTGGGTCAAATTTGAGGCATCAAATCATAACAATCTTCACTACTCGACATTTGGCCTCCATCTGACTTTGAGAGCTTGTGATCCATCTCACCTCTATGCCCTGGGGCATGCCTGTTGATCATGGATGGGCAAACGTGGAAGTCAAGCTAGGCTGCTCGATCCCACCTCCATCATAGGTTGTGTCTAGTTTGACCAAAGATCTGCTTGGGAAACTCTCCTACGGTAATAGAAACTTCACTCTACGACATCGCCTCTCATCTTTTTGAGTCTCCCATCTCATGCCCGATTCACCTCCACCTGGAGCTCCACCTCGCACTAGACTTCCTCTAGCTCTTGTAGCTCCACCTCGTACTAGGCTTCCTGCTAGATAATAATGTCCTCTCATCCTCTTCTTCCCTTTCAATATTATCCTATCACTATGTATGACCTTCAGGATTCCATCACCAGCTACCCACCTATAGCCGTTTGAATCTAGTCTGCATAGTGAGATAAGATTACACCTAAAATTTGGTATGTATCAGATCCTCCCCAATCTCCTCACTACACCATCATGTGTTCTCCAACTGACTATTCCAATGCCTTTGATCGCACAGCTTAATCCATTCGGTAGATGAACAGTGCCTTCATTGCTCTCTAGGGAGTCAAACTGCTCCTCTCTACAACAAACATGATATATGCATGTAGAATCAAAAATTCACTACTAGAAAGAGATAGAAATCTCCAGGACATCATCCTCTGACTTGCTACTAGCCATTGCTATAGTAGCCCTCATTCGATCCTTGAGTAGTGGGCAATCCTTGACTCGATGTCCCAACTCTTCGCACTTATAGTATCTGATCTTGCTTTGGTCCCTCATCTTGAACTTGGATCATCCTCCTCAGGATCCTCTACTGCTCTATCTATTGCCTCCTACTACTTCAATAATTATCAAAGCTGAGCTACCGCCATCTGAGCTTGAAGATGGGTTCTTTCTCTTGAGAATCTCGTTCTAGAGTATCACTGTAGTGACCTTATCCTTCTTGATGGTGCTCTTTTTCATTGAAAGAGTAGTCACCAAGGACTCATATGAAGGAGAAAGTGTTGCTAGCAAGATCAACGTCCTGATCTTTTCCTCAACATTTTCACCAATGCTAAGGAGGTTGGTGAGGATCTTCTAAAAGTTAGATAGATGCTCCTGCATGCTCTGACCTTCGTTCATCCATAGTTGGTAGAACTATCTCCAAGGAAATAGCATGTCGGTGAGCAACTTTGCCATGTACAACTTCTCAAACTTCGACCATAATGCCATCGAAAAAGTCTCATCAAGTACATGAATCACGACATCATCCGTTAGGTACATGTAGATTATGCTCACCACCTGCATCTAGATCCGCTTTCAATCCTTCATCTCTATGGTGGTTGGCATCTCGTTGTTCAAGAGACCGTCGATCAACCCCCATTTGATGAGGACATCCTTTATCCTTCCTTGCCATAAGAAGAAATTGCACTTCCTATCGAACATGTTGATCTCTACCTTGATTGCACTTGTCTTCTCCATATTCTTCAAAATCTATCCACTGCTACAATCAATGTTTTGAAATTGTCTGGCTTTGATACCAATATGTTGGGATATCTGCTACCCTCATACTAGTTGTTAAGGATCTAGTATCGATGGATTACGATAGGAAGAAAGAAGAAAATAAAATAAAAAAATAATCAAATATGTGGATTAACCAAAAGGCTCATCTCCACGAGACATGCAAAGCTTCACTGTGAAAGAAAAAAATAGATACAAGAGGAGAACACCCACTTTCAACTCATCGTATATAAATCTCTCTCAACTAGAAGCTACCCTCATAAAAATTCTCTTAAAATCTCAAAAAAATCCTCAAAAGCTACAAGATGCTCTACCCTCATAGCCTCATCGCCAGATACTATGCACCGATTGCTTCTCTCTCTCATGGGCTGTACATGCTCAATGCTTTACCAAGCTCCTCTCGATGGTTTCTTGAGCCTCTCTACGTGCCTCTCATGCCACATGCACCATCTTCTGCTCTACAGCATCTTAGCCCTTTAAATAGGATGAGAATTCTCTTCTCAATAATTCACAAGAGTCCTAATAGGACTCTTTCTCCTAATATGAGTCAAACATGATCTTGATGGAGTCTTGAAATATTTTTCAACCTTCAGATCATGACCGCAACCCTCCATGGCCGTTGGATCCTATGGTCCATGCGCAACTTCCGTAGACCCCTTGGACTAATCATAATTCGAGTCTAAATAGAAAATCCCATCCTATTCTATTCATCTCCAACGAGTCGGCTCTATCAGAGGTCGAGCTGGTTTGACTACGTCTCATCTGAACTCCTACTTTCTATCTACCTAAGAGAGATGGCTCAATTATTGTTCAAGCCAGCTCGATCTCAGCCTGAGCCAGCTCGACCCCGTATCCGAGCCAGCTCAACTGCTTTGATTTTTCTCTGCTATGCATTGAATTCGATGTGTCAAATTCTAACACTACCTACATAAGCCTATTCCATTAAGAAATGATTGGTCTCCTCTAAGATTTTCATCTATCATGCTGAGAGAAAAACAGTGATCTATTATTCTATAGATCAAACGTTAACAAGGACCTTCATTTCTTCTCAATTGATCTTTGATTTTTATTTTTTTTCAAATTTGATATTGGTAAAGATCTAGTTCTTTATCAATAGATCTGCTTGGTTAAAAGATTAAGAACCCTAATTAGGATAGTTTCTTAACTACCATGATCCGAATTCTTATATCATTTTGGATTCTCTTGCTGTTTTAATTTCTTGCTATCCTTTATTTCATTCATATTTTTTTTTGTATTTATTTGTGAGCATGTTTATTTCTACTATCTATTTATTTATTTTATTATTATTGGTTATTTACTAATCTCTAAAATATCATTCATTTATATCATTTAGATTGATCTTGCTTTGGTCCCGTGTCAATCAATCATGCCACCTGAGCAGAGTATAAGCAACTATACTATCTATCCTAAGAATAATGTGCCCCAACTAGACATGATTTGTTATTGATGAACAAAAGGAAGCTTGATCTTTTCTTTTCTTTTAGATTGTCCCGCATCAGATATTTCCATACTGACATCTATCAAAGTATGGTTATCTAAGAAGTTTTCTATGAAAGATCTAGCAGAGGCATCCATTATTTTGGAAATTAAGGTCTATAGAAATAAACTAAAGAGGATGCTAGGTCTCTCAAAGAAGATGTACATAGAGGAGGTGCTAAAGAGGTTCAGCATGAAAAACTATAAGAGGAGACTAGTGCCCTTCAAACATAGCATTTATCTCTTCAAAAAGATGTGTCTCAACACACCTGAGAAGATTGAATGCATGAGCAAGATCCCTTATGCTTCAGCAATAGGAAAACTCATATATGCCATGCTATGTACACGACTTGATATAATGCATGTTGTAAGTGTCTCAAGTAGGTATCAGTTGAATCTAGATAAAGATCACTGGACTTCTGTAAAGTGTATCCTTAAGTACTTAAGAAGGACTAAGGATGTATTTTTCGTCTTTGGTAATGGAGAACTCTAGGTCTAGGGATATACAGACTCAGATTTTATGTTTGATATAGATGATCGAAAGTTGACATCTAGTATCCATTTGTATGCAATGATGGTGTTGTAAGCTGGAAGAGTTTCAAGCAGACCGTGATAGCAGATTTTATCATGGAAGCATAGTACATCGTTGCCTCAAAAACTATGAAGGAGGCATTCTAAAATAAGAAGTTTATCGTAGAACTTGGAGTGATGCCATCAGATGCCATCCCTTTGACTACGGAAACAATGGTTCCATAGCCTTAGCTAAGGAGCCGAGGTCTCACTAGAAGTCCAAGCACATCGAGCAGTGATTCGATCTAATCCACGATTACCTCGAGAAGGGATACGTCGAGGTTAAGAGAGTTGACTCCATAGATAATGTGTCTAATCCACTAATAAAGCCTTTAGACCAGCAAAAGATCGAAGCCCACCTTAAGAAGATGAAACTTAGGTTTGTAGCCAATTGGCTTTAGGTTAAGTTGGAGTTTGTTAGATCTATGCCCTAGAAGCCTGATTGGTCGACACTTGTAATATACTTTTTAGAAGCATTTTTGTAATTTTGACTTAAAATTAATACATAGATTATTTTCTATCACATTGTGTATTTAAAGTATCTGTGATACATCCATTGAGTTAATAGGCATGATAACATATAGTCTCAAGAGTTGAGAATTTAAGACATGTGTTATCATAATTAACTCATAAACTGCTCCAGATCATAGGATCATCATGAGGTTGGTAATCGATTCTAAAGATCGATGTATGATCACTTTCTTAGGATTGATGTGTCTTGAGTCTATAGTGTAGAAATACCATAGTGAGAGTACAAGTATTGTTAAGAATTATGTTTCAAAGTCAATCATCAGCCTATTGATGGTTGTACTACTTTATACTTATAAAAAATTTATTATTAAATAAAGTAATATTCTAAATTTTTCATCATATAGTCTACATCTTCTAATGAACTTCTTTGTTGTGATGAAGTTCTTAGAACTATTTAATTTTAATAAAGAGAGAATTTATCGATTAGTCCTTAAACTATTCAACATCAAATGATATGTTGTTTATTAACACAATAATATTTATCGAGTATAGATCGTTGTATACCATATAGGTTTATTATCCTCTTAATCAAAAAGTATGGAGACACTGGTATGGCATCGAGGTGAGATGTAAGTATACATCATCACTGAACATGATCAACTTCAGAGCATTCTGCTATCAGGAATTCCTCTGATGGGATATGGATATAAGTGTCCCATAGACCTAAGATCACCATGGTGGCTTGCAAGTAACTCACTATGCATTGGTGCCGAACTACCTGAATTTCTAATTCAATAATGAAAGATTTTTTAGCACAGTCAAGTACTTATGAAGTCGATGAGTAATCAAGATGGGATTGACGACTCCAAGAGATTGGAAAAAATGCATCACTATTTTTTAATTTAGCAAAATCTTGGCTAGGATAATCCATGAGATGAATTTGGTATTTTAAAATATAATGTGGATGACCTAATCAGGATTGATAGTTAAACTCTGAGTCATCCTATGAGTATTAAGATCAAAGAAATGAATTATACGAAAACTATATCCATATAGGTTCTAAGAGTATTGCTTTACACATTCAACCTATTCGGTCGTCGAGTATCATTGCTAGATGGTTACTTTAATTAGTATAAAAATATATTTCTTTGCTACCGACTTAGGTTCGAATCTATGGGATCACACACATAAAATATCTCAATCTAATTGGATGGTTGATCAATGATTTAGCATCATTCTTAGGTCAAACAATCAGTATGATTGATGTTTGACCTAGTGCAAGTGTTGTAGGAGGATCGATTAGTAGATAGATTACTAATTGGCTTAATTTGATTAAGTCAGAGGACTGAGATTAAGTATAATTAAATATAATTTAATTAGATTTGGTTTGTACTTGATTGGATTAAGTCTAATTGATTTATTGGATGAGCCAATTGCAAGGAAGAACAAGTCCTTATTCAATTAGGACTTGTATGCATCCAATTTTTAATTTAATTAAAAATTAAACTAGATTTAAATTTAATTTAATCTAATTTAATTAGATTGTTAGTTGGACTAAGATCTTCTCTAATTGGGTTTCATTAACTTATATTTAATTGGATTTAAAAACCATGTTTGACCAAGTCAAAATTGAAAGTCCTAGTGTGACAAGGACTTTCCTTCCTTGCACTACCTTAATCCTAATGCCCCCATGCCTATTTTCTAGGAGGTTTACATGAAAACCTCTCATGCTTTAGGCCTTCTCACATGCCACATGCTCTCCTTACATGGAACATTGTTGTGGAGCAAGTCAAATAGAGAGGGAGTTTTAATTTCAAATTCTATGAGATAGAATTTTAAGAAAGCAAAACTTCTTTCCTTTGTGCCACCCACTACCCAGTTCTCTTCCTGATTTTTTTGGTGGATATTTGAGATGTTTGGTACACCAAAAGGAGGTGGTTCTGGTCAGGAAAAAAGAAGAGGGCATCCAAGAGCTGGACGCCCCTTTTCTTGCCCTATTTGGACAACCCTTGCTAGGTATTTGACCAAGATAAGGATTATTCTATATCTCTCTATAAAAAGAGGACTAGGGCATGGTTTTTTCAGAACTTCTAGACCTGAGAGAAAGCATTTTGGGCATGGAAAAAGTTTGGGAGAGAGTCCCTTGGGTGTGGGATTTTGTGGAGATACAAATCCAAGTGTGTTGGTAAGAGAAACAAGGAAGAAGAAAGGTTATTCTTTGAGTGTTTTTTTCTTTGATCTATTCCTCCTTTTTTTTGTGAGTTTTTGAGAGGTGTCACTCATTCACAAATTCTCTTCCTTCTCTTCTAAATATTGGAGGAACCAAGAATTTAAGAAGGAGGTTCCAGATCAGCCATCGAAGAAGGATTAGGGCAGTACTAGCATGCTATGCTGATTTTCTATCATCGGACTTTGGATCTTGCATTAAGGCCTTATGTGGACTATTAGATATGTACCCTAGAAGCAAGATTGGCTGACACTTATAATACACTCCCTAGGATCATTTTTATAATTTTGACTATAAATTATAAAATGATTATTTTCTATCACATTGTGTATTTAAAGTGTCTATGATACATCCTTTGAGTTAACGGGTATGATAAACACATATTTTTAAGAGTTAAAAATTTAAGGCACGTGTTGTCATAATTAACTCATAAACTACTCTCAATCATAGGATCATCCTAAGGATGGTGATCAATCTGAAAGATCAGTGTATGATCACTTTCTTAGAGTAGATGAGTCCTGAGTCTACGGTGTGGAGACACCAGAGTGAGACTACAGGTATATGTTAGAGAATGAGGGCACTAAGAATGACCACCTCGAGTAGTCATAAGAAAGTCTACCTTCTCATCAATGATTGAGCTCGGTGCTGCAGTAGTGTGTCTAATTCTCAGATCTGAGGTACATCGATAGTTCATCTTGAGTGTGTTATAGTTTGACTACACCATAACTCGATCTTCTAGCCATTCGGAATACTGAGGTATCTGTTGGCTATAGCATGTTTATTGTAAAGACTGGTTCGCATCAAGATGGAATCTATCAACTTCGGTAGAGGAGCAGTAGTCCTATGATGATTATGAGATCAAGTCCTTAAGAACATGGCCATGGCAGTGTGATATAATAGAAAAGAGTTTTCTATTAGAATTTTACATCAGACTCAGAATGAATGATTCAATCATATGATAGGGTACTGAAATTGATGAGTTTACCTTAACCCTAATCCTGTTGGGGCTCATGATAAAAGTACCCAATCACATAGGTAGCTGCATCGAGAGGTTCGCCTTCAGCCCTGGTTGATTGTCACCATATACTGCTAGGTATCACTAGTGAATTTTGGGAGTAATTAAAATGATTTTGATGATCAATCATTCTAATTGGATGAATCAGAAGTATTCTGATCCATCAAAAGATGTTTCAATGATGTCGATGATAGAGAGCATGACATATCTCATTATCATACGAAACTAAACCTAATTAGATCATATAAACAAGAGTTTGGGCCTGGATGTGATCAATTAAGCTAATCTAATTTGATTGATTTGGATTGGATCCAATTAGATTCAAGAAAATCATGCTAGCACATGATTAAGCCTAACATTCTCCTTCTGTAGTCTTTCTAGTTCATGTCGATTGAGCCAAATTAATTTGGACTCACTCAGAAACCTTGTAGGGCTTTATCCTAGTCAAACTAAAGTTTGTCTAGATCAAAAAAATATTTTTTTAATCTATTAGATAGGAATAGGACAACACCTACCAATTCCTATATTTGACAGGACAAGACCTGCCAATTCTTGTCACTATCAGGACATGAGATGACCCAGATGTAGAAAATAAAGGGCATGGGAATGCGCCCCATGGAGACTTTCTAGGGGTGCATGCCCCCTTGAATTTTCATGCACAAATATGTGCGGATGCCCCATGATGGTGTGCACACATGGGGAAAAGTGGAGAGAGTCCCATGAGGAAGGAACTCTAGGGTATCTTGATGTAATGAAAGACCTAGGCACCGAAAGAGTTGTGCTCATCCAAACTTAGCACCATCTTTGTAGGGTTTTAAGGATCTCTAATTTGATTGGTCTAGGTGACATTTCATGGCAAATCAGATTAAAATTGGAATAAATCAATCAATTTGATTGGTTGATACTGTGTGGCACTATATGGCGCAGCAGAGTTTATTTAAACCCCTATTGTGCCTAGGGTCTTCATGCACCCAATTCCTCCATGCCAAGGTGCTGCTGCCCCTTCCTATTCCATGTCCCATCTTCCTCCTTCTCTCCCTCTTCTCCATGCCCAAAGGTTGGGCTAAATTCCAGTGAAGAAGATCCAAGGCATTGGTGCAAAGATCAAGCAAGAGACGACATGTTCGTGAGATGAGCATGCAGCCTTCAACTATTATTTTGATGGTTCTATAAATAAGATCTAGATTTGATTTATGGAGATCAGATATAAAGGGAGAGCACATCCAGATCTAGCTTGATTGAACTCCTATAGAGGCCAGGCACGTGCATGGCCAGATCCAAAACTTCGGGCAATGATGGATCATCGATAGGATAACTAGTTTATCCAAATCAGATATAATTATTATTCCTATTTTTAATTTATTTTTATTTTTAATATTAGATCATGAGGATCAGATCCAAGAAATCTCAGATCTTATCAAAATTTATAAAAAAATTTTAGAAATTTTTTCTATAGATCTGATCAGATCAGTCGATCCTGTGGCAGAAAACTAGATTTTTTCTTCAACTGGTATCAGATTCGGGTTAGCAGTTCTTCAGATCTTCTTTAGATATAATTTTAATTTTATTTTATAATCTAATATTAATGATTTTAGATGTAACATTAGATGTGATTAGATCTAAAATCAAAAAATTTAAATTTAAATTCATATATGTGATGTATGAGATGCATGTCTAGACTAGGTTTGTAGATTTGATCTATGATATGTCTAAAATAAATTTTCTTTTGATATGATCAATTTAAAATTTATTTTTAGATATTATATTGGATATAATCATATCCGAATCATGCATATAAATATTTATTTTTGATACATGAGATGTATGCAAAGCATGTATAGGTTAGATCATTAATTATATATGCGATCTATGATTTAGATCTAACAAGTTTTGTAGTGTAGATTAATTTTTGATTAAGGCATTCTCCTTCGCTGTCTGGTCATAAGAGTAAGAAGGGTTTAAAGGCTCTCTCTTTCCATTAAATGGGATGCTTTTATGGCATGTAGGGATGCCATGTCTATCTTTATTTAGAAATTTGAACTTTCTTTTCTGCAAAACCCTAGATCCTAAAACCTTAGGATTTTTTATACATGTTTTATTTATGAACCCAAACTTAATTAAAAATTAAGATTATGAAACTAATTAGATCTAAAAATTATGAATTTTCACATCTAAGATACCTTCATAAAATTGGGTTTGGATATGGGTAGCTCAATTAGATCTAGCGATTGATTAAATTGAATCAAGAGTTGGTTAGGTGAGATCAAGATGCTTAGAATTGACCAGGCCAATAGGATTAAGTCTGGATCAAGGTTGACTCACAATCACATGTGGTCGACTAAGTCAAGACCTAATATGGCTCCACGGTTCAAGCTTGGATTGTAGGCTAACCTGATTAGTTCTGATTTGATAAATCAGTGTCTAAAATAAGTTTAGCAGATACGATCAGTGGTCTTTAATTGAAAGCTACTCAACCTGAATGCATTCACGATGAGTTAATGGCATATTCCTTCCACTAATCTCACTTACCTGGTTGAATGGGTCAATCCAATTCTAATTTAGGATGGCTAACGATTCGAGCTAACCCATGCCACTAGTGTTAGATGTGTACCCTAGAAATCAGATTGGCTGACACTTATTAAATACTTTCTAAGGGCATTTTCATAATTTTGACTTAAAATAAATTAAAGGATTACTTATTCTATCACATTGTGTATAAGGTGTCTATGATACATCCATTGAGTTAATAGGTATGATAACACATATTTTTAAGAGTTGAGAATTTATGATATGAGTTATCATAATTAACTCATAAACTACTTCCGATTGTAGGATCATCATGAAAATGGTGATCGATCAGAAGATTGACGTATGATTGCTTTTTTAGGATAGATGACTCTTGAGTCTATGGTGTGGAGACACCAGAACGAGAGTATAGGTACTTATTGAGAACAAGGGCACTAAGCATACCACCTCGAGCAGTCTTAAGGGAGCCTACCTTTTCATCGATGACTAGCTCGATGCTACAGCGTGTGTCTGATTCTTTGACTAAAGGTACATCGACAGTTTACCTTGAGAATGTTATAGTTTGACTATACCATAACTCGATCTCCTAGCCATTCAAAATTCTGAGGTGTATGTTGACTATATCATGTTCATTGTAGAAATTGGATTGCACCAAGATGGGATTAATGAATCTTGGTAGAGGAGAAGTGGTCCTATGATGATCATGAGATCGAGTCCTAAAACCCATGGCCATGGTAGTGTGAAATAATAGAATGGAGTTTTTATTAGTGTTTCACATTAGACTCGAATCAAAGGATTCATTCATATGATGGGTGTTGGGTTTGATGAGGTCATCTTAACCCTAATCTCATCAGGGCTCATGATAGAAGAACTCAATCACATTGGTAGCTACACCAAGAGGTTTGCCATTGATTTTGATGGATTGCCACCATATACTGCAAGGTGTCACTAATGGATTTTAGGATCAATTAGAATTATCTTGATAATCGATGATTCTAGTTGGATGAATCGAAAGAGTTCTAATCTATCGAAAGGTATTTCGATGATGTTGTTGATGAAGATCATGATATGTCCCATTACCATATAGAACCGAACCTAACTAGATCACATAAATAAGGATTTGGATCTGGATATCATCAATTGAGCTAACCCAGTTTAAGTGATTTGGATTAGATCTAATTAGTTTCAAGAAAATTGTGCTAGCATATGATTGAACCTAATATTCTTCTTCTGTCATCTTTTTGGTTCATCTTAACAGAGCCAAACTAGATTTGGCTTATCTGAGAGCCTTGTATGGCTCTATACAAGTCTGAATGAAACTTATCCAAGTTAGAAAAGTCTTGTCCTAACCTAATCTAGGTTTGTCCTAATCCATCAAATAGAAACAGGATATGACCTGCTAATTTCTGGAACTATTTTGACAAGGCTTATCCAAAAACTCTGTAGGAATTTATCTTGATCTGACTGGACCTTGTCCTGATCTTATCAAGACTTATCCTAAATTCCATAAGATGAGAACAAGACAGGGATTGTCTTTGCCAGATTAGGGCTTGTCCTAAAATCATGAGATGAAATTTGGACAAGCCTCTCCCAAAAATTCTAGATTGATTTTTCTTGATATGACTGGACCTAGTCCTAGTCCGATCAAGGCTTGTTCTAACTTAATTAGAACTTGACATAAATCCATTAGATGAAACTTAAAAAGGATTTGTCTTAATCCCAAAAGATGGAAACAGGACAAAGGTCAAATATTGATCCGAATGCAGGAATTAAAGGATAAGGGGCATGCATCTCTTAGAGATTTCCTAGGGATGCGGCCCCTTAGATGTTTACATGATGAATAGGGGGCGCACTTCCTCTTTGACCGTGCGCCCCATATGGATAGGGTGGAGGCGTTCCATTCAAATAGGCTTTGAATGGGTCAAACATACTTGATGAGACAAAATATCTAGGATATAAGTTGCTTGCGCCATCCAAACTTTATCTCTCCATCTTCATGCCAACTTTTTCTGAATTTTGTGCGATAAAATCAGAAAAATAAGAGCGTAGGGCATGGAGATCAATTAAGGAGGCCTGCATATTAAACTTTGACTTGTTCAAAGTTATATGCGAAGAGAATCTTAACTAGGTCTATAAATAAGAACTTGCGCAAATTGTATGCGCATGCAATTTCTCTACGGCAAAGACCTGCCAAAATCTTCATCTCCATGCCTCCGTCATCTAATCCCCTCTCTCTTCTCCATGCCCAAGAGTTGGACAAAACCTACGAGCAAAGATCAAGTTCCATTGGCATGAAGATCAGCGAGAGATGATGGTGTTCGTGAGATGAACTCGCAGCCCTCGAAGTTTAATTTGAAGGGTCTACGGGAAGACATTGTAGGACCCGATCTAGGATTCTAGGGTTAGCTTTTGAAACTTTTTCAAAAATATAGTAGAAGAGATGAATTAATTATATTAAATCATGAATAATATAACATAATACCCTAGATATAGAATCTTATTACATGATTAAGGCATGCTATTAAATTAGAAAATAAAATATCAAAAGAACTGCATATTAATCATATCAACAGCAGACTACTCTAGATCAGATCTAGACATGTAATAGGAAGATCAGATCATCCTTACCTTTGAATCTTGAGTTTCTTAACTTGCTAATTCAGGTCTGAGATGGTTGCTCTGAGCCACACACATGTCGGCCTCTACGTATTGTCCACACGAGCCCTCGATTGTAGATCTGAAGTTCGATGCCCGAAAATCAGCATAGTATGCTAGTATAGTGCTGATCCTTCTCCAATGATCAATCTTGATCTTCTTTCCTTCAAGCTTAGACTCTCTAACTTTCTAAATTGAAGAAGATGATTCATGATGCTGAGACATCTCTCAAACACTCACAAAGATGGAGTAATAGGAGTGGAAGAAGAAACCTAAAAGAAGATCCTCTTCTTCTTCTTTCTTCTCTCACCAAAGTACCTTGATTGGTGCCTTTACAAAATCCCACACCCTAGGCTTCTCCCTCAAATTTTCCATGCCCCAAATGATCTCTCTCAACTGTGTAACCCACAAAGAAACTAGGTCAAAATTCATTTTATATAAGGAGATTTAGAGGAATCCTTGACTAGGTCAAATACCTAATCAAGGGTTACCCAAACAGGGCTAGACTTGGGGCACCCAACTCTTGGGCACCCTCTCCTTTACATTTTGCATGACTACCAGGGAATGTCACACAAAAAGGCCTCTAAAAGTCAAAAAAATTTGAGAGGAAAAATAGGAATGTGGGTGACACAAAATAGGAAGGAGTTTTGGTTTCTCAAAACTCCATCTCATAAAGTTTAAATCAACTCAAACTCTTCTTTTGACTTGATCACAATATCTAAATACCATATTTGAGATAAAGGAAACAAGAAGGCATGCGTGAACATCTAGAAAGAAATATTTTCATGAAAAAATCCAACAAAAATGGCGTGGGGGGCGTTGGGGCTAAGGTGGCGCATGGAGATAGGAGTCCTAGTCTCATTAGGACTCCTAGTTTGACTTGGTCCAACTTGATCCTTGGACAAAATTAAATTAGGATTTAGTTAACCCAATTAGATTAGATCTTAGTCCAACTAATAATCTAATTAAATTAGATTTAATTTTGATTTAATTTTTTAATTAAATTAAAAATTAGGTTGATACAAGTCCTAATTGAACTAGGACTAGTTCTTCCTTGCAATTTGCTCATCCAATAAATCAATTGAACTTGATCCAATCAAGCCCAAACCAAATTTAATTAAATTATATTTAATTAGACATAATCTTAGTCCTCTGGCTTAATCAAGCCAGTGAATTGCTAATAGATCCTCCTGCAACACTTGCACTATATCAAACATTAATCATATTGAATGTTTAACCCTAGAATGATTCTTAATCGTCGATCAACCATCCGATCAGATTGAGAACTCTTATGTATGTGACCTCATAGGTCCAAACCTAAGTCAGTAGTATAGAAATAAATTTTTATACCAATCAAAATGACCATCTAGCAATGGTACTCGACGGTCAGATAGATTGAATGTGTAGAACAACATCCATAGAACCCATATGGATATAGTTTTTGTATAATTCATCTCCTGACCAAAATGCTCATAGGATACCTAAGAGTTTAATTGTCAACCCTGATTAGGTCATATACTTTGTATTTCAAAATATCAAATCTATCTCATGAATTTTTCTGGCTAAGGTTTTTGCTATATTGAAATATAGTGATGCAATCTTCTCCAACTCTTGGAGTGATCAATCCCATCTTGATCACTCACCGACTTCATAAATACTTGACTGTGCCTAAAAATCTTCAATTGCTGAATTAAAAATTTAGTTATCTCGATACCAAAGCATAGTGAGTTGCTTGCAAGCCACTGTGGTAATCTCAGGTTTAAGAGATACTTATACCTATATCCCATTAAAGCAATTCTTGACAGTAGAATGCTCTGAAGTTGGTCGCATTCAATGATGATGTACCCGTACATCTCATTTGTATGCTATATTGATATCTTCACACTCCTTGATTAAGAAGACAACCAACCCTTATGGCACATAACGACCTATGCTCGATAAATGCTATCGTCCTTGGGGATAAATCCCACTCCCATCGAAGTCCAATCTGATGCTTAGCCTAATATAACTGGTAATCATCAAAGAGCTTTAATCGAAAATTCTCCTTCAGTTTGGACTCCTCTAGTAGCCAAACTTTTTTTGGACTTCTCCTTCAGTCGGATTCCTCCAGCAGCCGAACTTCTTTCAGATTTTTCCTTCAGTCGGATTTCTCTAGAAGCCAAATTCCTTCTAAACTTCTCCTTTAGTTGGATTCCTTCAGGCACCGAACTCCTTCTGAACTTCTCCTTCAGTCGGATTTCTTTAGGAGCCAAACTTCTTCCAAACTTCTCCTTCAGCCGAACTTCTCCATCAGTCAAACTTTTTCTGGACTTCTCCAACAGTCGAATTCCATCCGAATTCCACTAGTGGATTACTTTTAGGTTTCAACTAGCTTTTCATCCAGATGATCCCCTCTAGTCGAATTCTTTTTAGGAGTCCAAACTACTCTGGAATTGATATATGTCAAAGCTCTTCACCAACCAATGCCTGCTTCCTCCAAACTTTGTCTATTAAATCTCCACGAACGCTGGAGGAATAGTCCTAAGAACTCCACATGGCCTGAGCGGCCCATTACTGGACGGTTATGGTTTCACTATCAGTCTACTATGGGCAACCCCACTACCAAATGATTACAACTATCACTATTAGTCTATTACAAATGACACCACTATTGGATGGTTATGGCTATCACTATCAATTTGCTACAGGCGACACTCTCTTCGTAACAAATTTTACATGGCTCCGAGCGACCCACTACCAGACAGTTATGGCTATCAGTCTATTACAGGCTCCATCTATAATAAGAAATCCTTCAAATATATTTTCTCTAAGCTCTCTTCTCCTTTCCAAAACTCTACTGAATTCTTTTCTGAGCACTCCATTTTTATTGGCTAGAAGAACTGACTTGATCATCGGAGGATTCTGTCGGAGCCACCACCATCGACTCTGGATGGGACATTATTTTGTAGATCATCGACGGCGACCTCTTCTTCCTCGACCTCAGCTCGATTCGACATCAACCAGATTCTGCACCAATAGTCCTTATTAATAATGTATCATTTGGTCGTGAACAGTTTAAGGACTAATCAATAAATTCTCTCTTTATTGAAACTAAATAGTCCTAAGAACTTCATCACAATAATAGAGTTCATTAGAAGATGTAGACTTTATGATGAAAATGCTAAAAATATATTTTATTTAATCATGAATCAATTATAATTATAAGATAGCACAACCATCAATAGACTGATGATTGATTTTAGGACACGTTTTTCAATAACTTTTACTTATCCTAAAGTCACTCGGCATAGTATCTAATACCCATCTTCAACTTATGATCGTCGAACTCCTTTATCACTAGGACTTTAGTGAAGGGATCGGCCAATTTATCCTTTCTATCGGTCTTATGAAGATCGATGTCATCTCTATCCACGATCTCCTGAACCAGGTGGTAACGGTGCAATATGTGCTTCATCTGCTTGTGTATCTTTGATTTCTTCGCCTGAGCAATGGCACCAGTGCTATCACAATAAAGCAAGATCGGACCATCAAAGGAGGGTGCTACTTCAAGCTCGGTGATGAACTTTCTCAACCATACAACTTCTATTACAGCATCTGATGCTACATTGTACTCTGTTTCACAAATAGAGTCTGCCACAATATGCTGCTTAAAACTCTTCCAGCAGATGGCTCCATCATTTAGGATAAAGACATAACCCGACATGCTTCTGCTATCATCATAATCAGATTAAAAGCTAAGTCAGTAAACTCCATAAGTTTCAAATCCGACTCACCATAAGTCAACCATTGATCCTTAGTATTTTTTAAATACTTAAGGATGGTTTTAACCAGTTTCTAGTGATTTTCTCCTAGATCAGATTTGTATTTACTCACTACTACTAGTGAGTATGCCACATCTGATCTCGTACATATCATGGCATACGTGATAGATCCCACTGTCAAAGCATATGGGACTCTACTCATATACTCTCTTCCTTCAGGAGTTGTTGGATAATCCTTCTTAGCGAAAGAAATTCCATGGTTTATCAAAAGATAGCCATTCTTGAAATTCTCCATATTGAATCTTTTTAGCACAGTTTCTATGTATGTGGACTAGGATAACCCAAGCATTCTCTTAGATCTATCCCTATAGATTTTCATCCCTATGATGTAGGATGCTTCACCCAAGTCCTTCATGGAGAACTGAGATGACAACCATACTTTTATTCCTTGTAGTGCAAGGATGTTATTTTCGATTAAGAGAATGTCATCAACATACAAGACAAGGAATACCACTGCCGAACCATTCGTCCACTTGTAGATGCAGGGCTCTTCTTCGTTCTTAAAGAAGCCTTATGTTTGATCATCTTATCAAAATGCAAATTTCAACTCTGAGATGCTTGCTTCAATCCATAAATAGATCTTTAAAGCTTGCACACCTTGGACTCATCTGTAGATGTGAATCCCTTAGGTTGTATCATATACACCTCTTCGTCAGCACTCCATTCAGAAAAGCTATCTTCACATCCATCTGCCAGATCTTATAGTCTAGATGGATAGCTATAGCAAGCATTATCCGAATAGATTTAAGTATTGCCATAGGAGAGAATGTCTCATCATAGTCAATACCATAATATTGACGATACCCCTTGGCAACCAAATGAGCTTTATAGATCTCTACCTTTCCATCTGCATCCCTCTTTCTTTCAAAAATACATTTACATCCATTGGGTTTAACCCCTTCGGGTGAGTCAATCAATGTCCATACGTCGTTGACCTTCATGGACTCCATCTTGGATTTCATGGTCTTAAGCTATTTTTTGAAATTAGATCTCTATATTGCATCCATGTAGGTTATCGGATTCTCATCTTTCACATCGAGTTTGATAGGATCACCATTCCAGACCAAGAAACCATAATATCTATCCGATTGATGCGGTACTTAAAAAAAAAATCAAATTTTTTCCTACCGCAGGATGCATCTGATCGAATTAAATTTATAGTGAAATAATTTTAAATTTTTTTTTTGTGATCTAATCAGATCTAAGAGTTCTCAGATCTAATTAGATTGATCTAAAATTTAGAAGTAAAATAAAAATAAAAATAGTGATAATAGTTATCACCTGATCAGGTAAACCATTTACCTATTGTGATGATCTGATGACTGATCTGAGGTTCTGATTGAGCCATGCATGTGCCCAACCTCTATCAGTATCCACATAGGTCAAATACGAAAGTATCCTCCTTCTAGATCTAATCTTCAATGATCAGATCTGATGTCTTTTTGTAGAGCCTTCAAAATAAACTCCAAAGGCTGCTTGTTCATCTAATGAACACTATCATTTCTCGTTGATCTTCACGCCAACGGGACTTGATCTTTATTAGTAGGTTTTGCCCAACTCTTGGACATGGAGAAGAGGGAGAGGATCAGATGAGGGAGGTGTGAAGATGGTGATTTTGATAGGACTTCACCATAGAGAAATCGCTACGCACAACAGCTTGCGCAAGGCCCTATTTATGGATCAAACCAAGAGTCCCTTCGCATGTGACTTTTAACAGGTCAAAGCCAACAAGCAGAAGCACTCTCCTATGATCTCCACACCCAACACCACTTTTTTCATATTTTTGTTGCACAAAAATAAAGGGATATGGCATGGAACAATTTGGGATAAAATTAAATTGGCACACAACTCTTATCTCCCAAGAGTTTGAACTATTCAAATTTTTAACCCATTCAAACATGATTTGAATGGGACACCTCCATACATATCCATATGGGGTGCACGGCCAAAGGGGGAGTGTGCCCCTTATTCCTCACATAAATCTCATATGGACGTGTGCCCTCAGATAAATTCTAGGGGGTGCATGCCATATCTCTTCTTTCCTACATACTGGGTCAACATTTGATCCTTGTCCTATTCCCATCTCATGAAATTTTGGACAAATACTTTTCAAGTCCCATCTAATAGAATTAGATCAAGTCCTAACCAAGTTAGAACAAGCCTTGATCAGGCCAAAACTCGATTCAGTCAGATCAAGAAAAATCCATCTAGAATTTTTGGGAGAGGCTTGTCCAAATTTCATCAAGCCTTAATCTGACAAAGATAACCCTTATCTTGTTTCCATCTTATGGGATTTAGGATAACTCTTGATCAGGCTAGGACAAGGTCCAGTCAGATCAAGATAAATTTCTATAGAGTTTTCGGATAAGCCTTGTCCAAATAGTTCTAGAAATTAGCAGGTCTTATCCTATTTCCTTCCGATGGATTAGGACAATCTTAAATCAAGTTAGAACAAGACTTTTCTGATCTAGACAAGTTTTAGTCAAACTAGGTTAGAGCCATACAAGGCTTCTGAGTAAGCCATATCTAATTTGGCTTAGTCAAGATGATCTAGAAAGACTACAGAAAAAGAATATTAGGCTCAATCGTGTGCTAGCATGATTTTCTTAAACCTAATTGAATCTAATCCAAATCAATCAAACTGGGTTAGCTCAATTGACGACATCCAGATCCAAACCCTTATTTATGTGATCTGGTTAGATTCGGTTCTTTATGATAATGGGATATGTCATGATCTATATCATCGACATCATCAAAATATCTTTCGATGGACCAAAACTCTTCCGATTCATCCAATTAGAATCATCGATCATCAAGATAATTCTAATTGATTCCAAAATCCACCAGTGACACCTAGCAGTATATGATGGCAATCCATCAAAACTAAATAGCAAACCTCTTGGTGTAGCTACCTATGTGATTGGGTTCTTCTATCATGAGCTCCGACGGAATTAGGGTTAAGATAAACTCATCAAACCCAACACCCATCATATGAATGAATCATTCGATTCGAGTCTGATGTGAAATCCTATAGAAACTCCTTTTTATTATTTCATACTACCATGACCATGGGTTTTAGGACTCGATCTTATGATCATCATAGGATTACTCCTCTATCGATGTTGATAGATTCCATCGTAGTGTGATCCAATTCCTACAATGAACATGCTATAGCCAACATACACCTCAAGGTTTCGAATGGCTAGAAGACTGAGTTATGGTATAGTCAAACTATAACATCCTCAAGGTGAACTACTGATGCACTTCAGGTCAAAGAACTAGACACACACTGCAGCATCGAGCTAGTCATCAATGAGAAGGTAGGCTCCCTTATGACTGCTCGAGGTGGTCACGCTCAGTGCCCTCGTTCTCTAACGAGTACCTATATTCTTGCTTCGATATCTTTACATCATAGACTCAAAACTCATCCATCCTAAGAAAGCAATTGTAAATCGATCTTCTGGATCAATCACCATCCTCGTGATGATCCTACAATCAAGTGCAATTTATAAGTTAATTATGACGATATATGCCTTAAATTCTGAAATATTGAGAATATGTGTTATCATGCCTATTAACTCAATGGATATATTACAGACATTTTATACATAATGTGATAGAATAAATAAAGCTTTAATTTATTTTAAATCAAAATTATGAAAATACACCTAGAAAGTATTTAACAAGTGTCAACCAATCTGGCTTCTAGGGCTCACATCTAAGAAACTCCCACTTGACCTAAAGTCAATTGGCTACAAATCTAAGTTCCATCTTCTCAAGCCAGGCTTGAATCTTCAGCTTGCCTAAAGGCTTTGTCAGTGGGTCAACCACTTTATCTACGAAGTTAACTCCCTTAACCTCGATGTGTTCCTTTGTGAGATAATCACGAATGAGGTGGAACCATCTTCTTGGAACTCTTCTAACTTATAGTGCCACCAGTGCATAGGAATAAACTTTCAGATGTCGACTTTCGATCATCTATGTTAGATACAAAATCTAAGTCTGCATACCCCTGGATCTGAAGTTCACCATGCTGAACCTCTTCAGCACCTCCTCTATGAGAAAAACTCAACTTCCTCTTCAGTCTATCTCTATAGATCAAAAATGAAGGATGTCTTAGCTAGGTCTTTTAGAGAAAATTTCTTAGATAACCATCCTTTGACTATATCAGCATAGGAATATCATTCCTAATCAGGAGGATGTCATCCATGTATAATACAAGGATGACAATATCGCTCCCACTAACCTTCTTGAACATACTTGATTTTTTTTCGTTCTTGATGATACCAAATGATTTGATTACATCAAGCATTCCAACTCCGAGATGCTTTCCATGGACCTTTACAGCTTGCAGACCTTTATAATCACCATCACTAGATGTAAAAATAAAATAGCTATTCCATAAATATCTTTCTCAAGATATCCAATTATGAACTCTATTATCACATCTATCTGCCATATTTCATAATTAAAATATACTACAGTGACAAACAATGTGCGGATGGATGGCCACTGATAAGAAGGTAACCTGATATCCTTTCGCTACTAGCCTAGCCTTGAATATCTCTACATTTCCATATGCACATATCTTTCTCTTGAAGATCCATTTATATCCTTTAGGTGGATCTACCAAGATCCAGATTTAGTTTTAGTGCATTAAGTCAATCTTTGACTTCATTGCCTCTTACCAATTTTCAAAGTCGATATCTGATATCGCCTCATCATAGGTTTTCGGATCATCACCATGAACCCATTTTCCATGAGGATCACTTTCTTTACATCCTCTGAAATAGTACCTAAGTACCTTCAGGAGGATGAAAAATCCTATTTGACCTACGAGATGGATGAGATAGTGAATTATGGATCAGCTCAGACTAATTGGGTTCCTCAGGTTTCTTGGCTCTTTGCTCTTTTGAGATTTTCTCCTCGAGCCTAATCTATCTTCCGATGTCACCATCTTGAGCAAACTATTTTTCAAAAGGAAAGGTGTGTCAACCCACAATCACATTATGGTCTTCCAAAAGATAGAAGTAATATCCTAATAACTCTTTATGATATCCAATCAACTGAGCTCTAAGGGACCTAGACTCTAACTTGTCTACCACCGGACAATCCCAATTCTGAGATGACTCGGACTTGGCTTCTTACCATGCCATATCTCATATGGTGTGGTAGGAATGATTTTAGATGGAACCCTATTAAACTATGTCCCTAAAAAAACTTAGAAAGATCTGTGAGGCTCATCATGGATCGGACCATATCTAATAGTATCCATTTTTTCTATTTTGAAATTTCGTTAAGTTGAGGCATTCCAGGCGAAGTCCATTATGAGACTATACCATTATCCTTGAGATAGTCCAAAAATTTTCGACTAAGGTATTCACCTCCTCGATCTGATCGAAGAACCTTAATGAACTTTCTAGTTTGCTTTTCTACTTCATGTCTGAATTTTTTAAATTTTTCAATGGTTTCAGACTTGTGTCATATCAAGTACACATACCTATACCGAGATAGATTATCGGTAAAGATAATAAAGTAGACATAATTACCTCTGGTCGGCACATCGAATGGACTGCATACATCTATATGTACTAGGGCAAGTAGGTCTGTGGCCCTTTCCCATCTCCCACAAAAGGAAGCTTGGACATTTTGCCTTGAAGGCATGATTCACAAATCGGATATGACTCAGAAGTCAACGGATCCATTAGTCCAGATTTCTTTAATTTTTTAATCCCATCTTCAGCTATATGACCTAGCCTAAGGTGCCATAGGTACCTTTCATTAACACTATCTCTAGATCATTTTGATACTATGGCATTCACGTTTTGCTCGATAGACTCAATGACGAGCATTCCTTCAGAAGGTCTTTCTTCTTGCTTATTTTTCAGGCTGACCAGGTATGCAGGGTAGTCCCACTTCCAATGGCCATCGGAGTTGTAGTGGAAAAACTTTTTTTTTTCATGGCCTTCTTCTTTGACTCGCCCTTCTTTTCCCCTTTTATTTTTTGCTTCTTCGCAAATTTATTCTTCTTTCTAAAAGACTTTCTCTTGGAAGAAGTCTGCTCCATAGCCAGAACTGAGTCCTTTGAACTCTTCAAATTTTGCTCAATAGTAACCAGCATGTTTATTAACTTGGCCAAGGTGTAATGGAGCTTATTCATATAGAAGTTCATAATGAACTGCCCATACAAATCAATCAAGAATTGCAAGATCACATCAATCTGTAATTTTTTGTCCATCAAGACTTTGAGCTTCTCAAGCTCTTTCGGTCCTTGATCATTGCCTAGCAATAATCTTGGACCAACTATCTATCATGCATTTGCACCTTAAAACATCTTTTCGAGACTTGATAATGCCCTGCACAACTCTATTCACCGAACAACTCTTGTAGGTGTACCAACGTTTGGCGAGCAATCTTGATATCTTATATTGGTGCTACAATTCATCTAACATTTAGCCCAACATGTAGCACCTTACTTTATTATGATTGTTAGACCACTTCTCATAAGACATTCTTTGATCAACAGTCGAATGGACTGGTAAAGAGGAGGTCCTAGTCCAATACATAGGTCATCTTTTTTGAACCTAAAATATTTTTGAAGTTCTTTAGCCAATCCTTGTAAATTGGTCTGGTCAACTTGTGGGTATCTAGGATTCGGGCTAAGGGTTTTGATGTAGACATTTTTCTATAGAGAGTCAAAGTTTCTAGTTAGACTTATAATTTGACTCAACCAATTTGTTTAGGGACTTCATTCTTAAACAAATTAGGCTTCCATAATTTTCTTGGATCCCTATACTTCCTTGATAGAGATGCGAAAACCTCCGCAATCATTGATTTCTACTGGATGGTGCGGTCCCACCGACTAGCTCACCACCTCACCTAATAGTTATTGGTGATAGGTCCATCGATGAGTAGACAGCTCTAGTCCAATGTTTCTCTAAACATAGTGCACCCAAACCTGATCTCTAATTCATGAAGCTCACCATGCCCAAAATATTGCTCCACTCCTTAGTTAAGTCAAACCCATCATTTGCAAAAATTATATTCCTGATTGGGTCCCTCATCATATTCAAAATATTGAGCCCAACCCATTCTCCAACCTGTAGCATCCAGTGCCTAATAGACTTGGTTGCATCTTCTTGGTGCAACTGAACCACTATATCCTGCCGAGAACAATCAACCCCAGGAAGGGCCCACACATCTACAATGGTGGAAGACCTAGGATTTAATATTTTCTTAGGAAGATTTGATTTTGTCTCTTAGACTCAACTAGTCATAACATTTGTGACTAATCTAGTGGCATGGGTCAGCTTGAATCGTTAGCCACCTCAAACTAGAACTGGGTCGACTCAATCGGCTAGGTAAGTAAGATTAGTGGGAGGAATATGCCATTAACTCGCCATAAATGCATTCAGGTTGAGTAGCTTCTAATTAAAAACCACTAGTCATATTTGCCATACTTACCTTAGACATCGACTTGTCTGATCAGAACTGATCAGGTTAGCTTACAATCCAGGCTTGAACCACGAAGCTAAATTAGATCTTAACTTGATCAACCACAAGTGACTGTGAGTCGACTTGACAATTACTATTAGATGTCAAATTAACATTAATCCACTACATCTATTCATTGATAACGCAACTAATTACTCCAATCCAAACCATTTTAGAAATTCTTAAAAATTCTAATTTAATATTTTAAAACTAAACTTATATTTAAATTAATTTAACCTGTTGGTGCAGAAATCCGTCGCCGCCGGAGGTCGCCGCAATCGAGGCCGCTGAGGTCGCCGCCGGGGACCTGCAAAACGAAGTCCCGTCCGGAACCGGTGGGGTGGTGGCTCCGGCAGGACCCTCCGACGGTCAAGTTAGTTTCCGGCCAACAGTAATGGAGTGCTCGGAATGAGTTCCGGAGCTTAGAGATGTGGAGGAGAGCTTAGAGAGTCGAGAGTTCAGAGAGCTTAGCCTTTGGCGTATGTCGGGAGGGGTCCTTTTATAGCGGAGCTTAGTTGATGGTGACGGCTGTGCCGTCTGGCAGAGAGTCGTCGGGCAGCATGGAGTTTGGTACGGAGAGGAAGGCGTCGTCCGGTGGATCGTGGGAGCCATACCTGGCGAGTCGTGGGCCGCATGGAGTCCGGTACGGAGAGGAAGGCGTCGTCCGGTGGATCGTGGGAGCCATACTGGCGAGTCGTGGGCCGCATGGAGTCCGGTACGGAGAGGAAGGCGCCGTCCGGTCTTGCTGCAGGCGACAGTTCGTCCAATGGAGTTCGGACTTGTAACAGAGTTCGGCCGAAGGGGAAGCTGGGGGAGTTCGTCTGGCTGAAGGGTCGGCCATCTGTAGAGTTCGGCCGCGGGACGGTTGCCGAGGAGTTCGACCGCTGAGAGGCCCGAAGAAGCTCGGCTGGCCAGTTGAAGGACTTCGGTTGCTAGTTGGTTCGGCCAGGGCTCGCTGAGGAGTTCGGTCGCCTAGGAGTCGGTCCGAAGGGGTTCGGCCACTTGGGCTCGCCTGGAGTCGGTCCGAAGGAGTTCGGCCGTGGGGTCCGAATGGGTTCGGGCTTGTAGGAGAGTTCGGCTGAAGGGAAAACCCGGGAGGAGCTCGGATGGCCGAACGGGCGTCTGGGAGGAGTCCGTCTCCCGAAGAAGTCCTGCCGCTTGGAGTCCAAGGAGCTCGGCCGTCAGGAAGTTCGGCTGGCGGTGGGAGTTCGGCCCGGAGCCTGGCGCTGGGGAGTTCGGCAGCTAGGTAGTTCGGCCCGGACCTTGGCGCAGGGGAGTTCGGCCTCTAGGCAGTTCGGCCGTGGTAGGGGCTCGGCCTGGCGCCTGGCGCTAAAGCTCTTCAGCGGCTACTGGTTACATTGGGCTGAGCGTCGGGCCGGGCTTCGGCAGGAGCGGGATTTATCCCCAATAATATATATAAAAGAGAAGAAAATATGAAGATGGGAGAGGGAGAGAAGGGGGATTCTCGTAACTCTGCCTTCTCAGGTTCGATCGAGCTCGAGGAAGACACGAGGGAGCGAGCTGAAGAGGGAGGAAGGAGGGGACTTTCTTTCCTTTTTTTCTTTACTTCCTCCTGATTTTTAGAAATCTCGCCCTCCTGCTGGAGGAATCCAGTCCTTCGGATTTTGAGTACCCGCTACTCGAAGCTGTTCAGGGAAGAGACCCCACGGTAACCGCCAGCAACGAGCGGACCTGAGAGAATATCTATCCGGCCCAGCCCGGTCTCGGCCCTTAAGCATTTCCAACCTGAGCCCGACCAAATGAGGATATCCAAGGCCCGGCCTAGTCTCGGCTTGCCACGCCCACCATCCCTTCGTGACTCCAATCATACCAGACTGGGTTCACCTCCCGAAGTTGCCACCATGCTGACCATCGAACGAGCTTGAGCCAAAGGTGCGAGGATCATTTCAGACCATCCAAACCAATAGCAACATTGGCTTCATCCTGAAGCCTCGTCATTTTGGAGCAATGCTAAAAGTTATTCTATTTGACTGTAGGATTTCAAAAAATTATTTATAAATTAAAATCTAAAAAATAAAATAATATTTATTTTTTTATCATAAATTATATATATATATTAATTTATCATAAAAATTATATTCGATCAAAATTTAGATTCGAATCATATTTAAAATTTTTATATTAGAACCAAATTATACATAAATCGATCCAATCTAAATAATTTAGATAAATTTTTTGATCATGGATCCAATCCGATTTGATCTAAGTTTTATTAGATTAAATTTGAATCTAATATTACAATTCGATCAAAAAATCAATCAAATTGCAGTTACTCACGATTCGATTCGATCCATTTACATCTCTAATCACATGTTAATTAAAGAAATTAAGAGGAACACAATGGCGATTAGCTTGAGCCAATCCAAAGTGGAATTTTTTTTTTTTTCTCTTGATGAGTCAACGTGATGATGTGTTGCATTGGCCATTGAACAAATGTTTTTACCTCACCTGATATTGTCTATACTATCATTTTTTATTAGTTTAAATTTTTGTAAGTACGTTGAGTAGCTGAATCCTTCCGACAGGCACCTAATGATAGCGATGGTGAGTGCTAATGTTTTGGTAGCCAAGGTGACCACTTGAAAAGATTTTTTTTTTTTTGGTTACAAAATAGGAAGCTTCTTTTCCGATTGGTTAAAAAAATTATATTTCAATACATTCAACAAAAATAATAAAATTTTAGAAAAAAATAATAAAAATAATAATATTAATATTATTGATAATTTTAATAGTATTTAATAAAAAAATATTTGTAGCATCAAGACCTATAGTACTATCTTATTGATTTTCTTTGTAATTCAACTGTAACCGTTAAGAGAAAAAAAATTTTCTTAAAATAGCATGACTCCCATCCATGTCCATCTTTATTTGAACCGTATGCGCATTTAATTTTGGCGGATCTTTATAATTATTATTATCATTATTATGATTATCACGCAATTCAACTCTTTCCATTAAAAAATTAACTTGTTCTTATAATAGGACTCCTATCTACGTACAAATCAATCGAGCCTTAATTGACCATACGCACATTTAATTATGGCTGATTTACATAAATAGTATCATCACTATTATTATTGTCATCATCATAAAGAAATAAGTATTATTTCTATGGATTAATCAAAGGGTTATTAAATTATCTAATAACAAGGAATTGGGGGGAGTCACCCGGGCAAGCTTGCCTGGAATAAACCAGACTCGGGCCTTGGGTCAGGCATAGGTTAGAGTTTAATATTTTAATGAAAAAATTAATGGGACCTGTTTTGACCCGGTTCGCGGTCCCACGAGAAATCCAGACATTATTTGGGTTGAAGCTGGTGCATCTCGGCCAGCCGTGCACCGGTTGGCCTTGAGCCAATAGTTTCGGTCGGGTGCTGCTAGGTTCTCGTTTCAGATCCACCCGGCTCATCGACAACTCGACGTGTGCAGCCGCTGCCGTCTGCTACGCCTACCCCAAAATCTCGCAAAAGGGAATTGAAATCCAATACTTGCCGTGGCGATTTCCTAAATGCCCGGTTGCAGCTTTTCGGTACGTTTTCGGGAGCGCTTTGGTTCTCTTTGCTCTTCCCGGGGATGGAAGCTGCTTTAGCTGAATGACGAAGGTATGGCCGCATGATTCGCTCGATTCTTCCTCTCAGCTCGCTCGAGTCACGCCTCCTTACTAACCCGCCAACGTTCCCACGCCGTCGGCACCGACCCTCCCGGTGTTTCGCCGCCCTCCCTCTCACCCCCACCCATATCCCTTCATACTCCCCCCAAACCCACTCCTACTCGAAGCGTCTCGTCTCCTCCCGTCGCCGCCGCCGGGAGCGTCCTCACTCGGCGACAATGGATCGCGCTGGAGACTCCTTCTCGGGATCCGATTCCTTCTCCGCCGCCGAGGACTACGTCCACGTACCCAGCGCCGATCCCCCTGAGGCGGTCGCCACGGCGGAACAGGCGGTGCGGAATCCTAACCCTAGCGCGGATCAGCTCCTCGAGGCACCGTTCGGAGGATCTATCGAAGAGGCCGCCTCTGCTTCGGTTGCTGGCGATGATGAGGTTCTTGGAGGAGTGGGCGGTCCGAAGATGGCTTCTTTTGATAGGGGAGAGGAGCGGGTTCTTCCGGAGGAGTTATCGAAGGGCGTGGTGGTCTTAAAGTGCGAGACGTCGGCCGAAGGCGGCACCTGCGACGTGTACGTGGTTGGAACGGCTCACGTTTCGCAGGTCATCTGATCTGATATCCATAAATTTTCTAATTTTAGTATCCATCTTCGTGAAAAAGATTATTTTCCATTCGAACATCGGGAATCGTTCTGAATTCTTTTCCGTTTTTTAAAAAAATGATATCGAGCTGAATTCATTTATCTTGGTTTTCTTTTTCTTTGTTCTCCGTTGATGGAAGACTATTTAGTTTGTCACGGCATCAATTAGGGTTTCTTGATTCGGATGTTGAATGTGCTGATTTTTTCTGGTCGATTTTACCGTCAGCGGTAGAATCTCAACTTTCTATGTTTTGGGCTGAATTGTGCCCTGTTCATTGATCAGATGTAGCAAAATGGGTTGTTGAGATCAGAACTTTGTTATCTAAGCTGCAATCAATTATTTTGGTTCGCTATTCTTTTCTATTTTCCTGATACTACATGGTTATTGTTTCTAGAAAATAAATTTGGGTTCTTGATTTCAGATTTCACTAAACTGTACTTAACTGTAATTCAGCAATAATTCTGGTTTCTTGTTTTGAGATTTCTCTTGACTGTAATTCACAAATATTACTGGGTTCTTAATTTATGATTTTGCTTAACGGTACTTTACCAGTAATACTGGGTTTTTGATTTGTGATTTCTTTCACAGTTATTCGCCAATAACAAATGCCAAGGTTCTTGATTTATGATTTCACTAAATTGTACTTCGCTAATCATGTTAGGATTCCTAATCTTGGATTTCACTTGATTGTAATTCACCAATTTATCTGGACAAAATTTATCATCATTGACAATATTGTATGTTATGAGGCTTTTTTGTAGTATTTGATGTGCAAAGGGAGTGATCTTTTACTCTTCCCTATGAAAATGCAGGAATCATGCAAGCAAGTCCAGGCCGTCATCAATTACTTAAAACCGCAGGTGCTTCTCTATTGAAACTCATCAACCACTTGATTGATTGATGGATCATTAAGCAGGTCAGCTGCCTGCATTAGAATGTTCACTTTGTTGATTGTTTAATTATATGCAATATTTAAAATTTGGCATATAAGAAATGTGCATTTGTTGGTTGGTCTTTTGATTTTTTTAAGTGTAGGTTGTTTTCTTGGAGTTGTGTTCAAGCCGTGTTGCCATCTTGACCCCTCAAAATCTTAAGGTATGAACATCTTTTCTGTCGTATCTTTCTTTAACATTCCATTGTCTCTGTAACTTCTGTGAATCCTTGAAACTTATTTTATATAATCAAAATGTCATTAATGATAATTAATAGTGCATGTGGATTTGATGTATAGAATGTAACTATGAATAAAACTAAATTATGTAATAAGATTAAGAAAGATTGAATTAAAATGTAGAATATCTTCAAATCATGAAACTGTAGAGGGGTTAAGTCATTTTTTTTCCTATGGATATAACTCAGATTTGTACATATTGATTTCATGGGAAACGTTAGCTTTGCTGAAGTGATATTTATGTCTAGCAATGTTTTTCAGAACTTCGTCAAAAGATACTTAGTCATTTGTCATTGGTTAAAAATGTTATGATCAAAGCATACAATCTTCTTCAGACCTTCCTTGTGGACTTGTCCAGTAGCATCTGGCCTTTGAGACATGGTGGAAAGTGTTTTCTTGGCTGCCAATCTTAAAATATGTCTGTCACTACATCCAAGTTCCTTTTTCTTCATCACTATTATTTAATATTTTTGATCCAGTGACCCTGCTAATGGTCTCCTTTGAATCTGTATCCATTGTAGAACTGATAGAGATCTGGATCCTAACAAAGTTAAAAGCATATGATTCAATATTATTTTTTAAATTTCTATAGGAGAGCTAATTGTCTGTCATTGATCTAAAAGTCCAACTATGATGCAATATTGGTGCTGTAGTGGCTGTTGCAATTTTTCCATGGTATTTTTGGTATCACCTTTTGGTTTCAATGCTCACTACTCTGGAAGCATATAATGCCGTTAAGAAATTAATGGTTTAAAACTTAAATGACTGAAATACCTTTAACGAGTAGACATGCGAAAAGAGACATTGTATGGGTATATATGCAAATAGCACCTTTGCGAAGATATTCATACAATTTTACATATTAGGAGGGTTTACATGCAAAAAATTCTGATTTTACTTTTGTCAATTTCATCTTGTCTAACACTCAGGTTAGCTTAGTACTCGTTCAATGTTTATTAGAGAACAAAGAGAGTTGTGAAAATTCTTTCACTAATCATGAGATTATTCTATTTTATTCTTGTTTATTTATAATAACTATTATATCTTATTTCATCAAGGACCAACTTGTAATATTTATTGTTATAGATGCATATACGAGGGCATGTATTTAAATATAGAAAGGGATTAGAATCTTTAAAGGTACACGATGGATTGTAATGATCAAGCTTTCTTGTTGCTGTTGTGCTCATAGTTGGACGAATAACATCAATCACCCCCGAGCAAAACCATTGAAGGACTTCAAAACTCTTCAGACTCACCAACAACCTTTGTGGCCATGTGGTGGAAAGACATGCCTTATGTTGGGTATTTTAAGCCACTTTTCTTTGGAGCTTTGATTTTCTGGAAGGAGAAAAGACCTAGTGTATGGGACCGATCTTGTCACAGTGATTTTAAGTCAGCTACCTGCCCGCACACGAGAAGTTTTCCAGCATCAAAAGATAAACGTTACAAATCTTAATATACTAAAAAATAAATGGTGTCACAACACTTTCCTTTAAATAATCAGTAAAGCTAAAGGCAAGATCTGACCATCTTCATGTAAAAAAGGATATAATGAAGGAATAACTACAGCGGCAATATGAGAGACTTAGATTTTGGTTGCGAGAACTTCAGCAAAGGGAAGAGAGGAAGAAGAGAGCGATTGCATGGGAAGAGAGGAAGTTTGATTGGTTGGACAGGTTACAAGCGAGACTTATTAACTTGTTATCTGCTTCAGAGGTAAAAAGATAATTTCATAATTTTAATTAATTTTTAATTTAAATAAATATGATTTTGGCTAGATAATTTCATAATTTTAATTAATTTTTAATTTAAATAAATATGATTTTGGCTAAGGAAGGTATTCATGCAAAAATAATATTTTATAAGTGCATGCATGCAAATATCAATTTGGGATGATGTTTATGCAAATTCTAATATTTAGAAGGGTATTTATGCAAAAATGCAAAGATATTTTTTTGTGCGTATACCTTCCCGAATATATGAATGTGAATATCCTTACAAAATTGCTATTTGCATGTATGCCCTTATATTTTTTTTTTTGCATGTTACCTGTTAAGGGTAGCTTAGTTATTTTGGTTTTAAACCATTAACTTTTTAACGGTGTTAGATGGCTTGGATATATATGCAAAAAAAAAAGAGAAAAATAAGGATACACACACAAAATAGTTAAGGAGGGTATACATGCAAATATTGAGTTTTGGAGGGTTTTCATACAAATTTCAATATTTAGGAGGTATGCACGTAAAAAGCCCAAAAATATATATGATAAAATGTCAAATCCAAAAATTCAAAATATTATTGTAATATAAATTTAAGTACATATAATGCAGATAAAAATGTTTTTATGAGAGCAATTTTGGAAACTTGGTCAAGTTGGATCACCAATCCATCTAGAAACTTGGCCAAGTTACTAAGCTAGATCGTTGAGTTCTAGGTTGGATCATTCACTCAGAGAGGAGCAATCTACCCAGAAAACCTACCAAATTGATTTGAATCAGGTGATCCTTGAGTTGGATCACCTAGTTTTAAAATAGTGCAACCAAATGATATGAGCCAAAACAAATATAAAATTAGGGCTATCGGTTAGCTTGATGACTTCTCTAGATAGAAAGGGTAAAAGTATTAAAGGAATAGCAATAGAGAGAGGGGGAGTGATTAAAATTGATGGGAATATAAAGTATCCTCCAAAACACAATTAATTCATCACTCTTCATGGACCCCTATTGAAAGATGAATGCACACCTTTATCTTTGTCAATCCACGCATAACAAATTCTTTCATTAATACATGCTAACGTAGCTAAAAATGTTTGTACAAGTATAAATGATGGCAGGGGTGTAATGGTCTGGTGAATTTCAAAAGGAACTGGTTTGCACCAAAGAAGGGTCATTTTTATAAATTCAATACTTAAGTGGAATTTTTCTGCAAAATCCTGAACTGTTCAAGAAATAAAAAAAGTAAAAAGATTTTTTTTTATTTTTTTAGATGAAATAATAGTAAGTGCCTATAACAAAATTGACTTGGCTAAATGGAATGAGATCATGAACATATGTTGTTTGTCAATGAGTTATAGAGACATGGAATATTGCTATTATATCTTGAGTATTAGGAGCTACAAAATTGATAATATAACAGTATAAATGTTCAACTACATGAGAGTGATGCTAATTAAATGTGACCTAACAATATATACTGAGGATTTTGGACTATAATCTTCAATGTATAATAAAACCAAAGTTGGAACACAACTACCTGATTTGGTGTCAGCTTCTCTTGGGTGAAACTACAACATTGCATGTTTATATGGTTCAAGATGATATAGCGTCAACTAATTTATGGAACAGTTTTTTGATAAGCTATGCATGTTAGGGAATTTCCATTATGCTGATTCAAGAATTATTATTGTTGAAGTGATATTTCCCACAAATGCTTAAACAAATTTGTATCAAGAATGGCTTTTAATAAATAGCTTTAAAGCATTAGGATTTCCTTGAATGCTAAGAGACATGAAACTATGCTGATCTTACTCTCCCTTGCAAGAATTCTGAAAGCATTTTCTGACTCATGAGTAAACTGAAAAAGTGTGAAAGAAAGTTATAGAAGCTTAATGTTGGCTCTATTGGTATTCTTATATGATAAATAACCATAGTGCATGATGATCCGATAAGGACTTGATATGAGGCCTGATATCTTTGTTAAAGGTAAACTAAGCTTTACCTTAGGAATGACTATTGCTAGCTTTAGCATATTTTTTTATGAGGTCTGTTACACATATCCAAATATATAAGAAGCACATAACTAGTACAGCCATTGTTCTTAAACCTTAATAGCATAAGCAAGATAATTCAAATATATTCGTAGATGACATTGCAGTATCACTGATTATTTTCTTTTGTCTGTTTCAATATTTTAAATCTGCGTTATGATTCAAATACTTCATATCCAAGTACCTATATTTCATATTTTATTTTTTTACTTGTTGTTCCATCAGGTTCCTACTGTGAATGAAATGATTGACATGTGGAAGAAAAAGAAGATGAATGCTTTTGGAATTCTCTACAGCTGGTTTCTTGCCAAGGCATGCTCTTATTGGTTTATTTCTGCAGTTTTAATTATTAGCTTTGGTGGAACGTTGGGAGTTGATATTGTTAGGTTGTTTCTTGTAGGTTGCTGATAAACTCGAGGTTTTTCCTGGTTCCGAGTTTCGAGTGGCATTTGAAGAAGCAATGAGTTATGGAGCCAAGGTTATATTGGGTGATCGTCCTGTCCATGTATGTAAATTTTTTCTTACTGTTTAACTAGTTGTGTTTTGACTAGGTTAAATTTGCTGCATCTATATGGAATTTTATGTATGAAGCTACTTTGCTGAGCCACATTTGATGTCACACATACTGGATTTGTTTATCGTACTCTTATCTTCTTTCTTTGTTTTCCATGTTGTGCTGGCAGAAAAGGTGAGAGCTGAAATGGTGAGTTCTTGACATATCCCCCCCCCATCCCACCCTGGAAGAATGCTTTTCCCACCGAATGCTTAATTTTCTATGAATATCTGCTGTTAATTGGTTGTTCCAAAGCGGTTCTATGTTTATGTGCTTTTGGTCAATATTTTTTTCACTTTGCAATGAAACTTCTGTCATATAATCAACAGTAGGTTTTCTGGATATGTTTCTGGTCTGCAACAATTTTCTAGCTGCTGTAAATATGCTTGGTCTAGTTTCATTGACTGGCTCACCATTGCTTTTACATGTGGTATCTGGTGGGTATCACAGATGACAAAATATGCTTTTGTAGTCTTGGATTTCATGACCCATTCCTTTATAAGAATTGCATTGGTGTGGATTGTCAGTGTTTTGTGACTGGAGCTTGGCTACAAGCCATCTTTGTGCAATGCTCCATGAAATTAACATCTGGCAACAATAAATGAGTTGTAGTTGTTCCTACCATGCATCCATCAAGCAACTAAAAGAGTTTCATGATGTGTAATCTTATCATATATTCTTTGTTTTAACAGATCACCTTGAGGAGAACTTGGGGCAAAATGACATTATGGCATCGAATAAAATTTCTGTACTACATATTCTTTCAAGCAATCTTTTTACCAAGTCCTGAAGATCTCAATAAAATGGTATGTTGTCTTATAATTTTGCTGTCTTAAAATTTAAAGATCTCTTCTGATTTGTTTATATCATGCGTTCTAGTCGCATATAAAATTAAATATCATGTTGCATTGCTTTATTACTATCACCTGAAATTCAGATAAGCATGCAATCAACAATCTATAGTTTATCAGCTTGCCTTTATTTTCAGTATAAATTTTGATGGAATATGCTTTTACAAGAAATACTTGGAGACTAAAGGTACTTTCTAATGTATTTAATGCAAGTAAATAAA